>JAJEJO010001605.1:0-169611 GCA_020662805.1 Glaucomys volans | reverse complement strand
GATGGAGACTTAAAATCTAGTTCTTTCTCAGCCACTGACTTGGTCATTGTACTGCAGGTCTTTCAGGGTTTTCTTACAGCTCTCTAAGTGTCAGCTTCTGTAGTTCTACACCAGGAAGAACAGAACCCATTCTCACCTTGTAAAGGAGAGAATAAATAAATTGAGCCAAAGGGCACTAAACTGATGATAAGGCCCCTTCTTGGTAACTGGTAGAGGTAAGGATGGAGCCTGACAGCTTGGCATCTCTGAGACCCTCCCGTAAAATGAGGGGGTTGGATTAGGAAAGGCCTTTGTAGCTCAGAGAGAGTATGGTGGTTGTAAAAATCCAATTAGCCTCTGTTGTCCACATTTTGTTATTGGGCATAATAATAAACAATTATCATCAAAACTGGCTCTTCAACACATGAGACCCCAGATGATTTGAGAATCGGCTTGGAGCGATCACTAATAGAGGGTTTGTGGTTTAAAGCCTTAAAGTGCCGTCTAACATCGGATTAAGTAATGATTGGTTATGAACGTGACCTATGCTGATTTGCAAGGAAAAAGAGTTCTATAACTTTTGTTCACATCAAACACTTCACCCCCACCCCATCAATCCTGTCAAGCGGGAATTATCCCAATTTAGAGGACAGGGAGATTGAGAGTCTGGTCACCCCAGGCTTTGGCTGGCGTTGAGATTTTCCAAATGTTCCACGTTTTCAAGACCCACAGTAGATTTGGTACAGTTTTGGTGTTGAGTGTATTCCATTGTCTCCTAATCCTAATGAAAATTAACAGAAAAGTGTTAATTGGGCATCAATTCATACTTAACGTTAATCTGAATATTTGATGAACCGCAACTTTATGTTGCCCCTCATGCCATATTAACTTAGTTTATTGTAATAATACAAAACAATAAGTATAATTGTATCCTTATTGTTTTAAATACCCCCTAAATTGAATCCAGCCTGAATTTGGCCAGCTTTAAATGGAATCTGCTGGAGAAATGTGCGATGCCTTTGGGAGGCTGCAAACATCGTCTTTTTGAGGTTTTTCATTGTGCAAAGAGGGGGGGGGGGACTAGCATTTATTAGGCACCTATTGTGTGCCTGGCCCCGTGCTGTGCCATAATGCTTCTGTGGTGGCGGTGGTGTGTGTCTAAAGCCTTCTGCTACCCCAACGATCTCCCCAGGTCATAAGGTCTTGGGTTATTTCAATTTCATGCACTTTACTATCTCAGCATTCAAAGCCTGGGTAACTTGAGAAACAATAAAATATATAACGGACGGGCTGGAGAGGGGTTTCCTGAAATAACCACCTTCCCAGCCATCCTAGAGAAGCTCCCAAACTACTTCTCACTACGTACAAACATTTGCTCTGAATCCCAATCATTTGACCTTGACCCCTATAAACCTATTTTATTCTATTTTCAAAACGCTGTATGATTAACGCGGAAACCCTTTCTTCGGCACTTTCTCGCCATTGGAATCGCGTCAGTTTCTCAAAGTTCCCAAATAACCTTTCCCGGGTACGGACTCGTACCTCTGCCGGGGAAGGGCGGGGAGCCGCACGAGCCGTGCCGGTGTGGAGCGAGCCGGAGAACTTGCAGCGCAAGGGAAAATAAAACTTGTGGCTGGTGTTTGTGCGGGAGGGTCTCCGCCTCCCAGGAGTCCTCCGATCCTGGGGGGTCTCGGGAGCCTCCCGAGGAGCGCCAGGGTGTGGGCTTGCTCCCGACGTCCTTGACCTAAATTTTTGCGCGGTGGCTTGAAACTGGGCGCAGAGCAGGGGCGGGCGGTGGTGCCATCCCCGGGTCCCGGCGGCCGGCAGGGGACGGCGGCGAACTTGAATGGAGAGGCCGGACTGAGGTGGGGGGGCGTCTCCTCCCCGGCCCGGGTGAGGAGCCGCGGCGAGCTCCCCGCGCCTCCCCCTCCCCCGATCCTCCCGCCCCCCGCAGCCCATGTGATCCAGGGGAGTCGGGGTGCGCTCCCCCTTTTTTTGCACCCGTGCGTTCTGAGGCGGGGCCCCCTCGGGCCACGGGGTGCGCCCGCCGACCCCCGGGGTCCGGCAGCTGGGGGCCGAGCGAGCGCGCGCGGGCAGGCGGGGGCCGCACCGGGATGCGTGACGTCACCGCATTGGTTACACGACGTTCTAGAACTCCGCCCCACGTGCGCCGGGGAGGAGGGGGAGGAGGAGGAGATGGGGGTGGGGAGCAGGAGGGGGAGAGGTGGGGATGGGCCGGGGGGGCGGGGACGGGGGGTGTGCGGAGCGGCGGGGCTGAGCTGAGCCGAGCCCACGTGTGACGGCTCTCGCCGCTGCCCCGGCTCCGCCGCTCGCAGAGATTCGGAGGCGCCCGGGCGGGGGGGCGGAGGCGGGGGAGGAGGGAGCGGAGATCTCGGGGCTCGGAGCCGGCCGCCGCTCCGCTCCGATCGCTGTGGGGCTCGGTGTGTCGGGGGGGGGGGGGGGGGGGGGGGCTCCGATATGGAGGCAAATGGGAGCCAAGGCACCTCGGGCAGCGCCAACGACTCCCAGCACGACCCCGGGTAAGTTTCCAGCCGCTGCCCACCGCGCCGCCGCGGGCTGGCTCTCCTTGCGGCGGCGGGGACGGCGGTGCGCGGAGCCGGGCATCCGCGCGCCCCCCCGCCGCCCGCGCCCCCCCCGGGGAAGTTACACACCTTTGGGTTGCGTTTCGCCGCCACCTTCTCCCCCACCCCACCTCCCGGCTCGCGCTCGCCCGCTCCCCCCCGCTTTCCTTTTAGCTTTTGTAAGTTACACGTCAAAATGGCCGATCTGACATCGGTGCTCACTTCTGTTATGTTTTCTCCCTCTAGTAAAATGTTTATCGGTGGACTGAGCTGGCAGACCTCACCAGGTAAGGGAGGCAGGGGGGGACGCCTGGGTCCCCCCCTTCTTGGCTTCTTTATTGCTCTTTGTTATCCCGGTGTAGGAGCCCCCCCCCCCTTGGCTCCCCACTTCTCCTGTGCAAGGTTATTTTTTTAAATAGCAAATCCTTTCCGAGCCCTCTACACGACCTCTGTTGCCGAATTTCCCCCGCGTGTGCAAAAAATGCAAAAACAAAACAGAATAACAACAGAAAACTACTTTTGGTTTTTGTCCTTGATCAAAATTTGCATTGCTTTTTTTTTTTTTTTCTCCACACCTTCTCTTCCCCCCCATCTCTCTCTTTCTCTCTCTACAGATAGCCTTAGAGACTATTTTAGCAAATTTGGAGAAATTAGAGAATGTATGGTCATGAGAGATCCCACTACGAAACGCTCCAGGTAAACCATTCCCTTCTGGATTTTGTTTTTATTTTAGAACAAAGTTTTAAGTTTTATTTTTGGAGGTGTCTTCGGAAGTAGCTAAGCGGATTTAGAATGGGGCTCAGGCGCGTGGCTGGTCTGGAACGTCACTCCCCCCCATAACCCCAAAGGTTATTGTTAATTAGGGCTGAACTCTGAATACAGAGGTGCCCATCTCTTCGCTTGAAGTCATTTTCCCGTTGCTTCTTTTTCTCTTGTTTAAAATAACATTCAGCTTCATTCACTTTCCACATAGTTTTTTTTCTTTTTCCCCATGTATACCTTCCCCACGCTCCCAGCTCCCCAAACTCTCCCTTACCCCCCCAAGCTCCCCCCTAAGTCCCCTCTTAGGGAGGTGGGTGACTCTCTTCTGAGTGCGGGCCTCCTTCCGAATACAACAAAGCCTTAAGAAAGGGAAGAGGAGAGGAAACTGAGGCGGCCAGAGTGGAGGCACCAGCCTTTTCCAAGTTACCTCCAGCCGCCCTGCCCCCCTGTTCCACTTCCCCCATTAACCTTGATTTATTTTTTTTTTCCCTGCGAGGTGGAGGGCTGTAGGCAGGAGAGGACTTAGGGGAGGGACGTGGGAATCGGGGTGTGTGGGGGCAACTTTTGCTCCCCTTCTGCTTTAGGTCTTACTCCTTGTTGCTTTCAATGGTGTCACATTTTCTTGTTTGTTTTTCTCCCTCTTTGTCTCCTTTCAGAGGCTTCGGTTTCGTCACGTTCGCAGACCCAGCAAGTGTAGATAAAGTATTAGGTCAGCCCCACCATGAGTTAGATTCCAAGACGGTAGGTTGCTTTTTGTTGTTGTTGTTGTTGTTGTTGTTGTTGTTGTTCGCCCCTTTTCAGGAACGATCTGGGCATTGACAGCCCTATTTAAAGGGACAGCGCCTTCTTTTGCTTCTGTGCTAGAAATGGGTACTTTTAAACAGAGCTAGCAAGTTGGCTCAGAAGTTTGCTGCACTAGCTGGGTTTGGGGTTTTCTTTTAGAGCCTGTCCCATTGCAGCTTCAGAGGCTAGGAGGAGGGGGTTCCACTCCTATAGAAGCTACCCTTCCGGCCAGGGGACCATGCAGAGAAACTACCCGAGAGCAGAGGGAACTTTGTCGGCCAGCACTGCCCGTGTACCAACTGTGGCTGTGGGAATGGCTTGTAGGAGGCACAGCCTGCTTCCCGGCTGAGGGAGCAGGGGTGGCGGGGGAGGGGGTGCTCATCCTAGGTCCAGGCAACAGGTTTCTCTTAGTGCACTTGGGATTTGGAATGCGGTTTGAGAAGAGAAGGAGTCGCCAGCAGAGCCAAGCTGAGCATCCAGTGGGGTGACTCCAGATGGCGTGAAACCGAAGCCTGATAAGGCCTTGGGTTTCAGAGTGATTTTTTTCTTCCTTTTCTTTCTCAGATCCTTTCATTTGAGGGTGGGTACTTTTATAGCATTAGAAGTTTTAAAAATCCAGAGTGGAGAGGGGAGAAGTTGCTAGGGTGAGGTCAGAGAGAAAGGGAATAAAGAATTGTCAGTCTATAATAATAAATTTAATGTTAGGGGAGGCTGGGGAGTTCACAGTGTTTTATTTAGCCCCTGTGTTGGCTTCCTGCCTCTCCTCCCTTCCCTGTATGATTTTTTATGTATCTGCCTAAAGCAGAGGCCTCAAGGTGTCGTTGGGATGGAGTGGTGGGCAGCGTGGGGCTCCACTTATTTATGGTGGGCTCCAGGGATGGATCAAGAGATGGGTTTCTCCTTCTAGTGGTCCATCATGAACTTGGACAAGTTGTTCCCTGCCTCCGGCCTCAGTTTCCTCTTCTGTAAAACAAATGAGGCCATCTTCCTGGTTCTTTTGGCTTTAACATTGGAAGCCAATGGAATGGAACATTGAATGGAAGAGAAGAAAAGGAAAAAACCTGATAACCTTTGATGCACTTTGTTTGCTTTTGCAAATTGACCCTCTTTCTCTGATCAGAGAGGTCAGGTGCTACCCTTTCTCCCCAGGAAAAGACCTCATATACTTAGTAGCTTTATTAATTGTCCTGGAAGTAGTTTAGTTTATGGCTCAGACATTTTGTACTTTTAGAGAATTTAATATAAGGAAAAATCATTGGTAGGGTGATAATGGATGTCTGAGAATTTTTTTTTTCTCCTTGACTTCTTGGCTAGATATTTCAGAAAACTAGTAAAATTAATGAGGACAATCATTTCAAGGCAATTTCTTGAATTTCTTATCCACCCCCTCTCCCCACCTGGGTGGGAGCACTAGAATTTGGTTTCTGTGGTGGCTGGTGGGTCGGATCCTTCAGTGTCAAGGGCATAGCGTCCAGTTTTCCCTCCCTAATTGTTTGTAGACGTGTTGTGGTAGCTATTATTTAGTATAACCTAGCTTTTGACTTTGTTTCAACGTTCAGTGCAGGAGGCAGAAGGCGGTTGGTTTATTGACATGGAAACGAGGATCTTGTTTACTCTTACCTTAAAAGCTTTGTTTAGGTAACGGCCATTCGCATCCAAAATAGTACCCTAGTGTTTCCTAGAGGACTGTAGATCCAGTAAGTAGAGTTGTACCTAACTAACTAATGTTTTAATTTTTTGGTAGTTTTCTTTTTTGTTCATCTTTAAAAACTAGTTGACAGGGATGTGCAAAAGGTTGGGATTTGCCATCTTGCCTTGACCCCTCCTCTCCTTTAGAGACCTCTGTGTGTAAACTTTGCACACTGATCTCAGTGCAATGGGCTGATGTCACCACTCACAGTGTAGTTCTGAATTGGCTTTTGGTTCTGTAATTTTAGAGGTTTTTTTTTTTTTTTATTTTAAGTTTATCACGTTTTTCCTTGAGCTGCTCTCCCCTCACCTCCTGACGTCTCCCTTGACATGCCCTTCACCTTCTGTCCCACAAACAAGATGACTTCTCTTCCAATTGTGTGCTGGTCAGCTAAAACAAAACAAAACAGAACTCCTTTCGGAGAGTGTTTATGAACAGATGCGTTGTCCTCCGTTTGGTCAACAGAATGGAAAATCCACACCTGTTGTATTTCTCTCGTAGATGAGCTCTAGTCAGTGCTACACACACCTGTAGATTCAGTAATGTTAATCTTTATGAAAAGGTAGTTTCTAGATCAGAGATTTTTTTTTGTCTATTTTAGTGTTTGAAAAGTAATCTCTCATTTCTCAGGTGATGCTTAAAGGTAGCAAACACGAAACAGACTTTTATTAGGTCTTTAAACTACCGTAATAAAAGTGATAAATCCTTGTGTGTCTCACTGCCTGAGGTCCTAGGGGATGTTAAGTCAGGGAATAGAAGCTATCAGCGGTGAGCTTTTCATCCCCTGCACTTTTTCCCAAAGCATTACGCCCCCTCCCCTTGTGGCAGAACTGAAAACAAATTCAGATTTACTTTTTAGAAGGGAAAAATTTTAATGCAAAAGCCAAAGCCTTTAAATAAATAACTTGCAGCAACATTCATGCCCTGAGTTGGATTTTACCCACAGATTTTATGACATTTAGAATTTTTGATGAAAACCAACAATGGAAAACAGTTTTTTCTTCTTTTTATCTGTCCCTAACTTTTTCTCCTCATATCAGCCTGTTGGATTCAAATACTTCTGTGGGAATTGTTTTGAGTTGTAAAACTAGTCTCTGATTGAAAATCATGTGCTCTGCAGGCTTCTGATTTGAGGTGGAGAAGTTTTTACATTCAGGTCAAGGTGGGGGTGGGGATACCCTAATTTTCAGACTAGTTTCTGAATTTATTTTTTTTTTTTGCACTGTACTAGGGATTGAACCCAGAAGTGTTTCACCAGTGAGCCACATCCTAAGCCCTTTTTATTTTTTGTCTTGAGACAGGGCAGCACTAAGTTTCTGAGGCTGGCCTCATACTTGTGATCCTTCTGCCTTAGCCTTCCAAGTTGGTGGGATCACAGGTGAACCACCACTGACTGCAACTTCTTTGGTTCTGTCATTTTATTTTTTACTGTCCCCAGGCACCTTTCTTATTAAATTTGAACTCAGGTCACTCATAGATTTTTTTACCCTATGTGGTTTTTAAAATCCAGGTAGATTTAGTTCATGTGCATCTTTTCCCTTTCTTTTTAAATTATTTTAAGAACCAGTTCCGGTCCGTAGTTTTGGATACCTGCTTTCTATTGAGGTATAACTACTGAACAAATGATCTTTTTGATCACTCCTGGGTCACTTGAGTTTGCTAAAATTCAAGCAGAGCATTGTGTTGGATCTGATTGCCTGGTGCTAGAGGGTGCTTATGTTGAATTTTCAGGTTATGATTTTTTTCAGTGGTGACCTGACTCCCATCTTTTCTCCTAGACTCACATTGCATATTAGCTGTGGGTACCTTTTATTAGGCAGTGTGGATGGGAGCGAAGCCCTTGTCTAAATGAGGATACCTCATTCCTGGTTTTTGAAGAGCATCACACACTGAGATGCACCATAAGACATTTCAGAGAGACTGATATTAGTCCCATCTCGTAGGGATGATGAAAGCTGAGCTCAGCATTGAAGGGCCTTTTAAGTTTCCCAAGAAGTTAATAAATGATAAGATATAAGCCTGAGAAATGAGTGATTAATAATTAGGTGATTGATCCTATTTTTTCCTCTCCTCTTACTTTGTTGACTCCTACTTTTCCATTTTTTCCCCTCCAGATTGACCCCAAAGTTGCATTTCCCCGTCGAGCGCAACCCAAGGTAAGTAGGAGAACCAGTGATAGGATTTTAGGATTTGAGATGGTTGTAAGGATTTTAATTCCAGCGGAGTTTTGGCCATGAGCTGTTGAAACCTGGTGTTCGCTGCACCTTCAGGGGGTCAGCAGGGGCGGTGAGTCCAGACCAACGGTTCAGTGAGACAATGCTCTGGGTCGTGCGCCTCTAAGTTTGCCGTCCCCAGGTGGATTCTGAGCATCCAGCTGGGGAGAGGGACAAGTCTGATCCTCAGTGGGAGGACTTGGCTCTGTCTGTTGCAATGTTTATGCAAGTGTTCTGTTTATTTTTTAAGCATTGCCGAGATCCTATTGGGAAAAGTGGAACATTTCGTTGTGACTCTCTTTGGAGGGTACTCTTTTTGAGTTGGAGTTTTTGGAGAGGAGTAGAATTAATTTAGCTTGGAAAAATAACTTTCTAGACCCCTAAAACCATAAGTGTGAGAGAAGAAGCAGGGAATATAGTGGTTTCAGGTTGTTGGGATAAATCAGGGCACACTTGAAACCAGTAGTCTTGCTTATTTTGTGCAAGTGTTGGTGCCTGGGCGGAGAAGTTCTGGAAGTGGTGTAACCCTGGAGGAGTGGTACTACAGGACTTGCTTAAAGGATTGAGACAGGGCTGTGTGCTTTCTTAGAAGTGTGTAGTTAACATAGTTTTCACTGAGCCTGCCAGGTGGCCATGAGAACACAGCTGCACAAAGCCTACAGTTAGGTTGGAAAGACTCAGGGTATCCGCGCTCAGTTTGCACCTTTTAGGTATGCGTTTCTCTTCTCTGTGTAACCTTGGAAGAAACGCTTTTTTGCATCTGTGGCCTTGACACACTCAGGTGAAAGGGGAAGAATTGAAGCTTCAGATTCTAGGACATAAAGGAAGAGGGTTATATGGCTCTTTGCAAATTCAGTTTACTTCTTTAAGCATAGTCTCCTGGAGAGGAACGTTCTCACTATAAAGGGGAAAACGGTTTTGTACGTTAGTACAGGAAAAGTTGGCTGCTGTGGATGATATTTTGAGAATTTCACGTCTGGATCCTGCCACATGAGTGAGTGATTCTTTCTCTTCCTTTTTAAAGATGGAACAAGAATTCCTTAGATAAATATGATAACATATTTTCTTAAGGCAGTTTTTCCCCCTAGTGCTTAAGTAGACTATAGGAATCGATGAACTGAAGAGGTTAGGTCACTTCTGTACGTAGCACTGCCTTTGGGATTGTCTTAATGGTGGTAGTTGCTTTCCAAACCGTGTGATCCTTCACATTTAAAAGGCTCCCAAGCTGGGCGTGGTGGCGCACGCCTGTAATCCAAGTGACTTGGGAGGCTGAGTCAGGAGGATCATGAGTTTAAAGCCAGCCTCAGCAACTTAGCGAGGCCCTAAGCAATGCATCACTCCCATTTTATAGATGAGGAAACTGAAACAGAGAGATGCAGTGAGACCTTGTCTCTAAATAAATTACAAAATAGGGCTGGGGATGTGGCTCAGTGGCCGAGTGTGTCCCTGAGTTCACCCCGGTGTACCAAAAAAAAAAAAAAAAAAAAAGGCTCCCAGACTTAGCAGTATTTCCTGGGTTTGGAAGAACTGCTGTTTCTTCCATAAGTGTGAATCTTCAAATTTCCAGGTTAGTCATTTGATCACTCAGAACTTGGATCAGATTACCCTAGAGGGAAACTGGAAAAATCCCTGACTTGGTTAAACCATGGGTTTGACCTGTTTTCCCTTCCCCTTTGTCATCCCTACCTCTTCCCCAATGTTTTTTTTTTTTTTTTTTAAACTAGGAAGGCAGTATTTCACTTTAATGTATTCTGTCATTTGGTCTTTTCAGTGATACATTCAACTTGAAAACAGGATACACTATTTCTCAAACTTGTCAAAGCGTATATCTCCCAGCTCCCTAGGCTGTTTATAGGTGAACTGTCCAATGTGCATTAATATCAGACCAGTTGGGGGGGAATGTGGAATTCTGGGGAATTAGTAATAATGACATGTCACCTAACAGAGGGCTTCACTCTCCCTTATCTCCATCTGAATACTAGCTCTCTCTGTTTCAGTTTCCTCATCTGTAAAATGGGAGTGATGAGTAGTGATGATGAGTAGCTCCCTCAGAGGGTTTTAGGGAAGAATAAAGGGCATGGTTCATGGTAAGGGCTTCCCACCTCCTAATTACCATCATGATTGTCAGTTTAATCATCCTGAGGATGATAATTGTTTGCAAGCTCCACAGCCTGGCTGCAGATGCTTTTGTGATGCTCACTAGCTGTGTGAACTTGGATAAATTGCCTAGCTTCCCTGAACCTCAGTTTCCTCTTCTCACATGGTTTTTCTGCAGATTAAATAAAGGTAATGTTCTTTATAACAGGCTTGGTACCAGGCAAGACCATATGTAGTACCCGTCACTATTTTTACTGTTACTGTTGTTAGGTCCTCACACCAGCCCTGTGAGAGGTCAAGTGGTAATAAGGATACTGAGTGAATGTATGTGCCAGGCACCGTTTTTGGGACTTGGTGTGTGCTCATCCATTCAGTCCCCCCCACAGCTCTGTACGGTGGGTAATAGTTTTATCTCCAGCGTACAGATGAGGAAACTGAGGAACTGAGACGTGGTCATCAGGCAAATGTGCTCCAGAACTGGACCCTTTCCCGTGTGCTCTCCTGTGGGGGTATAGCTGGGCTTCGCTGCCCTGTGGTGGAGGAGGAAACAGGCTGTGAGGCCAGCTGGCTGCCAGGAGCAGAGCCACAACCAGACACCTCAGACTGAAGTTCTGTGGTTTGGGATTAGGGTGATTCCCCTCCCCCTGTGATGTCATCCTGCTCTGTGACCCTGTCATGTACTCCTGGTCCAGCCGACCACTAAGGGCATCCGTTATGGGTTTGCTTCACCCCAGTGAGGCACCCGGAGAACTGTCAAGATGTGTGGTGGTTGGGATTTGGAGCTGGTGGGGAGAAAGGACCTTCCCTGTCTGCGGCTATTTTCTAACAGAATTTGAGCTTGGCCACCAGCATTTCAGACTGACGTTACTTTGGGGGACCACCGCCGGCTGGCAGGAGCATAGAACTTTCAGAGAAGCCTATTGATTGATTGTTTCTCTCCCTTCAATGTAACTTCTCCGAGTCTGTGTTAAAGGTCGCAGTGACATGGTGAACTGGACCCCTCCTTGTGGACCGGCTGAGGAGCTAGTAGATGATAAGTTAGTTTGCATTTCAGTTAAAACTCATCTTTTGGTTTTCAAGCTGTCCCAGAGAAATATTCCATGGAGGTGTTAAAACAAGGCTAGTGGAAAGAAACCGTAACTTAAGATGAAGGAAAATCTGTGGCAGCAGAGAACAGATTTTGTATTAGTACTGTCATAATATTCTTTAATGTATCATAAATAAAAATCTGTTTTGACCAGAATTTTAATGAGGGGCTGAAGGAAGGGTTTGGAACCATGTAGTTCAGTCGTCACCCTTTGCAACACAAACGTTCACATCTCAAGTGAGGTATAATGAGCTTTATTAACCAGTCCAGGGATGACTCCTCGGAGACCAGTGACCGTTAATTAGTGAAGTGCATTTTGATCAGGAGAAGAAGAGGGTCCATTCAATATCTTTCTATTTTTCTGGGTGATTATTTCATTTTGTAAAATACGTAAGAGTCTCCTCCTTCGCCTTTTTAAAAATTAAAATGGTCATGCTGCTCTAAAAAGATGACTTAATTTGAAGCCGTTGGAGAAATGAGGATGATGGGGATCAATCATGCCGTGTCCTTCCTTTGTCCCCTTTGGGCTGAAGTGTTGCTGCCTGGAAGAGTTTTGCCGGAGCTGCTGCTGCTCTTTCTTGTGCAGAGGATCCAAGAGGCTCCTTCGCATCTATCGGCAGGAGTGGAGTCTGGGTGTAACTCACCATCTGTTCTAATTATCCTTGTGTATAAAAACACGTTCCCCACCCCTCCCCATTGCCATTCCCCTCAAGTTCTATTTTTGTTTCTTAAATTTAAATTAATTTTTAAAAAACTGATACATAAAAACATAAACATCGTGCATATTAACGGGGTGCCATGTGTCGTTTCCATTCTTGTGTATCTTGAGCCTCTGTAAGGTTGGAGACCGGAACCTTAGCTGTTGATCCAGAGAGATAATTTCTTCAGCCTTTTTCTAGTTGCTTTCCGTTGCAGCTGGGGGACTATGGGTGAGCCACTTGAGCCCCTCCAAGTCTCAGTTTCCATCTCTGTAAAAAAAATTAGTACCTACCACATGGAGCTGTTTAGAAGATGAGTACAAAATTCTTTGCTGGGAGCCAGGTAGGAACAAAGTAGCACCCAGCAACTATCTGCCGGTATTATCATTATAGGACCATTATTTTTTGTTGTACTAGGGATTGAACCCAGGGGGTGCTCTACCACTGAACAAGATTCCCAGACCTATTTATTTATTTATTTATTTATTAATTATTTTGAGATGGGGTCTTGCTAAAAGTTGCTGAGGTTGGCCTCCAATTTGCAATCCTCCTGCCTCAGCCTCCCGAGTAACTGGGATGACAGTCCTGTCCCACTGTGTCTAGCTCATTAGAGAATTACTTTAATAAAACTACAACAATGAAATGACAGTCAGAACTGGAATGATCTCAGAAAAATCTTAATTGGAATGGAAGCTCCCTGGTGGCAGGGAGCTGCTGATGGTCAGTGCTTAATAGTTCAGTGAAAGAACTGAGTCAAACCTGCCCTTCTCCCAGGGGAGGCATCTGCCACCCAGTCACGTTATATTGGTTGCTTCAATGTCCCCACCACAGTTAAGGTATGGACGGGTTGAGCTGGAAGCCTGGTTTTCCTGTTCCTTCTCTTGTCCTCTGATCGGGCTTCAGGGCCCCGGAAGGTTCTCTGAAGCACGCATCCAGATGGGTGCTGTGGCAGCACGGGCGATTTCACGCGTACCTCCCGTTCCGGGGAATGGTTTCTTGGCAGCTTCTCAAGGGCGAAGGGCGAGTTTCCCGCATCTGGCTTTCCCTCGCTGCGGCAGGTCGGGTCAATCTAGCATCTTGCCATCTTGGGTGATCTGCAGCTGTCATTTCGGCAGCCACAGTCAACCGACCTGCTGGTGGCTTTTCTCCTTCTTGCAAGGATGCGGTGGTGTGTCTGCGGCCCCTTTCCACACCAGTGAGGACCCCGGAGGATTAGTGGCTTAGCTGCTTGCCTGTCGGAGAGGAGAGCGCTGCTCCTTCCTGCGTTCCAAGTTGGTAGCAGGTGTCGGCCTGAGGAGGAGGGGCACCTTGTCCTACAAATGTCCTCTCCCGGGATTTTGCCTTTCCTCCCATGCTGGCGTTGCTTTGCTGAGGTCAGTCAGCAGAGATGACGGAGCGCCTGTGCTCTGTGTCAGGTGTTGTTGACACACAGGTGAGCCTCCTTTTTCTCCCAGGAAGCAGGAAGAGGAAGACAGCCTCAGGTACCAGCCCACCATCCTCTGTGCCCCTCTAGGTGGCTTGCTTTCTCATGTCATGTCTTATTTTGGATTTTTAAACCTGGACATTCTTCGCTGGAAAGCCTGGGGAACACACCAGGGGATATTGCTTCTCATCTCCTCCCTCTTGTTGGATTCTGTCTTATTTAGCAGGAGCTTGTGTAATGGTTCCTTCCCTCTGAGTGTGACCCCAGCGTGCAGGGATTTGGGAAGCCCTCTGTGCTTCCTGGTGCTTAAGGTCCTTCAAGATCTTGCTAAGGTCATGCTTAAGGTCCTTCAAGATCTGTGCAAGGGACTGGCTTGCCTCCTGCTGTCTTGGATCCACCGTGCCGAGTGGATCCCTGTCTCCTCATGCCTTCGCTCTTCATGGGGTACACAATAGATCCCTCTTTGACAAAGCTCAGCCCAAGCTGTCCCCACTCCCTCTTGGAAGCACAGTCCTGTGTTGCTTAAGGACGGGGCCACTTGCTGAGAAATGAGTCATTAGGTGATTTCGTCATGTGAACCTCATAAAGTGTACTGCGCGACACAAACTGAAATGGCCAAGGTGTCACTAGGCACCCGCATGGAATGGGACCTCTGTTGTGTATGTGGTGCCACTGCTGACCAACACATCACGTGGTGCATGACTGCAGTGCTCCTTTCTCGAGATTTCCACAGCACTTCGCCTTCTCCTTGGTTGTGGCTCTTTGAACAACAATAAGTTGGCCAAACTTACAAAGCACCTCTGTCTGTTGGGTGTTGTGCCAGGCTCACTATTCGTTTTCCCAATACTGTTGAGCACTGGCTTTCAGTGCCAGACCTGTGTGAGGCTTTGGGGGTGGTGTGCAGAGGACAAGGCCCCTGCCCTCATGGGGCTTTCCCTCTAGTCGGGCGGTGAGCTCAGGCAAACAGATTAGTGTAGAGCATGCTGTCAAGTGTCAGCCCCAGAGCCAGTCAGCCTGATGGCGGGGAGAGGAGGGACCTAGCTCTTCATACTTCTGTTGCCACTTTCAGAAGTTCAATAATTATTTACCACGTTTCTGCTCAGCCCCAGGGTCTGTGTTAGGCACACTGTTCTGAGTTTTAGGTTATTTAGGCTCATGGATGATTGCCTCCATGGCACACAGACATATCGCGCTAATTCCTAGTTCTCTTATGTCTGCACTTCTGTACGTTGTAGATTTCCATTTAGACCGAACGAATGCAGAATGACAAAGGAGACGCAGGGATATTTGTCGGGCCCAGGAATATTTGTTACAGATTGGGAGGAGGCGGGTGACCTGTGCTATAGGAAAGGATACGCTGAGCTTGGGAGAGCACTTAGAGGAAAGGAGATCTAAGTTTCTTGCAGGACGTGGTCTTTGCCCCAGATCCTGAGCAGCAGGTAGCAAGCAAGAATGGCAGGAATGCGGGCCTTCCTTGCAGGAACCAGCAGCTGACAGGCAGAGGGTGTGCGCTGCAGGGCCCTCTGGGGTGAGGCTTGGCGGTAGGTGGGCCAGGTTGTGGAAGGGTGTGCCAGGCAGAGCACATGGGTTTGTGCTTTGTTGGCAGGAGCTGGGAGCCTGTTGTGTGTGTGCAGACTGTTGGGATCTTCAGTAGGATGCTCTGGCCCTTTTGGATCCTTAGAGAAGCCGGGGTCACTGGTGAGACTATGGCTGATGCAGTTTCATGGAGAGTTTCCCACCTTGGACTTGGGACTTAAGCAGAATTCAGACTGGATCCTCTCTGGCAAGACTCCTCTTCAGAAGTGATGCTCTTACCTGCCCTGATCTTTGGCGGGTATGGCAGCTTACAAAGAGCTCTGCTCTTCTGTTTCCACCTTCTGTCTTCCTCTCCTCTTCCTCACAAGGAACCAGTTGTAGATATAATTCCAGAGTTACCTCCTTTGTCCTTGTCTAAGCTCACCATGTGTAAAGAGTGAGATGCTGTTTATCAATATGGAGATCACAGATTCCTTGTGTGTGACACTCATGTCCTGTTGTTCCAAGCAGCCTGACCCTTGACTGCTTGGGGTAGCAGGTGCTTGGGGTCTCCTTTGGCTGGTGGCTGCTTGATGTGAGCTACATGCATTTTTGGAATCAGAGCTCTTGTTTTCTGTGAGAGGTGTGTTCTTGGGGCTGAGCACTGTGGTACATTGGAGTAACTGCTCAGGATGGGTGGTACATCCTGGACAGGTGTCCCTCTCCATCCTTCGTACAACAAAATATCCCCCATTCTCCCTGTCTTTTGAGGTTAGGTAGCACCAAGCTTCCACGCCTTTGGAAAGTTAGAGGGTGGGTACCTGGCTGCTGTGCTGCTTTTAGCTCTACAACTTTGAATAATCAAAAAGAAAAGTCCTAATTCAAAACAGTATTAAGCTTCTATATTCTTTTTTAATGCAGTGGCACTTTTACCACTGAACTATAGCCCTAGCCCTTTAAAAAAATTAAAAAAAAAGAAAGAGTGAGATATGAGATATGATCTTGCTAAGTTGCCTGAGCTTCTCTCAAACTTGTGATCCTCTTGCCTCAGCCTCCCAAGTTGCTAGAATTCCAGGTGTATGCTAGGGCATTAGCGTGGATTCTTAATCTTCTTTAGTTTAATCTTTACAATGATTTTTTGCAGTTGTTGGTATTATCTCCAGTTGACAGATGGGTAAACTGAGGCTTGGGAAGGTGAACAGCTTTCCTGGGGCCATAGAACTAGTAAGGGGTTGGCCTTTGGACCAAAGTCTGTCTGGATCCAGCCAGACAACTGGATCCCTAACACCTGAGTCCCACTACATCCAACACAAGTAGGTAGAGTTCCGATTCTTCCACTGTGCCTGACCAATATGAAGTGCCTAGGCTGAGGAATGGAATTTGTGATATAGTTCAGCCAGGAAGCTTAAGGTTCTTTTTCCATTGCCTGTTTTCTAAGAGGCTGTTTAGCACAGGGAAGTGACACTTACCCAGCCTAGAATAGTGGACAGATCACTTACTGTCTTTGTGCTTCCATTTTTACCTGTTACCTGGGGGATCAATAGTACCTACCTGGTGGAATTGTTAGGGGGTGAAATGAGGCAGCACTCCGAGTGGCTGCACGTGGTAAGCATTACTGTCCCCCAGGATGTCCGTTACTGTCCCCCAGGATGGCACTGCTCAGATCATACGACGACCTTACCTGGCAGCCTGTGGGTTGATTGGCACCATTGCCCCTTTCTTTTGTGATGGATGAAGCAGCACACTGAGATCGGAGCAGTCTGTCAGTGGCTTGGCCTGCTCACGGGGTCCTGGCTCTCCAGACGAGATAGCATGCACCCTTTATCTCGGGCATGCTCCACGGGCATTAGGATTTCATTTCCTTTTCTGTCCGGATGCCTGTGTTTTTGCGGGCTGTGAGAGTGAAGTCCTGGGAAGCAGCTAGGGCAGAGCTGAGATCCCGCTGTGTGAGAGGTCTCCCTGAGAGCCTTCTCTCTCCCAGTCCTGGTCTTTATCTGCCTGGGGGTAGTTCCACCAATGACTGATCTGAAAGCATCACATTCATTTATTTGTCACTGGCTGTGACAGGCAAGTTAATGCTAATGGATTCTTTTTTTAGCCTGTTGTCTGGGATGAGTTTCTCCCAAATGTCCTGAAATCTAAGGCATTAGGGGAATGTGTAACTTTTATGGCAGGGGAGGATTTAAAAGATAAATAGGGTTTTGTGCACAAGGGCCTTAAATTTAGGTTAGGGGCAAGAATGGCCAAGGGGCAGATGCTGGGCAAGCACAGAGTCTTCTTTTTAAGAAATCCATTCAGAGCTTTAAATTGCTGTTTCTGTTTCAATTATGTGACAATTTCAAGGGTTTAGAAAAATCTAATAAAATGGTCTTGATGATGCATTCTGGGGAGAGTGCTTCAGAAGATCCAGGAGAATAAATTCCTTGGGGGTCAAGAGATTCTCGTTCCTGCCACCTCGGGCCTTCTTTCCTCTGGGTTTTTACATTTTTATTGTTTTGAAGGGCAGGAAATGGTGTAGGAATGTATTCAGGGCTTCATCCATATCCTCCCCTGAAATGAATTATTCTCTTTGGGCAATTGCAAATAGACGGGCCACTGCAATCCTTTTTTTTTTTTTTTCCCTTTTTTAAGCTGACATGTTGTAAACGACTTTCAGAGCGTGATTTGTGTGAGTAGTGATGTTGAATAAAGCACCAAAGAGCAGTCGCTGGAGGAGGGGGAGAATGAGAAGGGAGGCCCTGGAAGCGTTTTTTTCTTTTCGCCAATCAAAGCTTTTGATAGTTTCCCAAAGAACAGAAGTTTACAATGGGAGCCGGCTCTTGGGCTGCCCACGGGAACAGAGTGCAGAAAGACCTAGTGTAGCAAAATGTGATGCTGAGTGACATTAATGAGGTGACTGCTCTGGTGGAAGGGAGGCAAGGAACCAGCCAGTCGCAGTTCCCATGACGCTCCCAGCAGCGTGTCCCCTCCTGCACGCCTGCGTGGGCGCCCGCGTGTGTTGGTGCATGCACACGCTTTGTTTCCTGCGGCTCCCGATGAAAGTTTTCACGCCAGACCCTGATGGGTGTGCCAAGTGTTCTCCATCTAGACTCCCAAGTGTGACATTGATGTCCTCTATTTCCACCTGCTGGAAAGTTGAGTTTTATACCGGGAGGCATTTTGCTGGAGTCAGGGTGGGGGGCAGGTGAGGCCAGCATCATTGTGGGAACACCCAGGTGAGAGTGTGAAAAGCCAATATTCTTGTTTCTAAAATGGATTCCAGGGAGAGGAGAAGAGAAAACCTGTTGGTGTACAGATTAAAAAAAAAAAAAAGATTTCCAAATCCCCCAGAGGCTCCAGACTGATAGCACTTCGTGGTGGTGGTATAAATGAATCTTTGCAACAAGATCTTAAATATTTCAGCGTCTTGGAGAGTATTCTGTATTTCCATGTTCCTCTTGTGCAAGATTTTCTAGTTACTCAAGAAAAAAGCTGCAACATTGCAAGTCACTTACCTGGCTAAGGAGGTGAGAAACCTGGGCATCACTGGCTTCCTGGACAGGCCCTCGGGAGTCCCTGGCTTTGTTGACAGCCTGTTTTAGGAAGGCAGTGGCACCACGGTGTCCTTCCCCATCATGGGTTGGCCCTGTATTCTACTGGGCAGTGGGCAAGTGTTTGAAAACCTGCCGGGAGACCTTAAGACAAAAACTAGCTGGGCCTGGCTGGGTGGAAGCTGCATGTGCTGACTTTGTACCTCTCCCCGTTGTTCCCTGTGGGGTAGCTCTCAGATATGTCATTCTCGTAGCTAGAGGGCAAACACACGCACACAGATGTTTCAACTTACATGCACAATACTCTGCGAAACCCAACCAGTAGGTTCCCTGTCTCATTCACCTGGGGAAGACGGATCCAATTAGGATACTGGAACCTGGGCAGAAATGGGGATGTGAACTTCCACCAACGGCTGCATGGATATATGTTTCCTCTTCTGTTTTCAAAGCAGATAATTGGTTTTAGTAAGAACTTCTGACTTGATTAGGGGGCCCTTAGGAAATTAAAGTGTGTTTGAATTTCACAAGTATAATTTTAATTATACAAATTTTGCATTTTTCACTAGGGAGCCAGGTTCAGAACTTGTTTTCCTGTACTAATAGGGGTAGTGAAGCTGATTATGGCAGAGTGCCTTACTCAAATCGCTTTGAAAATAAAAATCCTTGGATCTGATCATTGTTTTCCCCTGCAGTACATGATGTTCAGGTTAACATCCGTACGCGTCCCATGTCCTTGTTAAAAATGATTTTTCGTGGATCTTCACAACTGTGGAGCAGACCGACGTGGTGGGGGTGGTGGTGGGGAACCTCATTATGAATTTTTCTGCTGCACTTGCTGAAAGAATTCAATTAAAGTTCTTGTGAGCACAAGTCCTGCCTGGGCAGCTTGGTTTGGCATGCTGCCACGTTAGCCTGTCGTGATCGCCTTTATCGCCACGTCATCCTGTTTGCCCAGAGCCCGAGCGTTCCCAGCATCGGCTCTGCCACTGCCCCTCTCCAGCGTGACCCCAGTGGATTAGAGTGGAAGGAACCGTGGAGAGTCGCCTGAGCCCTTCCCCAAGCTGAAAAGAGATGATGGAGTGAGGATGTGCAGCCCTCCTGGGCCTCCCAAGAGAAGGACTGATTGTGCTAATGGGAAATGATGGTGTGTTCAGGGCTGTCCAGACAAAACCCCCAAGTGTCAGGGAAGTGCTTTGTGGGTTGCAGCTCAAGCGTCCTCAGACGTCTCCCCCTGTGCAGGGCTTTAAAGAGCTGCCTAGAGACCACTCCTTGGGCCTTCTGGGCTTCGTCTCAGATCGACAAGAGAGACTGAAAGGAACAATTGTTCATGACAGAGAAATCCCGAAGCCAGCTCGGGAATGACTTAGTTTCAGACAGGTTGGGGCCTGAGAATATGGGAAAACAAAGCTCCACACACAGGCCCCAGGGCCACTCGGCCCCTCGTCCTGCATTTTAGTCATGGACTTCAGCATTGTGTTATTTTCGGTGGAGGTGGTGTGGCTTGGGACTCCTCAACAGGCTTCCTGGGGGTGAGACCTTGCTGTGCCATGTACCAGCTGTGTGGCCTCGGGCAGGTCATCTTAAATGTTCGGTGCCTTAGTTTTATCATCTGTGAAATGGACAGAATGATAGTGTCTCCTTCCCAGGTCAAAGTGCTTAGAATGGCATCTTCCACATGGGATGGGCTGTCTGTGCATGGGTGGCTGACACTGGGAGTCCTGCCGTCTACTGCCTCACCTGGTTTTTCTTATGTAATATTTAAGGAATGTAGATGATTTTTATGCATGTGGGTGTTGTCTGTGAGTGTACACCACTTGGGCAGAATTGCAGTGCAGTTTGGATTCAGACAAGAGCGTTGCTGTGACAGAGGACGCATGTAGTTTGTAGGCAGCCCCTGGCTTTGGGCTCACAGGGACTTACTTTGGAACTTGGTACTGCCACTAAGTGTGTGACCTTAGGAAGGTCTCTAAACTTCTCTGAGCTTCCATTTTGCCCCTAAAAAAACGAGAATAATAGAGTTTGTGTAGGTCAGGTGAGACAATATCAACAAGGTACGTAGTGTATAGTTGACACTTAGAGAGTGTTCACTCCGTGCCCCCAGACCAGAAGAAAAATAATTAAAGCCGTCTTGAAAATGGAAAAGATACAAAATGTTCTGTTCTTGGTGGTGATGAGAATATCTGAAGTGAGTTGATAAGTCCTCGGAGGACTGAGGGGAGAGACACAGACCATGGGAGGGTGCTCGTCTTTTTTATTTTTTCCCCTCCAGTACTGGGGATTGAACCCAAGAGGCACTCTACCACTGAGTTACATCCCCAGTCTTTTTTATTTTCTATTTTGAGACAGGGTCTTGTTAAGCTGACCAGGCTGGCTTTGAGCTGTGGGCCTCCAGCCTCAGCCTCCCCCGTCACTGGGATCACAGTCACGAGTCACTTCATTTAGTTGTGTTATTCTTCTGTACACACAAAGGAGCTGTCTTGGGGGTTTCATTTCACCAAACTGTCCTTTCTAAGGAGGGAAATAATTTCATTTAGTCAGAAACTGTAGATGGTGCACACAGCTTTTGAGAGTGTTCTGGTTCCATTGATGTTTGGTGGAATCTGGAAGCCCAGGGCTGGGTGGTGAGAGTTAGGGATGCTGGGAAGGAAGGAGTAACTTCAGGGAAATGAAGGATGTTGGCTGTGAATGAGGACAGGTGAGAGGGAGGAAGGGGGAGTGTCGGGATGGGGTGGTCGGAGTTTCCTTTCAACAGAACCTTCTGGTGCTAGGAGCTATGGAACTCCAGGCTTTGTGTGTGTGTGAATAAGTTTGGCAGAGCTCTGGGGAATGACCACAGTGCCCAGCCATTGATCCAGGAGATACTGACCCTCAGACCACAGCGGAGATGGTCTCCCACACCCTTGGGTGACCTAGGGCACCTTTGGGGTGTGGGCCCACGTCTCTGTGCTCTTGTTCATATGAGGTCCCTCCACTTGATAGCCTCAGGCAGGTTTTCACCAGGTGTTGCTGGGAATGGGGGTCAAGATTAGAACTGTAGTGGACCCATGGCAGGGAGTGGGGCATGTGTGGGTGTTAGCTTGTGGAGGGTAGAAGGGAAGGAGAATGGGGGTGGTCAGGAGGAGGGAAACAGCAGCAGATTACATTGACTAATTATAGGGAAAAAGCCATATTTGCTGCTCCATTGAGTGGTCGCTAGGCTATGAAGCAGTTTATTGTAATTAATGCCGAAATAGCAAATAAGTGTTGGGCTTGGAGTGGAGGGTCTCCCGGAGCCCCTCCCTCTGGCTCTGTGTGTTCATTGCTCCCTTGATCGTCCTTTGAGGGAGTCTTGCGGGTGGCATCCTTTTGGGAAGTCTGTGGCCAGTTTTTTCCTGGTTTATTTTGATGAATAGGGAAGCTCTCATGGCTGATCTCCTTCCCAGTCTTCTGTGGGGGCTTTCACGTTTCCTAAGGATGAAGGAGGCGAGACAGACCCATGCCATCATTGCTATTCTCGCCACAGCCATCTTAATTTCAGTGCATGGAAGTGGCAGGTTACACGTCCAAGTCCGTGGAGTTCTGGGCCTTGTGGAGTTGTGATTGCTTTCCTTGATGATTTCTTGTTCAAATCAGCGGTGCTCTTAATTTTCCAGATGAAGTAAAAAGAAAATTGGAGACTCCCCTCCCGCCCTGTGTCTCTTCATCCAAGATTTTCTGAGCATGACTCTGATTTGGAGGGTTAATATTAATTAGGAGCCGGGTTAGACCTCGGTTGCTTGATGAGGTAGCTTCAACTGTTGTGACAAATGCGGTTCCTTTTTTGCGTGTCCCTGCTTCTTTTGGTGGAAAGCTCAGCGTTTAGAAGCCAAAGGAATAAACATGCATGGAGAAGGGAGATGGGGGGTCAAGGAAACGCAGCAGATCCCTGGGTCTGGAGAGGGGAGTGCGGCCAGAGAGCAGGGGTGGGCCGGGTCCCGAGTGCTGCCTTCCCCAGCTGGCCGCTGCTGTGCTTTGCCTCAGTTTCCTTTGCTGTAAGTGGAGGTCATCTCTCTGGCTTCCTGAGAGAGCCATGACTCATTTCCGTAGTTTCCAAATTGGGTGATGCTTGAATTTCTCTGAGGCAAGTCCCCTGTGAGTACCAGGTAACAGGGAGGCGCCTCGTTTTGTGCTGAGGCTCAAGGTCCTTGCTTCCAAGCCTTCCCAGTGCTGACTTGGTCTTTCAGGGGAGGGTGGCAGGGAGGACAAGGGCAGAGAGGGCCAGCAGGCCCCACTGGACAGTGATGGGGTGGGAGACCGGGAGGACAGGACACTGGCTCTCCTCAGGTGGGCTCACATCAGGGATTGCTTTCCTGTGGCCTGTGGGATTGGGGTGATTTTCTTTTTTGGGGGGTGGTTTGTGGTGGTAGGGGAGCTGACCCTCTGCTGACCATGGGTGACTATTCCAGGCATGCAGGAGGGACTGACTTCTAGTTTCTAACTCCCTGCAGATTAACTGAACATGTCCTCAGGCGAGCCACCCTGCAGCTGATGCCTTGGTTTCTCTGTCTAGAGACCGAAGAAGGATGAGGACATGTGGTGGGAAGCAGCTGTGCTTGGGGATCAGGGGGATAGGCTTAGGAGGCAGGCAGTCTTGGGGTTTCTTTTTGGCCTAAGAATTCCCTACCTATGAACTTGGGAAGTTCACTTAATTTTGCCAAATATCCCAGTCTGTACAGTGGTATGATAGAATCTGGCATTTATGGTAGGTACAGGACTGGTCAGGTATCCATGAACAGGGTCAGTGAAGTGCTTACCACAGTCCTGGGAGGTGGCTCACCTGAGACATGGGGCTGCTTTCGTCGTTGCCAGGAACATAGCGATGTGACTGAAGTTCCGAGACTTCAGCCAAGGCTTGAACTGGATGGGGCCATATCAAGAAAACGTTGGAACTCTGCAGGCTGACCATCTGATTTGGGCAAATCAGAAGAGGCAGGAGGCAGGAGGCCACAGGAGGCAGATTCGTGGTCAAGGAGGCGAGGCCTGCCTTAAATAGGGCCTGGAACTTTGGCGAGGAAGAGTGCTGGGCTGGAACTGGGGCTGCTGAGGGGAGGATCTCTATGTTTCTTGGCCTGTCTGCCCTGGTATGGGGAGGCTTGGCCTGGGCTGTCCTTGAGGCTGCAGTTGCCCTGGGACCACCTGACTCCCAGGGCAGGGGCAGAGGGTCCCCTCGCAGGAGATCTCCAGATCACTGGGGGAGGAGGCAGAGGAGGAGGCCCTCGCTCCACGTGACCTGGAGACCCATGTTAGTTTCCGGAACCCACATCTGGTACTGCCTGACGTTCAGAAGCCTTGCTTGAGTGCGGAAGAGATGATCAAAGGCGGTTGCTATTTCATAGTGTCCTCAGTGTGCTTGGCAGACAGAGTTCTGCTTTTTTTTTTTTTTTTTTTTTTTTTCCTCGGTATTAGGGATTGAACCAGGGGCACTTTCCCACTGAACCACATCGCCAACCCTTTTTATTGTTTACTTTGAGACAGGGTCTTGCTAAGTTGCTGAGGCTGGCCTCGAACTTGCGATCTTCATGCCTCAGCTTTCCGAGTCACTGGGATTAAGGTGTGCACCACCTTTTTATTGCTTTCTCCCCTAGTCCTTCTCTCTGTTGGTGAGCTGGAAGTGAGGTGGCACCAGTCATCTGAACTAGGGCAAGACCACACCCTTGGTGCCCCTTCCCCTGCAGGGCCGTGGACACCAGTGCCCAGGTGGATAGAAGCTTGCCTTGGTTGTACTTAGCTTCTGGTTCAGGGACAGGCCTGAGTTAGTGTCCTAGGGGGGTGAGATTCTGAGCACTAACTGTCATACTGTTGTTGTCACTCCCTGGAAGGGACTGTAGAAAGGAGTGTGGTGGAAGCTGCTGGGAGGGGAGGTAGAGCTGTATGTACATGAGCGCAGCTCAGGCTGGGCAGGGTGGCCCTCTGGGTCCACAGGTTCTGTATCTGAGGGGTCAAACAGACTCAGGTAGAAAATGTTTTATAGAAAATTGTGTCTGAGCCAGGAGTGGTGGTGCATGTCTGTAATCTCAGGGACTCGGGAGGCTGAAGCAGGAGGATCACAAGCCTTAGCAATTTAGTGAGGCCGTGGTGCCCCTGCATTCAATCCCCAGTACCAAAAAGGAAAAAAATTGTGTCGGCACTGAACACGTATAAACTTTTGTTTCCTTGTCAGTGTTCCCTGAATGATATAGTGTAACAACTTTTTGTAGCACCTACATTGTATTAGGTATTGCAAATAATCTAGAGATGACTTAAAGTATATAGGAGAATGTGTGTAGGTTGCTCCTAGATACATCCTTGGGTTTTGATGTTGTCTGGGTTCCTGGGACCAATCCCCTCTGAATCCTGAGGGATGGCTGTATTGGACAAACAGAAAGTTGCTTTGGGCACTCTTAGGCCCTGAAGGGCCACAGAATTGACATTGGCGTGGCCTCTGGCTGCTCCCAGGCTGGCAGGGAGGCCCGTGTGTAAACCAGGAGTACGCCATGTGCAGAAGGGGTGCAGGTGAGGGGGAGGGTAGAGCAGGGCTTGTGAGCTGCATCTTGAGAAGGGAGACAGCAGAGTGTGGCGGCAGCAGGAAGGCAGTGTGGCTTTAGGGAGCATTGTTCCTCCTGGGCTGGAATGTGGCATGTAAAGGAGGGCAGGGGGAAGATTGATTTGCTCATTATGAAGCAAATGTGCAGTTCCTATCCTGCGCTGGCCCAAACCTTGGGAATGGCCATACAGCTGTGATAAGGAGGACCAGTCTCTGCCCTTTGGAGTTTGCCTCTGGCAGAGGTGCATTCGTTAAACAACCCACTGCATATTCGTTACTGAAGTGCAATGGCCATAAATGCTACAAAGATATGTGGGTGTCAAAGCCTTTACAGCAGGGAAATCAGGTCTCCTGTAGGGGCTGGGAAGGCCCCTGGAGAAAGAGCATTGAGACTGAGCTGGAAAGGGTGCATGCAAGAGTCATCTTGGGGAGGGAAAGATCAGGGTACTTTCTGTGTGCTGAGGGAAGCCAGGGTGTTTGGAATGTAGAGGGTGAGGAGGCGAAGGGCGAGCATTGAGGCTGGAAGATAGACAGAGGCTGGGCTGGGGCTGGGGATCCCATTTAGGGGCTTAAACGGGGCAGGAAACGATCACTTTGGAGTTTTAAAAACATAATGTGCATGGAAAATGGCTGATGGGAGCCCCAGACAGGTGTGGGGGGATCAGTAAGGAAGTCATCGGGATGAGGGCAAATGGAAGATGGTGGTTGGTTGAGGATTAATCCAGGGAGCACTTAACTGAACACATCTGCAGCCCTTTTTTATATTTTATTTAGAGATAGGGTCTCTCTGAGTTACTTAGGGCCTCACTAAGTTGCTGAGGCTGACTTTGAACTCACGATGCTCCTGCCTCAGGCTCCCCAGCCACTGGGATTTTGGGCATGTGTCATTGTGCCCAGCCTGGCTGAATTCTTGAGGGTGGAGATGGAAACCAGTCAATGGATGTGGGATGCGGTTGAAGGTTGGAGCTGGAGGCTGGTGGTCTGGTTATCTGAGGAGTAGGGGAAATTTGACTTGTCTTTGTGGGTAGATTCCCAACCCCCACCTCCTGGAGACTGGGAGCCTTGCCACGCGCAGGCTCAGAGGGGTGGACAGCTGGACACTTGCATACTCTTTTTTTTCTTTTTTTGCCATGCTGGGGATTGAACCCAGGGACTTGTGCTTGCAAGGCAAGCACTCTACCAGCTGAGCTATATCCCCAGCCCACTTGCATACTCTTAATGAGGTAGCCCTCAGTAATCTTTTCAAGCATGTACCATGTACTTATCTATTTACAAATGACATACATGTACTTCTGTACTAGACAATGTATGCTGAATAAATCAAACAATTAAAAATGAAATAGGATGAGGAAAGAGGTAAACACCAATAAATCCTACTTTGGGGACTGTAGCTTTGGACCTGGGAGAAACACTAAAGCATTTTAGGGTAGAGGGGGTCAGAGCAGATCGGTGTTGGGGAAGGTGCATTCTGCAATCCAGGGGCCCCTGAGTCAGGCCCAAGGGAGGTCTGCACATGACTTGGTAGCCCTTGTGGCCTGGCGAGTTGAGCCAGGGTATGATAATGCAGTGTTGTCTCCATCTCCCAGAGGGGTCTTGGCTGTGCCACACCAGGTGTGTGAGGGCTGCTTGGAGCTTGACGTCTGCTAGTCTGTGTGTGCTTGTCCTATGGGACTGTGTGGGCAGGTCACTCCCTTATGGTCTGCTGGGTGCCCGTCCAGTGGCACCATCCTTGGCCTTTGATAAGTCAGGTCTTTACATGAGGAATATGGAATCTGCTCTTGGCATCTCGTCATTGGCAATGCCACTGTTGCCCAGTCCTGAGCCCTTCTGGGCCCCTCTTCCCTGGGTTGACAACACTCTTCTGCTGGCACACTCCAGACTGTTGCTGCTCCGAACAGGACGCAGAGTGAACTGTGTCCACCTCTGCAACCCGCTGCTGCTCCTGGTGTGCTCTCCAGCAGAGTGGTATTGCCACCCTCCCTCTGTCCCTGGGTTCTCAGAGGCCAGCTGCATTCCAGCCTACTCCATTTAGCTCTTCCTTTGAGCAGAACCTGGGTAAGGATCTGGCCTTTTGGAGGGTGCTTTACAAAGCCCTGTTTCCAGTGCACTCCACCCCCATCTTTCCACGAGCCGCTTGCACACGTGAGAGGCGAGGCAAGCGCATCGGAGGCGATGTCCTCGGCCAGGTGTTGTGTGTGAAAAGCTCCTTCTGTAAAGTAGTCACGTTGACTGGCAAATGCCACAGCTAGCCAGTGACAGTCCCACTCTGTAGGATATCTTGGAGGAAAATCAGGCCCAAGCACAGACAAAAGGTAGCCCAGAAACTGGAGGTGGAGAAGCCCGAGTGAGATAAAAGATCCTGGAAACGTGTCTGCCGTCTCTTTAAGTGGAGTGGGGTTGAAGTGACTGACTGAGGATACCACCGCTTAAAACTTGGCTCTGCTTTTACTTCCCTTGGGATCGGAGCCGGGAGACTAGGAGCTGTCATTCCTGGGTTTGGTTTCTGACCCTATTGTTGTACCCTTGCCTTATGACCTTGGAGTTCTGTGTCCTTGCTTGGGGCTCTGTGTTCAGTTCAGTCCTGAAGCGAGCAGTGTGCGGTGGCCATGGAGTCAGAGGGAGCACTTAGAAACACCCAGA
The DNA here is from genome assembly GCA_020662805.1 of Glaucomys volans. Lineage (NCBI taxonomy): Eukaryota > Metazoa > Chordata > Mammalia > Rodentia > Sciuridae > Glaucomys > Glaucomys volans. The sequence goes on along the minus strand of JAJEJO010001605.1, from coordinate 142,071 downwards.
AAGAGCTTTGAAGGGCCTCCAGAAGCAGCCTGGAGGGCCAGAACTGTATTTTCCAAGAATTCTGGGATAGCAGGGGTCTGGAAGTTTCTCTGTGAGTCTTGCTGCTGCTTCTCCGAGTCGTCAGGAAGGGGGTTTAGTCCTCTGTGTAGAGACAGGGGACAGGCCTGAGGAGTTCCTGCCCCCCGCTGCGTAATAAATCTGATCCTAAAATTAGTGCCCGCCTCCCGAGCCGCAGTTCTCGCTGAGACAATAAGGAAGTGCGTGTGGCCGGCTTGTCTCTTAGGATCGTAGGATGTCCCTTTATTTCAGATGAGTGTCCCTGTCTCAGGATTGATGTTTCTAAATGACAGCATCTTGCCAGTTTTCCTGCTTCCTCTTTCTCCTCTTCTGTTTTGGGGGGGCAGGAGTACGTAGAGGGTGGATACAGGGGAAGTGTTTGAGCTTATCATCGGGTTTGTGTAAGTCTCTGTCATCGTAGGTAGATGTTCCTTGAGAATTTTCTGGAAGATTTTATAATTGAGCCTTTTCTTCAGTGACAAGACATTACTCATGGCCTCCAAAGCATTTACTTTGTGCTCGGGGGTGGGGTGAGACTTTCTCCCCCCCAGGGTACTGTGTCTATGGAAAGGACCCACGGTTTGGGGCAGTTGGGTGGCCCGCTAACAACTTTAATAATTAAGGAGGCATCTGGGTCCCGCAGCGCATGGCAGCCCTTCTGGCGGGGATGCTTCTGCTTTTAAAGTAACATGTTCACCTTTAACTGCAAACGGATGTGACGGGAGTTGTATTTAATTTTAAATTGCCCGTGTCCAGCAGCCCTCTGTTACTCTTTAAACAATAAAATGTTTCTAATCTTCCTGCAGCTGTGTTCTCTGTGTGAGGGCTTGCCATTTTGGGGGGTTGGAATGGGCTTAAGTGCCCCCTCCACACTCCCCTTCTTTTCTCTTTCAAACTCTCCAGGATTTCTAGAAAGCACTGTTGGGCTGGAGGTGGGATCCCCTCCTGTGAACCCTCTGGAGTGGTTGGGAAGGTTATAAGCAGAGGCTGCTGAGGGCCAGTCTGTGATGTCAGCCCCTGGGGCTGCAGTGCTTCCTTTGTGGGCAGAACTCAGAAGTCTCTGCGTGTCCCAGACCCTTGAAAGGGTCCATGACTTTTACTCCCCCGCCCCGTCCTTCAGGGGGGCTTGATTTGTCTGTTATAATCAGAAACAGATTTGGGGCTTCTGATCCATTATAGATGTGTTTGAGACAAATGCCAAGCCTGAAGCCTCTTAAAGAGCTTATGAAAATACATTTAAATACAAAGAAAGGAAAGGGGAGGTGGGTGGAGAAAGAGAAATAGCCTCTTCCCAGCCCCCCAGGCCAGAAGCAGTCGGAAACCCTCCCAGCCTGCCAGGCATGGGAAGGGGAGAAGGGGAGCCAGCACTCAGGGGAAGGGGAGGAACTGCCCAGTAGGGATGTCAAAAGGGCCAAGGACACAGTGCCCTTCCTGGAAGTGGTGTCTTGGGGTGGTGCCTTCCCAGAGTCCAGGATCAGGTGTGTCCCAGCTCCCAGGGGAGGATGGCAGGACGGTGGCGATGTGTGGGGAGCATCCACATTGTGCCCAGCAGGACTGTGCTTCTCTTTGGGAGACCCTGAGTTAGGAACTATTGATTGCTTGGTATTTGTACACAATCTTTAAAGGGACCCAGTGCCAACAGAAACAGCCGGCTTCAGGCAAGGAGTGTGTCAGAGGACTAGGCTCAGTAAGGACACCCATTGCGCTGACTTTCTGAATCCACCCAGTCCAAAATTTATTTTGCTTTTTAAATCTGCAAAGAGACCTGTGAATTGAGCTGTATCCTGGTTTGGGTTTCTTTTCCTCCCTGTTGAATTTTTCCCTTCTTTAACCAGAGAGTCCTCTGAGTTGGCCTCTGAGTTGGCTGTGCGGGCCTCCACCCCGAGGTTGTCCTGGTGACACGGGCTGCGGTTTCTAAGGTGGCCCTCCTCTGCTCAGCTGTCCTTGAGACTCTTGCCTGTATTTGTCCCCACCCCCTCCAGCGTTTGCAGTGCAGCTGCTGGCCCAGAACCCGTTCAAACTGATGTGTCTCTCACTCTAAACAAAAAATAAACCTGTGCGCCCTTTGTATGTGTTTTGGAGGTGTGTGTGTGTGTGTGTGTGTGTGTGTGTGTATTTTTTTTCTTGACAAGTTTGTTCCCTACAGCTGTACAGTCACAGCCTGCTTTGAAATATAGAAAATCTATATTTTAAGTGGCTGGGGTAAGTAGGTGGAGATGAGGAGGTGTGGTTTAACTGTAAATCAAATACAAAACACTCTAACCCCGATTTTTTTTTTTAAGCCTTTCACTGGAATATTGTAAGGGAAAGTGATTGAGAAGAAGAAAAGTTTTTACGTTGAAAAGATTCCTGTTTCTTCTAGTGTAGGATTTTTTTTTTGTTGTTGCCATGGAGATGAGAAGCTTGGAGTTTAATGATGTCGTCATCTTCCTCACGGGGAGGGTTGGGGAGGCCTGTTGCCCTCCCCTGAATTGACCTCAGTCCAATCTGTTGCTGGTGGGGAAATGAGAAGTTCACGTTAGCCAGAAGGCCTGCCCTGTGCCCTCCATCAGCTAGAATTAAAACAGACTATTTTTGCCGTGGGAAGGCACGTCGGTGACAATTTATTGAGGCTACAGATTCCTTTTTGGATTCAGTCATTCTTCAACCCCTCCCCTTTCTGGAAACTTGTAGGAGGAAAGGGGAAAAGTTCTTTGTGTAGAGACTGGCGTTAGTTCTTCAGAAGTTTCTTTTTAACTTAAACATTTTTTTTTTTTTTTTCCAGATAAGGATTCTTCAGCAGGGTTGGTAGCGCCCAGGGCAGTGGGTGCTCCCGGGGCTGGCCCAGCATGACTTTCAGGGTGAGATAGCTCAGCACATGCTCAGAGTAGCCAGAGTATCCACCCGGGAGAGAGTTCAAGGTTACCCCCTTTCCCTCCCTCTCCCAGGAAGAAAGTCTTCCTTTTTGTTTTCTTGGACCATCATCTTTCAACAGCTTAGTGCAAATAGATTAGCAGCCTGGCGAAAACCAAATCAGCTGAACCGATGCAGGGGGAGGTCGCAGTGGGCGCAGACAAGGTGCCCTTTCGGAGGCTGGTTTGCATTGTTACATTTTCACATTAAACCACATTATCTCCGCTTCTCCTGGTACTCACAGGACGGGGCTGGGAGAGAGGTGGCGGTGGGGCTCTGTTGAGGGAGGCTGGGGAAAGCATGCGTGGCTGTGTGTCATTGGCAGCCTATGAATGAAGTTTATGGGAGCTCCGGGCACCCACTGTTGTGTCTGGGAGCTTGTGTGTTTTTAGTAGCTGTTTCGAATTCTGTGGTCTGGAATTGGATGTTTAAAAGCAGTTATAGGAACATCTCCCCAAAGAGGTGTTCCTGGGAATTTCTATGTCACTGGAACCCTGTTTTCCCAGCAAGCAGTATTGTATTTTTAGAAATGTTTTGATTTCTCACTGCCTGTCCGTTCGCAGAGGCTCCTGGTACTTTCTGTCATGAAGTTCTGATTTCCTGAACAGGTGTTTAGATGGGTGAAGGGTTCTATTTAAAAAAAAAAAAAAAAATTCTGAAGGATACCCTTTGTCACGTGATTCATACCTTTTGGTCCAGCGTGGATGAAGCTGGGGTGGGGACCCGATCTGTTTTATATCCTTGCCTCTCTGAGGAGGGCAGGGCAGGCAGATTAGCTGCCCATCCTCTCTGGCCTGCACTCTGGTTCTCCCTCTCTCCTCCTTCCTTCCCCTCCCCTCTCTTTCATTTCTTCCTTTTAACTGATGCCGAATTCCTCATCCTCTTTCTGGAACTGTGGGAGAATAATTTCCTCTGGGCCAGTGGAACTGGTATCTGTAGTAGTTTCATGTGTGTGTGTGTGTGTGTGTGTGTGTTTGTTTTTTGTTTTTTTTTTGGTGTTAAGGAAACGACTTACAAATGAATTTTTGAATTTTCAGACTTAAGTACAAATTACAAGTGTTTTTTGGGGGGCAGAAATTCCGAAGGTGGTTTGTAATAGGATCTATATATCTCTCTATCTGTGTCTGTCTCTCTCTGTCTGTACATACATGTATTTTAGCTTTACCCTCCCCTGGAGGCTGTGTGTCCTTGCATTTTCTTCCGGGGGTCACTAATAAGAGCTGCTGGTCTAAATCAGCGTCTCTGAGAATGGTTGATTCGCTAATTGCTCCTGAGTGAGTCCTGGCTTCCCCCTCCTGCTGAGAGCGCTTTTGTTTTCCGCTCTTCTGCTAGGAATTGGACCGATTTCTGGAGTGTTTAAGAGGTAACCAATAAAAGAGTTTGGCATGCCACTGTTGCTAATTGTGCTCCTCGGAGGTGACCACGCATTGGTATCCGGGCACTATAAAGAAGGGGCCTGCCTTGCCGGTGACCTTTCCCGCCTAAAACTGAAGGGCCCAAGGTCACCGATCTGATGGAGAGCCCTGTGTGGGCCTCAACTTAATTTGTTCCTTTCCTAAGGCAAAGTGACCTCCCAGTAAACCTGCCCCCCTCCTTTTAAGAGAGGGAGCAGGCAGAATGAGGAAAGGTGAGTTCTTCTGGTGGAGCGGCCGCCTGGAGAGGGGCACCCGCAGTGCTCATTAAAATGCCCACGTAGGTTTGGGCTGTGACAAAGCGTGGCCCGCGGATGAGAATGGGAGGTGCAGAGAACAGAGCAGGCCTGGGGACCAAGTGGGGGCCGCAGGAGGGGCCAGCCTGCACACAAGTGGGGTGCGCCGGCGCCCCCCCCCCCCCTGCAGAGGTGTTTGAAGCAACGTTAAAAAAGCATCTCGCTGGGCACGCCTGTAATCCCAGCACTTGGGAGGCTGAGGCAGGAGGATCGCGAGTTCAAAGCCAGCCTCAGCAACTTAGTGAGGCCCTAAGCAACTCAGTGAGACCCTGTCTCTAAATAAAATACAAAATAGGGCTGGGGATGTGGCTCAGTGGTGGAGTGCCCCTGGGTCCAATCCCTAGTTAAAAAAAAAAAAAAAAAGCATCTCAAAGTATGTTTGAGAAATGAAAAAAAAAAAAAAAATCCCCTCTTGCTCCTTAAGCGTGCTCTCTGCAGCACCCCGCATGCAAGTGGTCTTGTAAATCTCCTTTCCTCCTCTGCCCTGCCCTTCCCTTTCCTTTTCTTTCTTTTTTTTTTTTTTGCTAAACTTGCATCTGTCAGGAGCCCAGGAATGCCCTGTTGCAGCTTCGGTGTGGAAATTCATGCAGCCAAAGGACAGGAAGCCGGAGCTGCCTCCTCAGCGAACACGCGGCCGGCCGGGCTGCCCTGTGTCCTCTCGGCCGGCCGGGCTGCCTGTGTCCTGCTGCGCTGCAGCTGCCTTTGGGAACCAGGTGATTTGTTGGCCTACTGGCCCTGGCCCAGGGTTGTTGGGGGCACGGGAGAGCATGTTGTGGGGCGCTTTGCAGATGACTGACAGCCGGGGTATGTGATTCTGTCTCTCAGCCCCAGAGTCTGGTTATGGGACTGTGTGGGGGTCTGGGGCTCTGGTTTGCTTCTGGTGTCCAGTCAGGTGGGAGCTGGGGCTGTTGCTCAGGTAGGAGGCTCATGGTGCTTCTCCACCTTTCTGCTCTTCGCTGGGGCAGTGAGAAGCCCGTGTCTGGCCTTGATTAAGTCTTTGCAAGAGCTGGGCCTGTTCCTAGCCTGCCCTGTGTGGTTGATCAGCAGTCAGGTGGGTCCTGCCTTGAGGGGAGGCAGGGTGCGTGTGTCAGCAGGTTATGAAAGGAGTCGGCGCTCTGCCCTCACACTTGGATGTGGCAGAGAAACCGTGGACAGCTTCATGGGACCATCTTCCTGAAGGGACCCTGTGGATAAGACATGGGTGGTCAGGTTTTTCTTTAGAGCTGAATGTGGGAATGCAGGCCAGGTTGCTGATAAAGAGAAACAACAGAAGGAGCCCTGGGTGAATTTCGGGCATCCTCTTTTATTCCCTCTTCCTGTCCACGATTTGATGTTTGGGAAAAGAGAGGTAGTGTGGTATGCTCCGTAGAGCCTGTTCTTTGGAGTCAGTTCTGGGATTGAATCCTGACTGTGTGACCTGGCCAAGTTACATAACCTCTCTGAGCCTTGTGTGTGTGATCTATAAAATGAGGAAGACGAGACTTGCTTAGTGGCTATGGGACACGAAATGACTTCCGCAGTGCACTTAGCACAATACCTGGTGTCCAGTTGGTGCTTAAGGCTGCTTGTTCACCCTGTCTGGATCTGCTGTGGTGGCGCAGGGGAGGTTGTACCATTACCAGACCTTACATCAGGCCTTTACTTGGGTGGATTTGGGCTGGGAGGCCACAGTGTGTCCTTTACGCTTCTAGACCCTAAAAGTGTGGTGTACCCTCTCCTCCCTGTAGAATCCCTCCCCACCACCTGTGTTTCTGCTGAATTGAGGGCTGACCTCACAGAGCTCAGCTTCTCCTGGGTAGCCCTCCTTTTCTGGGGTCCCAAGTGAGAGCCTCATGTAGCAGAGGTGGAGGGCTGTTGGTACCTCAGTACAGACCCTCAGCTCCCTGCTAAGGATCTGTGTCCCCACTAGAGGTCACATTGTGTGGCCCCTTCTCATTCTTGCTTGATTTAGTGGGTGGTGTGGTAACGCTAGTGATAGAAGGAACAGAGGTCGTGGGAAGGTTGTATTATTTAAGTACTTTCAGCCAGGCACCTTGGTGCACGCCTATAATCCCAGGTACTCAAGAGGCTGAGGCAGGAGGATCCACAAGTTTGAGGCCAGCTGTGGCAACTTAGGGAGACCCTGTATCTAAGTAAAAAATAAAAAGAGCTGGGGATATAGCTCATGGTAGGGTGCCCCTGGGTTTAATCCCCAGTTCTGCAAAGAAAAAAATCACTTTTTCTGTACATGAGGGCACATGTGTATAATCCCAGGGACTCAGGAGGCTGAGGCAGAAAGGAGCCCAAGTTCAAGGCCAGCCTCAGCAACTTAGTGAGGCCCTAACAACTTAGTGAGACCCGGTCTTAAAATAAAAATCAGAAAGGGCTGGGAATGTGGCTCAGTGGTAAGCACCCATGCCTTCAAGCCCTAGTACCAAAAAAATAAAAATTAATTCCTTTCAGTGCTCTAGCCCAGGATTTCTCAACCTTGGTGCTGTTGACACTTTGGCTCAGATGGTTCTGGGTGTGCTGCGTGCGGGTGGTGAGGGTATGTTGGGGGGTATTGTCGCAGCACATACTGAAGGTTAAGCAGCATCCTGGCCTTCACCCCCTGGATGCCAGTAGCAGTGTGTCCCCCCGCCCCTGGTTGTGACGACTCGTGGTGTCTCCTTGGGGGCAGAATGGCCCCTGGTTGAGAATCATTGGCTCAGCCCCAGCCGCGGACTCTGTTGGAGAAGGGGAGGTTTCCGTGTGTTGGGAGGTTCTGTTCTGCATGGATTGGCGCCTGGAACAATGAAACATTCATGGAATTGAGGAGCAGGAAGGTGCCTGGAAAAGTCTCCTGGTCCTGCTCCAGGCTCCCTCGGGCGACTCGCTGAATGCTCTGGGTGTGACTTGCTGCCCCGACAGTCCTCTCTGTTGGTCAAGTGAAAGGGCAGGGAGAGGGCCATTTCCACCTGGGCCACCATCTCCGTGGAGCCTCGCCCCGCGGGGACTCCTTTTCGCAGGGTGACGAGGTGCACAGGTGCCCAGGGCAGTCCTGCTTTTGGGCCTTCGGGAGTTTGGTTACCAGATCCCGAGCGTGATCGGCCTTCTCATCCTTGGCACACTCAGATTTGTCACTCAGGGGAACTGGCTTTTCTACATGCACTGAATGGACTTTTATTTGAAATGAATTCATTTAAAAAACCGTAAGTCGCCCTTGCCAAGACTCTGCCATCGTCTCTCCCTCCTCTTCGCCTTGGTTGTCTGTCAGATGATGCGCCTTGAAGGAGCGGTCTGGTGGGGCTGGTTGGCCAGGGCTTTTCCTGGGCCCTGATTAGAGGTAAATTATCCAATGAAAGTTGAATGTTGCAGCTGTGCTTGTAAAAAAGTCAGTTGTGTGCCATGAAATCCATCCCAGCTCCCGGGCTCGAAGGAGGAGGGCCGTGAGATACCCAGTGATGTCGTTTCATTCCCAGTGATTTGGCTCTGCTGCGCAGGAATGCGGCCCGGCAGCCTCGTGTACCAGGCTCTTGTTCTCTGGCTTTTTTTTAAGTGAGTGAGCAGGAAGCTTGTGAGTGGGCTTGGTGGGAAGCTCAGAGAGAGGACTGGGGTGCACCAGCTGGTTGCAGCTTTAGATGTTGAACTTGGGGTAACTGTGTGGTCGTAAAGGATGAAAGTGTGACCACGAAGTCCCGGTGATTGTGCCTCCCTTTTATTTAGATAAAAGACTTGTCCTGCTGGAGCAGGTGTGAGTAGTCTGGCCTGGGAAAGGCAGGAGAGGCTAGTGATTGACAGCACAGACATGGGGACCAGACTGCCCTTAGTTACAAAGACAGGATGCAGGGCCAGTTGTTCAGTCCTTCTGTGCCTCAGTTTTCTGGTCTGTAAAACGGGAATGAGAGCAACAGTACCTATTACAATTGGTGGTTGTGGGAGTTAATGGAAGTTAAGGGCTGAGCCTACAGATGGGCAGGGGGCAAGGAAGTCCCTTTCACTTACGTCATCATTAGTATTATTCTGTAGTACATGGTTTTATGGAAGTGATTCTCAGACTTCACCATGCGGAAAATTCACATGAGCTCTTCCCTGGACATGTGTAATGGGAGTCTTTGTGGCATGATCTAGGAATATGTGTTTAATATCCCAGGTGGCACTGATCCTAGGGGGTCTGCAGATGAATTGGTGACTCTCTTTTTGGTGCAGTGCTGAGGCCTCACACATGCTAGGCAAGTGCTCCACTGCTGAGCTGCATCCCGGCCCTTCTCCTCCATGGCAGCATTTTCTGACTGTCTAAGAATGAGGGGTTCCTGTGTCAGGAGAGATATCTGTCCTTTCCACATCCAGTTACCTGGGAGACTCTTCAGTCCCGTTCTACAGGGCCCCCATTTGGGCCTGGGGTCGCATGCCCCCAGGGTTTGGACTAGCTGCATGCTGCTCCTCACTACCCCTGGGTCAGGTCCTGACTGCATCCTGTCGGGGTGCAGCACCTGGCTGGGGAAGAACCGTCACCTCTGGCCGGTGGAGTGTGCCTGCTTTCTGGCTAAGCCTGTGTCCAACACCCCGATCGCCAGCGCTCGCTTTGCGGGCAAGAGCCGTGGGCCTGTTTTACAGGTTGTGTCGTTTCAGTGGGTAGCTGGTATGCGTGTGCATGCGTGCAGAAGAAAACATCACAATGTTTGGGGAGTGTTTTAGGAAAATAGCAAGGAGCAGATTGCCAGGATTCGCTTATATGTTTCTTTTTTTTTTTTTTTCCTCCTTTTTTTCTGTGTACATGTGTGATCAGCATCCTGGAGTGTTCGGAAATCCGGCTTTGACTTTTCTTACCCCAACTGTTCTTCCTTACAGTGGAGAGGATACAATTCAGCACCAATAACACTGAGCAATAAATAACCCAGAGAAGATGAATAGCCTTGTGTGGTGGTAAATTAAAGTTGATTTATTGCACATAATATATACAGGTGCTCCTAATGTAATTAAGCGGCGAGGCTTTTAATGCTGCAGAATCTGAAAGAAGACCCAAGAAAATTGGGTCTTAATAAGGCTTATTGAAGCAACAGCTAAACATGCTGCTTGGTACTATTAGGGGCGCTGAAGGATGGATCTGCTCCGCTGCTTTTTCCTACGTGCGGAATGACACACCTGCCCTGTTGTCAGCAGGGCCACACTTGGATTGTTTTCCTTACTGGGGAACTGGATCGTGTTGAGCTGTGTGTGCACCCTGGCCTTGTCCCTCCTGTGACCGGCCATCGGTTGAGTGGCTGGCGGTTGAACAGGCTCTTCCCCGGTGCAGGGGGAGAGTTCAGGAGCATGGATCTCCAGCGCTGGCTCATGAGCTCACGATTCTGATCATTGTAACTCACAGGCCCGGCAAGAGAGGATGCCGTCCGGGAGTAAAACGACTGATTGAGCCCCCAGCACAGGGGGGGTCTGTACTGGAATTGGGGAGGAGGGAAGAAAACAAAAACCAAAGCGGCCTCCTTCTCAAGGGGGAAGCGGGTGAGGTGAGGCAGGTGTGTTGGTGTGCCACTGTAGAGTGACAGAGAACAGAGATGTGGCCGTAGAGATGCACAGAGGATGTGCTTCCAGAGAAGCAGCGAGAGCCTGCTGCACCTGAGGCTGGGAAGGCCCTGGGGAACAGGGCAGCGGGACAGCAGCCTGGGGGAAGGAGTTTCCAGGACCAGGAGGCTGGACAGGTGGTGTGGGGCAAGAACAGGAGAAATTGTGTGTTTGAAACCCAACATAGGGAGACCTCCCTGGAAATGGTGGAGGCAGGTGAGCAAGGGCAGGACCACATTCATACTTCAGAAAGAAACTCTTTGTAGCATCGTGGGTCTTGGAACCAGGGAGACCAGGGCCTGGACAGGAGCAGAAGCAGTAAAATCCCTATGCGCCTCAGGCCTGGTGACGCCAGGGGTGGGCGGGGACCTAGAGGGAGGGTGGATTAGTCCTGAGCCAGTGCTAGGGTAGCAACCTTTTGGACGGCTTGTTAGAAATGGAGTGGGGTCTTCCAGGACACCATCTCCAGCTGCTGGCGTGCCCGGCCATCGGTGTCTGTAACCAAGTTCTCCAGGGATGCTGAAGCCTGTGGGCCTCTGTCTCTTGTGGAGAGGTGGCTCTGAGGTTCCCTTGGAGTGGATTATTCCACACAGTGATAGGTGGGGCCGGGGTTTGGGGCCAGCATGGTGGAAGATCCTACAGCCCCTGTGAGTTCCCTTCAGGACATAAGAGTGGAGGAGCTGCCTGGTACGGTGGCGCACGCCTATAATCCCAGCACTTGGGAGGCTGAGGCAGGAGGATTGTGAGTTCAAAGCCAGCCTCAGCAAAAGAGAAGCGCTAAGCAACTCAGTGAGACCCTGTCTCTAAAATACAAAATAGGGCTGGGGATGTGGCTCAGTGGTGGAGTGTCCCTGAATTCAATCCTCGGTTCCAAAAAAAAAAAGACTGGAGGAGCTGAAGGAAGTACCAGACTGAACAGCAGCCCACAAAAATGGAACCTCTCTGTCACTGTTATATCCCATTTTAAGAAAAACCCTTAGAGAGAACTCTGACATCTGGATCAAGATAGGTCAAGGAAAGATGATTCCTCTCAGTACCAAAGGGTTCAGACAAGGTGTTCCCCGGCAATCATCCCAGCAGGCAGGCAGGGAAGCTCCTGGCTTTGGGGCTGTTGGACGGAGGCCTGCCATGAGCTCCTGGGTGCCTGGACCCCATGGAGGCGTCCTCCCTTCTGTCACCACCTGCTCCTGAGGCTGGAGCAGCCCTCGGCTCTACCTTGCCATCCCTTGACTATTTGCAGAATTAGAAAGGGCTTCAGTATCTGATCAGAGTTTTTTCCCTGGACACACAGCACATCCTTGGAATATATAATCAGGGCTTTTATTATTATTATTATTTAAAGGAATATGACTTGTTAGATGCAGTTGCTTTTTCTGAGGCTTATTCAAAGGAACTGAAGAAGTTCCTGTGTCACCTTCAGGGGTGTTTGCCTCTGTGTTTATCTCTGCAGTCCCTCTCCCCCAGGGTGTGGGACTGGGGAGAACGGTGGAGGTGACCCTGCAGATGACCCTAGGGGTGCCTTCTGAGGTGAACTTGTTTATTTCTGACAGATAGAATGAGTCCTAGACAGGGGAGCGTCCAGTTCTGACCAGCAACAAACCAAATATTCGTTTGACCTTTTTATTCCGGCGAGTGGGGGGGATCCGGGCCTCCTCCACCGTCGATCCTGCCTCGTTGTTTGCTTGGGCCCAGCACTTGAGTGGGCGCCATGGAGCATCTGGCCCGGATTTTTAAGTGCTGGCAGGTGCAGGGGTAGGCACCTCTCCGGGGCTGTGGCAGATGAGTGAGCGCGAGGTGGCACTGTCGGGGTGGTGTGATGGGGGCGGGGAGGAGATGCTTGTCCTTGGGCAGCTCTTTGCCCTTCCTTTGCCATGTGCCACCTGATCAGCTCTAGGGAGCTGGCTGCTGTCGGGAAGGCGAAGAAGTGAGCCTGCTGGTCCGGAGGTCGATGGGAACACCCCAGACCCCTGCCAGCTGCGGGACCCATCCCGGTTCCCTGCCTCTTGCACACCCTTCAAGACGAGTCGTCTCGTCTTTGAACCATCCTGCCACAGCCACAAGTCAGTTGATCCCTTCTTTGTGCTCCCAAAGGACTTGGCCACTTGGCCAACAAGGAGGCATTTGTTAGTTCACTTCTTCATTCATTATTCATGCAGCTCGTGGTCATTAGCATTTAGTAGTGTGGTTTCTGGGGGTAGTTGGGTCGTGCTCATTCATTGAGCAAACATTTGTTGATCCCCTGCCCCGGGCTGGGTGCAGGGCACGGTGCTCAGTTACAGAGATGAGGCCGGGCCTCCCTTGTGTCTGAAGGTCCAGTCAGTTTGGGAAGGTGCAAAAGCAACAGGTGAAGGAGGCAGAAGGTGTGATGGGCCACCAAGGGGAGTCAGAGCTGGGGGCTTCATAGAGGAAGTGACATTGGACTTGGGCCTGCCAGAGTGAAGGGGAAAGACCTGGGTTGGGGGTTTGGGAGAAGTGCTTATCTTCCAGGTCAAAGAATTCTTTCCGTGCTGTCCCGTGTCTTCCTGTCCCCCTACCCTGCCTGTCACTCAGGAGAACAAGGGCACCTTCTGCTCAGCATCTGGTGGCCCTGCCACTCTGCTGCCTTGGGGAGACTCAGTTGGCAGTGAAGGGAGGGAGAAGGGTGCTGTTGAGTGGCAGGTAGAACAGAGAACAAATGTCATAGCCTAGGTGTGTCAGCAGCAGCCTGGTCACCTTGGAGCATTTCCTCCAATAACCACTCACTTTCTGGGTCTCAGGCAGAAAGTTGCTCAGCTCTGGGGAGATTTTTTTTTCCTCTTTCTTTTACAAGTGGGGTGGGTTGAGAGGGGTCCCCTAGAGACACAGGCTAAGGTGGTGCTCAGGTGGTGGCGTGGGCTCTTGCTGTGGTCTCTCTGACTTCTAAACTCCATTTTTCTTTGTTCCAGCCAGTGTTTTATTACTGATACGAATCGCTGAGGGGCTTGGAGGGAGAGAGGAAGAGGTTTCTATATAAACAGCTGTCTTGCTGATTCAATCTACAAAGTGGATTTTATAGCTAAAGTATTTGTTCTTGCTTTAAAATGCCAAAACAGCACTGTCATTTCCTCGGCTAAGAGAAGGGTCTTTGAGAGCATGGGGGGCCTTCTTCTCCCATGGCAAACCTTTGTGGGGGAGAGGGGAGGAAGGAATTCCAAAGAACTTTCTTTGAACCAGTCGGTTCTAAATAATCTCATGCTCGGCGGAGAAGCGTTTTCTTTGTAAGTTTAGTGTAAACCAGTTCACGCACCTTTCCTCTTGTTTGCTCTACCACATGTTCTGGTTAAAAAATCATAATCTTCTCTGATCACCACAGCTGACTACCTGCTTAATGTTTGCAGATATTTCATTTTCTTTTTTTATGCAAGATTTCATCATTGCGTGATCTGAGATCGTTGGTTGCCCTGAGATTATTAATAAATTGAGATGGTTAATGGTGTGTGACTCAGAACATATATTTAAAAACAAGTTGGAATAGAAATAGGTCTTTTACAAAATTAATTTTTTGTTAGGCTTCTCTCTTGAGCCTTTTTGTTTGAAGCCAGCTTGCTTTGTAGTGTTCCTATATGGCCGCTTGCAATTAACATAAATTACTTTTAAATACTAGTTAGTTGCTGTGGAAAGAGGCCAGGGTTGTGGCTGCTTATGGAGGGTTAAGAGGTTTGGACATTGTCTGGGTTTTTATCTCACTGTAGATCAAGTTCTGTACCCTCGGAGACCACTGATCTGTCAAAGATTACCTTCTTTGATGGTGAGGAGAAGGATTGAGTCTCTTCCCTGAGCTCCAGGACATCTTACCAAGAAAGAAGAAATAATTGTTAAATATTTGCTTACTTAAAAGCAAGTTATGTTCATTGCAATATGGTATTCTGGATGGGATCCTGGAACAGAAAAAGGACATCAGTGGAAAAATTAGTGAAATCCAAATAAAATCTGTAGTTCAGTTTGATAGCTCTGAACCAATGTTAATTTCTTGGTTTGATCAATGTACCGGGGTTGAGATAGGAACGTGGGGGGAAGCTGTGTGAAAGGCACCAGGAACAGTCCAAATGGCATTTCTTCTGTAATCCCCAAATTATTTCAAAATTAAAAAAATCTTCTAAAATAAAAGGTATAGCTGAGATTTTTCTCTTGGCTTGGTTGAGATTATAATTTAGTTTATATACATTTGAAATGATCTACCTGTGGGGAGGATGCTTTGGAGACCAGGAGAATACGGTCTGGGGGATCTGGGGAGCCCATCCAGTGCCCATGGGCATAGCAGACCTTTCCTGCCCACTCACCTTCTGAGCATGGTCGCAGCCGATCTCTCCTAATTCACTGGCACTCATTGCTGGAGATGGTCAGCTAGCGTCTTGTGATATGATATACTCTGATTCCCCTGGTAGGACTAGATAATTGGATTTTTTTTCCCCTCTTGTCCTGGGGATTGAACCCAGGGATGTTCTGCTACTGAGCTACACCTGGTTCTCTTTTTTTCATTTTTCTTTTGAGACAGGGTCTCGCTAAGTTGTAGGTTGGCCTCGAATCTTTGGTCCTCCTGCCTCAGCCTCCTGAGTAGCTGGTATTAGAGGTGTGTGCCACCCTGCCTGGCCAGATAATTGAATTTTTAAATGCTGTCTTGCCTACTCCCATTCCATGGGTGTGAAGTTTTACTTCAGTAGCCAGATTAGAAACTTCACGAGAGTTGAATTTTGTCGTGCTCTTTCTTTTATTTAAAGAAAATTTCCCCACTCCATAAATAATACATGTTCATAATTAAAAAGTTAAACATTAGAGAATTTATAGCATTATAAGTAAAGGTTCCCCTAGGGCTACCACCTCCCTCCCACTACTGCTGTCGATGAATTAGAATATATTACTCCCTATTTTTTCTGTATATGTTATGATTTACAAATATGAGATCCTATTATACATACCATTTTGCAGTGTGCTTTTTTCAGTAAGTGAAATACCTTTGCAGGGCTGTGCTTATGGGGACTGCTTCTCTCTGTGTGTCCCTGTGTTGACCAGCACAGTTCTGGGCGCATTGTCCATTTGCAATACGTATGTATGATTATTTTTATATTATTATATTAGATCAGGTGACTTGATTCAGAACACATCTGACTCAAGAGAGAAGACTCCAGAAAATGCAGGGGTGGTTTGCCAGACAGCTTTGCTCTGCTGGAAGGGAAGGAGGCATTTTTCTCTGCTGAATACCTGCGATCAGCTTCCTTGAACAGATGCAGCATTAGTATTTTAGGGATAGCGCTCTGACGTGTGGTGAAGAGGGATTTGGGAGAGGGGAGGGTGGAAATGGAATCCCAGATCACTTGACATGGGTGGAGGCGGGGATGGCAGCAGAGGGTGGATTGTTGGGAGTTGAAGAAGATGATTTGAAGTCTGGTGGTGTCCCCGGGTGGGGTAGGGATAAGTTAAACCACATGGGTGGAGGGAAGGAGGTAGGGGAAAGGGGAGCAATTTTAGCAGGGGCCAGACCACATTTGGCCACCAGTAACACAGAGGGCTTTCTGAAGTGGAGGAAGAAACAGTTACACGGGACGTTTTGCTGGGTGGAAGAATGAGTTTAGTGGAAAGGACTAAGAATTTGTGGGGCGGAGCTGTTTGAAGAATTCCTTGAAGAAGGGACCTGTGTGAGTCAGTTTTCCATCACTGTGTAACCAGGTTATGAAGAGAGCAGCGTTTCTTTGTCTCCCAGTGTGAGGTGGTGGCGAGGCAGCGCATCCTGGCAGGAGCACTTGGTGGACCAGAACTGCTTCTCTCATGACCAGGAAGTGAAAAACAGAAGGAGGAGGAGACTAAGGTCACACAGCCCCCGTTAGGGCAGTAACCTAAAGACCTTCCTCTACGCACCCCTCCCAGGAGTGCTGGCCTGGGGACTGTTGGCCTTTGGGGGACATTCAGATCTGCACTCTAGTGGAGCCCCTGTCCACTGGGGATGCTCCATGAGAGGCTTGTCGAAGACGATTCTGAACACTTCCTTCAAAAGGATGTGCTTATGGTGGGCACAGAGTCTAACTTGTTTGTTCTCAGGAAGCCACTGGAAGCCCCCATTTCTTCTCTGAGGGAGGTATGGCAGTGTGGGGTGCCCACATGTGGGAAGGGCCTTCCTTATTAGGGAAAATGCCCCAGAGCATCATCTGCGTGGTTATAACCCCAATCAGCAGCGTGGTGTGGATGCAGAGCGTCTGTAGGCTGCCTCTTGCTTGGCGATGGGAACAGATTTATTTCCCTTTTGGTTTGGTATCTCCTTGGTAGGAGTTTGACTTGACTCACGGGAAAAAGGTGGTGGTAAGTATCAAGAGCTCTTAACAAGTGGATTTCTTGAGAGGGAGTGAGAAGTCCCAGAGGAGGAATGGTGGTACTGAGAGGAGCAGAGTGTGACTTGAGTTTAGTATTTCTTGCCCACATAGAAAGTGTTGCATATGTACAATATTTGGAATGAGTTATGAACAACAATCAAATGGATGCCCACCTATTTGCCACATGGCTTAGAAAGAGATCACCAGTACCCTTTCCCCATGTTTAGATTTGCCTGCATCTCACCCTCATATAAGGAGGCTTTTTAATTGGCTCGATGTTTGGGCATCCATTCAGGCAGATGCACGCAACTTCTGGTGCATCTGTTTTCAGTGCTGTATAGTGTTCCTTGTATGACTGGGCCACTGGGTGCTTTCTCTCCTTTTAATGGACTTTTGGGTTGTTGAGTTTCATTATTTCAGCTCACTCAAACAGAGCTGCTGTGTGCATATCCTTGTACCTATCAGAATATCTGTGTAGGGGTGGAATGGCAGAGTTACAGGTGTTCATAGCCTCAAGTCGAGTGGACATGGTGTTCTGAAGATGCCTTCTTGCAGCGGTTGCTCCCTGAGTGGCATGCCGTCGTTTTCATTGTTTGGTAATTGGTATTATCAGACTTGTATATTTTTGCTCGTCTTGTGGCTTTAATTTGCATTTCCCTAATCACTAATGAGGTTGAACATCATGCTTATTTTTTAGGGAAAGGAGTCCAGACACTAAAACACACATCGAGTGACACAAAAATGACTGCTTTGGTGGGACGAGTTCTCAGTGCTTCTTTCTTGCCTCAGGACAAGAACGGCTTTTTTTCATCATTGGGAGAATTGGGCGCCTCTGTTGCCTCGCATCCCTTCTCCCGGGTTCTCTGTGTTCTGTTTTGAGAACCTTGCTGATGTTCCTGTGGACCCTTTATTTTATTAAAAGCCCCTGGATGACAGCAAGCCTGCCTCATCTTCTTTTGATGGGAGCATGTTGTTCCTTTTAATGTAAATAGACAAATCAGAGTTCAGGCAGGGTCCCCAGGGGTTTGGTGGCAGCAGATCCTGGCCCTGAGAGTGGCTTTGGGGAGGCACTGAGGACAGCCCCAGGCAAACATCAGTGCCCCAGGGTGGCTGGCTGGCTCTGTGGCTGTGTGGGGGGATTAGTACAGCGAGGAGGGAACAGGGACCCAGCTCCAGGGGGTGGCCAGAGGCCTGGGAAGAGTTGGACAGGTTCGCTGAGCCCAGAGTCCCACTGAGTATTCATGGGGCAGTTCTCCAATCTGAACAGGGACCCAGTGGCCAGTGAGGATCCTGCCATGAGGGAAGCTCCAGGGGGAGGGGAAGCTCCAGGGGGAGGGGAAGCTCCAGGGGGAGGGGAAGCTCCAGGGGCAGGGGAAGCTCCAGGGGCAGGCAGTCTGTTTCACTACGTGTTCAGTTGAGTGCTTTCATGTGAGAACAGACTTTGATGTTCTAGAAAATGAGAAAGAAAATCTACTTTAACACCTGGGGAAGAGAAGCTGCCTATGGCCGGGGGTGGGTGGGGTGGATAGGTTCTGCCACAACAGAGGGGAATCACACACTGGGGCGGCTGGGGGGCGGCCGTGGTAGCCCCCCCACGAGGAGACTGCAGGACAGCTCCACGCAGAAGCACGCTTAGAAACACGCCAAAGGGAAGCCGTCAGAGGTAACGTCGTCCTTGGGTTAGGAATAGAGCCACCTGGATACACCTGTACTCAGGGACAAGGGAGAAGTAATCACTGCTGGATCTGTTTGTGGGGTGGGATGGTGGGTGTTTCAAAGGAATCCTTATGTTATTTTTGTATAAGAAAGATTTTTTTTTTTATGAAAATAAGCCTGGGCTTATTAATAAGCCTGTTATTTTGTCAGACAACTCTGAATCCCTGTCCTTGTGCTTTTTCACTGTGCTCCTAGGATTCCGGGCACTTTGGTGAAGAAGACTCTGGTCCCTGCCCTCAGGAAGCTTGCACTCTCTTGGGGGATACTAGTAGGCAAGCCCCTGTAGAATCACGGGGCCATGTGAGGTGGCACCTGGAGAATGGCCTAAGGAAGTGGACAGGAGTCCTGCTCCCCTGGGGGCTCTCGGGAGGGGTAACTGTGCACTGCTCACCACCTGTCAGGAGCCTTGGGACGTTTTGGGTCAGGTCCTCTTTGGGCTTATGGTGAAGCCTGTGGGCAATCTCCTAAGGAGAATGGTCACATGGAGAAGCACTAGACTCCCAGGAAACCCTCCCAAGGAAGATTTTGCATGTAGTTTAAAAGGAGTTCATGCAACCCATCCTTGGGGACTCCAGGTCAGTGTAACAAGGTGTATTGAGCACCTCCTGCATACCAGGTCCCTGGCAGGGAGTATAGCAGAAATAGGGCAAGCCAAGTCTTTGCCCTCAGGGAGCTTGTAGTCTAATGAGGACAGACACAGAGAGGCAGTTAGGGTCCAGGGAGTGCTGTTAGGAGTTAGGCCAGATGCTCGGGAAGAGAGTGGTCAGCAGCCCTGGCCTTTAGTAAAGGCCCTCAGGTGAGATTCTTGGCTAGGAATGTGGGGGGATGCAGAATCCCACAGTGGGAGCCCCAACAGGGACCTTGTGTCTGTCAAGAGCTCAGACAAGGTGTGGGTGGGCCTGCTGGCCAGCGGCTCCTAGCAGGCAGGGTTTCCCTGGGGTCTTGGCATTGAGGGTGAGGGTAAGAGAGGTGTTGTTTTCTGGGCCCTTTTTTCCCTTAGCAACACACACTCACCTGGAGCCAGTTGTGCGTTCTTTTTCCAAACAAACAGCTTTCAGGAAGAGGTAATAAATTAATCTTCTGGGAAAAGAGTCTGCCACAGCGCCCGGGAGGCCTCCTGCAGCTGGGTCAGAGACGCGGCTAATGTAGTCAGAGCACAAGTGGATCATGGGGCCTTATTGCTGATGAAGTTTTGGGCAGCCAGCCCCATGCCTGAGACACCAGGCCCTCTCATCATTGACAGGCTGTGCCAATCAGGAAGGGAAAGGAAGCCAGAGTGTTGAGTTGAGCCCTCACTGCGGCCCTGGAGGCTGTGCTCCCATTTTACAGGTGGGAATTTGACGTGTGGGTGAAGAGTAACTTGCTTGAGGTCAGAGGTACCATCCCACAAGGCTAGGGTTGAGGATTCTGTTTCTTCTCTACCATTTAGTTGGCTTTGCCTTGCTCCTCTTCTGGCTGTTCATAACGGGTGGCATGATCCATGAGGTGGTGTGAAAGGCCCTGTGTACACCAGCACTTTTGACTGGAAAGTGTTTTGAACCATTGTGGCTGAAGGGGATGTGAGCTTGACCCTGTAGTGAGCTCATTCATTCCACAGGTTATTGGACTCCTGCTATGTGCCCTGGGACATACCTGGGAATGAAAGTGACAAGAATCCCTGACCTGTGGGGCTTTCCTTCTTGTAGTCCATGCAGCTCCTTCCTCTGCAGTGGTGCTTGGGAAGCAGCACTGGCCCCTGGGGACACAGGATTAGGTCTGATAGGAAGAGCCAATCTGGCTGCCTCTTGTATCTTCCCTCTGCCTGTCCCTTACCACCCCTGGGCCTCCAGGGGCTCAGAGTTCACTGCTGCCTATAGAGAAGAACCCTTCCTGCCTACGAATGAGAGGGGGCGAGGGGGAGGTAGAGATAGTTGAATTCCACTGAGACCTGCTGGTTAAAAGGAATCATCTGCAGTTTCATCAAGCACATGACCTTACGGTGACTGAGTAACAAAACAGAAACCCATCTAGCTCTTTGTGTAGGTGAAGTGTCCTTTGCAGATACCGCCACCCATCCCCAGCTGTGGATCCTGGAGTTCTAGTCTAGTTCCGCAGCTGTCTCAAATGAGGGTGAGCTGGGAATAGTCAAGGGTGACGCTGTCATTTGTCCTAGGTGGATGGCCAGGAAGGAGATCCTGCCACCTCTTCTCTTCCCAGGAACCGGGCAGCCTCCTTTTGGGTTCATTACTATTCAGGTGCTCTGCTGTTGGCTGGGGTGTTCTTTGGTGTGCACAACTGTGTCTCGCTGTATGACAACGTGGTGTGAGGATGCCAAATCGGAGCAAAGGCAAACGAACAGGCCAAGCAATTACTTGGTTCTCCAAAGGATTCACTGGGACTCCTTTATCCAGGGAGCCCCTATCTAAACATAGTTTAGATGAAGGCTTGGTCTCTGGAAATAAGTTTGCAGAATGCCTTGAGGTTCGGATGCCTGCTTACTCCTTGGACCTTCCAAGACTACTGTGTTTCCTAAGACTCCATATAGCGCCCTGTGATGGTTAATTGTATGTGTCAGCCTGGCATGGCTTATGGTGCCCAGTTGTTGGATGGAGCCCTAGTCTGGATGTCACTGTGAAGGCATTTGGAGATGGGGTTAACATTTGCCATCAGTTACCTGTAAGTAAAGCAGATGACCCTCCATAATGTGGTGGGCCCCATCCGATCCGTGGAAGTTCTCCAGATGGAAGACTGAGGCTTCCCATGGAAGGAACAGTTGTGCCTCGAGACTGTGACAGAGCAACCCTGGGTTTCCAGGCTGCTGGCCTACTCTGCAGACGTGTAACTCAGTGTTGCAACACCATGTCTTACCTGAATTCCTGGCCTGCAGGCCTGCTCTAGGGATTTCAGACTTGCTGGCTCCCAAACCACAAGTCAATTCCTTAAAATCAGTCAGTCTGTCTGTCTCTCCTGTTGGTCTGGTTTCTCTGGAGGACCCTGGCTAACACTCCCCTGTCAAAGCAGGTGCTTGTTGGATCACCTCTTTGTCGCTGCTGGACCATAACCTGTTTGAGAGCAGGACAATGTCTGTCTAGTTCCCTGCTGTATTCCATGGAGCCAGGCGCGCAGAAGGTGCTCAGTAAATGCGTGACAAATGAATGAAGGCGTTACATTCCCTGAGAGGCAGTGGGATTTTGCTTCCTTGTGGTTAGGTCAACCTGAATGGAGTCCCTGCTCCACTGCTGATGGGCCGTTGGATCACAGTTTCCTCATTTGTAATAGAGGAGCAATAGCTGTGTTCCACCTGGTTGTGAGGATTAAATGAGCTGAGGTCTGGCACGTGGTGAGTTGTGTGGAGTAAATAAAACATCAGGGAGGCTATGGGTTGTGCATCCAAAATCCGAAAATCCAAAACCCAGAATGCTGCCCCAAATCTGAAACTTGGTTGAGCACTGACAGGATGCTGCAGGTGAAGGAAGCCACCCCTGACCTCATGGGATGTCACAGTCAGACCTCAGGTGAAGTAAAAAAACTGCACAGAGCTGCCTGCAGGCTGTGTGTGCAAGGTGTATTTAAAGCATAAATGAATTTCTGTGTGTGTTTCGACTCGGGCTTCCTTTCTCATATACCTCATTATGTGTATGCAGTATTTCCAAATTGAAAAAAATCGGAAATCTGAAATTCTCATGGTCCCAAGCATTTTGGATAAAGGATGCTCAACCTGTCCTGCTGGCCTCCACCCTTGCCGCCACCTCTGTCCTTTGGCAAGATCATGTCAAGGACTAAGTGAGAACAAATAGAACATCTCTGGTACACCATAGAGCATTGCAAGTGTGAATTCCCTCCTAAGTACCAGGCTCTCGCATCTGCATATTTTCGTTAAATTTAATGTTAATTTAAATCCCGTGAAACAGCTTTAAAATCACCTCCTGTCAGTGATGAGGAAACCAAGACCTGGAGACCGTGGCTTACCCCAGATCCAACAGGCAGATCTTTGTTATGTGCCTCCGTGACCTTCAGGGCCAACCCCTCTTCCCTCTGGCATGTGCTTGGAGGCCTGCGTGATTTTGGCCCTGGGTTTCCTGGTCATTGCATGGCCGGCAGCTTTCCCTGGTGTGGGGAGGCGTGCACTTGCCTACAGCTCTGGGAGTCTGCTTGGCTTTTCATTCATCCTCAAGCTGAAAAGTGTGGATCTGTTGTTTTTTTTCTTTCCCAAGAGATTTTTTTTTTTTTTTTTTTTAATAAGTTGGTTGTTGGGAGGTGGTCATGACCATTCCCATGGAAGCAATACAAAAAAGTACTGCCCTAAGTTCTTTGGGCTGCCCATCAGGCAGCTCTTTTGAGGCCTCCTGAGTCTCCCTCACCCTTCAGCCGGTGTGAAGTAGGAATTGGGCTCCAGTTGGTTTCACTGGGTGAGGGGTGGGTGGCAGGGTGGGTAATGGAGGGGTGAAAGGCCATTTCCAATGAACTGCAGCTTTGTCAGATGTGGGAGAAGCCGGTCATCAAATTTGGGGAATTCTGTGGGTCTGACTAAGGATGAGGCCTTGGGCTTCTTAGCAGGCTCTCCTTGTCTTCCTTGATGTGGCTGCAAGGATACAGGCTGCTCCCCGCTCTTTGAGCACCCGCACTGCCCACTCCAGCCCTGGGGAGGTTTTCTTTAAGGCTGACTCATGAGGAGGGAAGCCCACTCCCCAGTTCCCACCTCCATGTTGCCATTTTGTTCTGGGGGGTTTTAGTATTAATCATTGAAAGCCCCTATTGAAAGGGGGAATGTCAGCGAGGACGTGCAGTTGGATTGCTTTATTTTTCCCATGGTACCATTGGGAAACTGAAGTCTGGAACCGAGTTGCTTGTCTCAGGCCACAGCTGTCCCTGGCAGGTCTCCCAGGTGAGGGCTGCCTGTGTTTTCTCTGGTGCATGGGAGTGCCACCTCCTCAGCCATTAGCCTGTGAGATTCTGCCGGCTGGACTGTGTCGTCTTGGGAATATCAAGGCAGGTTTTAGGCAGACTGGAGGAAGGCTTTGAAAAGGAATGTTAATATTCTTTAATAAGTCAAAAGGCACTGCACAGAGTCTCTTTGAACATAAGCAGTTCTATAGATCATCTGTTCTGGGCTTAATCATCATAGGAAATTTTGGCCTCGAGTTTGGGGCTAAGGAACTTTCAAGTGCCTCTGTCTTACCCACAAGCTGGAAGAAGCGTTCAGAGCCTCTCTTGTTACTTGGATCATGCCCCCTGGTGCCAGTTCTATTCTGAAATTGCTTTGGGCTTTCTGACAGCTCACATTTCCCCTCTGCCACCAGTCCAGAATGGGCTTGCAAAGGAAGTGACTTAAACCTGTCGGCCACTTGTTATCTCTCCCTACCACGGGACGAGTGTATGTAGGTGTGAGTGTTCGTAGGGGGATCTGTCCATGTTCTTCTACCTGTGTGTAGGAGGATGGGTTTGGAAGAACATTTGCACAAATAAACTTAGATTCCGTCTTCGTGACTTGATTGTCCTTGAGGGGAATTCCAGATGGTCACATGGCAGTTCCCTGAGCAGTTGGGGCGGGGGGACCCCTGCTTGGTTGTTCCAGTGAATGACAGCCAGAGCAGAGGAGAGAGGAGTCACGACTTGGTGGCAAGAGACTTCTTGAGGCTGAGCGAAGAGCTATTAGTAACCAATGGGTTGAGAAGCAGTGTGGGCCTGCAGTAGGATGTGGGCGGAGCTGGGTGCTGTCCACTGGGCTTCTGCTTACCCCCTAATGATGATGGGGCGTGGGTTGGTGGGGTAGTTAGAATGGTTTGGGTTTTGGCAAGTGAAGACCTTGCAGCTGGTATAGGAGAGGGTGAACCAGGCCCTTTCCAGGGCTGTTTCCTTCCTCCTTTCTGGCCCCCAGGCCTGTCTGGACCTGCGTCTGTTCTTACATCCTGGCTTGGAATCACAAGGAGACACTGCTGGGGTGGGCCTGGGGGCACTTGGTGTGTTGATGGTCTTGTTGGTTGGAGCAGGGCACCTGGGGATGTCAGCAGGCCCAAGAGCAGAGCTCGGTGGAGACTGGGTCTCCGAAGACATTGTCATCCGCATTTGTAGCAGATGAAGGAACTTGTCTTTCCTTTGCAGGAGAAGGGTCAGGGCACTTTGCTTTCCACTAGGCCACAGTTTATCCACTAGGCAATGGGAATATTCATGAGTGCACCCCCTGCATCTCCACCCCACACGATGCTCTGCAGCTGGAGGCTGGACAGGGACCGGCCCAGAGCCCCTGTAGGATCGTGGTGCTCCTGAAGACCCTTGGAGACATTCGGACCTGAGTTCAAATCCATTTTGCCTCTTGCTCTCTGAGGCCCTGGGCAAATTGCTCGTTCCTTCTCAACCCCCGCCCCCTTTTCATCAGTATAAAAGGAATAATGGAATCTTTTGAGTGGAATGACGGCACTGCTGTGAGGATGCCCATGAGTTTCTCTGTAACACGGATCAAATTACTATAGCATCTGGAACAAGTAGGTGCTCAAAATGTGGTGGCTCTTGTTTCTCTTGTTATCTGTAGAAATAGGTTGCGGACTTGTCCTGCCCGTGGCCTGTGCTGGGCACTTTGGACCCTCTGTGCATCTGTAGGATGTTAGCTGTGGACACCACGCATCAGGTCTTTTCCGCAGAGGATAAAGGGGTCCTGGGTCTTTCTTGAACAGCTTGGGGACAGAGGTGTTTCTTTGAAATTCCATTTGGTAAAAGATAACTGATTGAAGAAATCACAGCATCTCTGCATGCAGGAAGAGATTCATTGCTGTTCCAGGAGGTCCTTGAGGAGGTCCCTGAAAGGGACCCCAGATGTTGAGGATTGGTGCTGCGATGATTGACGCCTTTTGCTCCAGGGAGGTAGGGAGCTGGGGGAGAGGAGGAGGAAAGCTGTGGTGTGGCATCTCTGACCCCTGCCTCGGGGACAGGCTTGTACTAGCCGAGCAGCCAGACCTTGGGGCAGGGAGGGGTGGCTGCAGGAGAGGCTGGCCCTGGCCCTCAGAGGGTCAGGAGAGCAGGAGTCTCCCCAGAACCACACTGTTTTGAAGTTTCTTGGTGCCTCAAGGCAACTTTGCAGGGAGCAAAGTGTCTAAACCCGCAGCCCGTGTGGGATTGTGTAGCAGTCCCTGCACTCCCTTCCTAGGTTTTCTTTTTCAGAATTGCCAGAAGAGGAGGAAGCTTGGTGTAGCTACGCCTGAGAGGCCCAGGGTGGGTGCGGATCTCTGGATTCAAGGCCGCTGGCCAGGAGGGAAGGGGAGGGGAGGATCTCCAGGGAGGTGCCTGATGAGAGATAAAACGAGGTTCAAGGCTGGCCAGCCTCATAACCTTCAAAAGAGCAGACGTGTAGTCTTCGGAGTATAAATCGACCCCAAAGAGAAAGTGACCCTTTCATATTTCGTATTTCAGGTTCTGTGTGAAAAGGAAAAAAAAAAATTCTATGAAGATGCCCGGCTCTTCTTTACTGGCATGGAGGGCACCCTAACTTTTAACTTGGCTCTCCTCTCTGCTCTTTGAACATGAAGGATTTCAGGATTTTGTATGCGTAGGAATTAATGGACCTGCTTTGGGTCCTTCTTCCCTAAACACTCTTTTCCAGGGCACCATCATAATTCCAAGAAGGGTCAAGATTTCCCCTTACAAAGGTGATGTTCTTTTTTCACCGTCTCCCTTATGCCATCAGTCCTCTCCAGGGCTGCAGCGAAGCTTGAACCCAGTGACTATGCAAGTCTTGGCCATCGAGTGCCCGTCAGATGTGTCCTCTGACTCACTCTGGTCTCCCCTTCTGGCATAATATAGGTCCACACCCGGGATGGGAGAGCAGCGGTCTGAGTCTACTTTCACTCCCTGGCCAGTGTTTAGTTACCGCTGCCTTTTGACAAAAGAATTCCCTTCTCTTCCTGGTTTCGCATGGAAGACCTTTTGTGTATTTACTGCAAATGTGATAAATACTAGTCTGCAGAAACCAGCTGCCCCTTATGGCTGGGGGCAGCAGTTTTAACACCTGGCAGTCTGCATTTCAATATGGTGGCTTAAAGAAAGCTCACACACACAATAAAAACAAAACCCAGCTCTAAACAGTGATCCTTCTCGGCTGCCTACAAGGAAACAAGAGTAGGGGAGGTGGCAGCACTGGGCAGGCAGCGGGGTGGGGTTGGGGACTTGCAGGGAGGTTACTGTTGGCCTGGGGAGGGCTGCTTTCTATTGGTGTGTAGCAGGTCCATGTGATGTGGACCCTTCAGGTACCTGGCACCCTGCAAGGTGCTGGGCTCTGGCACCAGGAGGACAGGACCCATGTTTGCCTCCAGGAGCTCATAAGTAGTGCAGAATCAGATGAGCACATCAGAGAGCCCTGGAGACTCAAGGATGTGAAAGGAAATGAGCCTGTGGGGCAGGTCAGGGCAGCCTCCTAGGGGAGGCTGAGGCTGGACTGGGTCCTGGAAGGGGGGCTCTAGTTTCTTAGGACTGTAGTAAGTACCAGAGGCTAGTGACTTCCACCGTGGGAATATGTTGTCTTGCATTGCAGAGGCTAGGAAGTCCAAGGTCAAGGTTTCAGTAGGATTGGTTTGTTCCAGGAACCAGGAGGGAAGGATCTGTTCCAGACCTCTCTCCCTGACTTGAGGGGCAGTTTTCTCCCTGTGTCTCCACGTGGTCTTCCCTCTGTATGTGCAGATGTGTACACGTGAACATGTGTCTGCATCTATGTTTCTGCTTCTTATAAGGACAACCCTCATATCGGAGAGGGCCCACCCGACTGGCCCCATTTTAATTTATGCATTTGTCCCACTGAGGAACTAGGAGGGTGTATTTGGGGAGCTGTGCCTATTGTGGGGTGTGTGAGTTGGGTAGTGACGAGAGATGGGAGAAAGAAAATAGATTGCATGTGCCTTGAGCACCATGCTGAGGAGTTGGGGTTTTTATTCTCGAACCTTAAAAGTTCTAAGTGTGGTCTCTGAGGCCACCATGTCAGCCTGGAGCCTGTCTGAGATGCAGAACCTCAGGTCCCATCCCACCTGCTCAGTCAGGATCTGTATTTTAACAGGATCCCCCTACTACATCAAGGGGCACACAATAGCTTAAGAAGTGCTGGTCCGGAGCTGTGGCAACTGGCCTTGGCTGCAGGTTGGCATTCTCTGGGGAAGATGCATCTCTGAAGATCTGGTCTGTTTTACTTGGTCTAGTGTGGATTGGGTCTTGGAAGGTTTTGAAAGGTTTTGAAAGCTCCCTGGATGATTCTTAGCAGCAGCCAGGATTGAGGACCACTGTGGACTGATGGGGAAGGGAAGAGCTTGAAATAGGGGTGGGTGGAAGGAATGGAAACTGTTTTCTGCCTTCAGTTTACCAAGAGGAGGAGCTTACTGGCTTTGGAGACCAAAGCCACCCTGCCCCACCTCAGTGCCTGCTGTCCTCTGCCTATGGGAGGTCAGAGGTGGGAGGACAAAAGCAGAGACTCATCTCATGGTGGGGAGGCTTTGGCTCACTGTGTCTATCATCCAAGGGCTCCAGATGGGGGACACTTGACCCCATGGCTGCATTTCCTAGGTGATGGGGGTTGGGTGGAGGTGAGCCTGGGTTGGTGGGAGGAGGGGGCTGTAGGAAGCAGGGCAGATGTGCAGGAGTAAGGAGAGGCGTTCCCAGTCGGGTTTTCTGAAAACGGTGTTCTTATTTCCCATGGCTCAGAAGGTTCTTGAAGGCTGGGCCCACTCCTCAGGAAGGATGCTTTTCATGGCTGTTGCATGCACCAGATAAGCTCTCTAAAGCCCACTGGTGATAAAGGTGATCTAGAGAAAACAAACATCAGTGAAAAGGCAAACAAACTCAAACACCCAAACAGCATTTATCCCAGTTTAGCACCGAGACTTGGATTAGGCAGGTCACGTGGCCCACAACTTTCCTTCAATCCTTGGGAGACTTCTTCCGTGGAAATCTTTTTCGGCAGCTTTGCAATTTTGATTTTCAGTTAATTAGATTTGTGCTGTTTGGGAGACTTGGTTAATGCATTTCACCCCACAGAGCTAATTTGCCTCTGTCTAAATTAGGTCTCTGCTATGGCGGAGGGTGTACACGAGATGCGTGAGTACAGACTCACACGGGGCTTCGAGAGGCTGCGAGACAGTAAACAGGAGAAGGCTCTGAAACCACCACTTGTTCTCATCATTATCGTGGAATATCTGAGGTCCCACTGAGTGAGTGGAGTTGCTCTTCAGAGAGAGGCCGTCACATGACTGCAGGGCGGTCTTCTTCCATGCCTCTTGAAGCCCAGCCCTGGGTCCCGCTGTGTTGTCCACCTGGGGTTATAGCATCAACACAAAGGGAAATCTCTTTGGAGGGGACAGAGCAGTAGATAGGCCAGAGTCATAAATTTACAATTCATAAGCCTCTTAGAGCTGGGAGGACCTCGGGAGCCGTCTTAGCCAGCCCTCCTTTTACAAGCCCAGGAAGCTGAGGCCGAGGGTCGTTCCTGAAATCGTATGCTTTCCACGGGTACTTGTCCGGCACTTTGGATGGACATGCAGGAGTGGGGAGGTTAATCTGATGGCAGGGGTACTTGAGAAGTGACCCTAGGAAGTGAGTGAAGGCGTGGGGTCCAGTTTAACAGATTCATCACAAATTCTGTCCTTTGTTCCCCTTCTCCAGTGTCAGAGATTATAGGCTGTGTGTTAGTGAAATGACACCAGGACTCATAATTTAATAATTTACATCCTGCTGATCTTCTCAAAAGGCTTTGAGGCAGCAAAAAGAAAGGGCGCAGGGCTGGACCTAAAGAGATAGAATCAGACTGTCTCCTCTGCTCCCAGGAGTGCCCGGAAGCCATCTGTGTAGGTGGGTGTTGTTTGCAGAGCACCTCTCAGTGGTAAGACTGTGCCTGGCCGAGATGGTGCTCACCGCCTGGCCCGAGATTGGGGTGAACTGTCTTTGCCTTCTTGGCCACCTCTGATCTGTTGGAAGTGTCTGGCCTACTGGAGTACTGGTGATCACTGGGCACAGTGTGTGCTCGATTAGCCATGTCTGCTCAGGCCAGGGGAGGTGCTGGCACCATGCTTGGTCTGTTGCCATCTCTTCAGCCTGCACCACCAGCTGAGATGATGTGTGGAGAGTTCTATTTTAGGCATTTTGAAAAAAAGAAAGAGACGTGACCTCTGTCCTGGGGAAAATTATAGTCCCATCAGAAAGGCAGAATATATGCACAAAGACGACTTAATGCCTTAAGAGTCTCAACATTCTCAATTAGCATTATTAGCATAATTCAGTAATAACTGCCCTATTCCACTGTATCCCATTTTCTAGTTTTGACACATGGAGTAGACAGCACAGAAATGAACATATGTGGCAGATAAAGAAGTCAAGACTGAGATAGGGACGCTTCCTGAGGCCATGCAGCTGGCAGACACAGCCCAGGCCAGTGTGCTTTTGGGGTGGAAGAGCCTTGACCTTGGACTATGCCTCAGGAAAGATCCTCTGAGGAGGAGTTTAAAGCAGGATGGGAAGGTGGGCCTTGAGGAAGGAGGGCCTTAAATGTGAGGTAGGGGATCCAGCGAGGTTTTCACTGCTGCTGGGTGACCATATCCTTTGAACCTTTTTTTATTGGGGTTTTCCCCTATTTCAGACACTTTTCTGGTCCCCCCGCCCCTCCATGCAACAGTGTTCTGAATGTTGGTCTGGGGCTCTTGCCTTACTTCTGGGCCTTGGCCTGTTTTCTAATTATCATGAGGAATTGGAACGGGCCAGAGACATTGCAGGGTGTATTGGTGTTGGCTGTGCTGTTCATAAGGAGCTTGAAGGGATAGGGTGTGGGGGCCTTCTATCTGAGACACAGGTCTGAAATGGGGCTAGGGTAGGGTGTCAGGGAGAAACAGGGCAGCCAGATGTGAGCACTCACAGTGCGCCTGAGCCCAGGTCCTAAATGGAGTGGAGCAGCTAAGCAGCAAGTTCCTCTTTTCTATTTCCTTGTGCTGTTTTGCCTGTTAAGTGCAAAGAAGATGCAGCATTGCAGGAACATCTGTGCGCCTCAGGATGCTGCGGCTGGTGTGTTAGATGTAAATTTCCTAACGTAGGCTGCGGAGCTGCTGTTGTGTGAGGGGTGTTGGGGGGATGCAGGCAGCTGGCTGGGTAGGTGTCCTTCTCCACCCAGCTCTGGAGTGTTGCTGGTGACTGGCCTTGGCCCTCCATCTTGGGATGTATGGGCCCTGAAAAGACACTGTGCCCCTGGCAAAGGAGGGCAAGAAGACCTGTGGTCTTGGCTTTATGGCCTTGTGAGCTTGTAAGGCTGGGGGCGCCTGGTGACCATGCATATCAGGGTCTTCTGATCCATCGTGAGTGAGACAGTGCTCAGATGGTTGTGAGGAGATAGTAGGGAAGGACGAAGCCCGTGCTGGCCCTGGTGACCTGGGGCTTTTGTTAGCATTTTCCAGGACCATCCTCGAGTCCTTTCCTTTACTTCATGCCAGGGAAGCCAAGACTCCCAGAAGCAGCATGTCCTTCTCAAGGATCACACAAGTGGTTTGGTGTCACACCCAGGGCAGGAACGTGACTGTCCTGATTCCCACTGGAAATACCAAATTTCCTCAATTCAAGATGCATTCTCATTCACGTTTGCACTTGAACATTAGGATGCATCTTACCAGTGGGCAGCTTTGGGTCATGGCAATGACTCTTAAAATCTACAAGGCCTTAGATTTAATCAAATATGGTAGAGACTGTTGATCGGGAGCTTGCATTCTGTCTGATTTTTGCAAATTGCTTTGAATACGTTTGCTCAGTTTAATCCCAAAAAAAATAAAATCCCTTCGAGTGGCTGTTTTTTTTAACATCCACATGTGATGGGTGAGCACACTCAGCCCCCTTCTTTAGGCCCCTGGTCAGTGGCAGAGTTGTGCCTCTTCTTGATGCCTCTTTTCATGGGAGGGGGCTTGTTGCAACTCACCTCAGGATTGTTCCTCTGCACCAGCCTCAAGTGAGATGATGGTGAGTCCTCCCGCCCCTCCCCACCAGGCCTTCCCTTGGTGCATCGTCTTGCTGTCTGCTTCTCTGGAAGGACAATGCCTCCTTCCTTTGAGTGGTCACCAGGCTGCCACCTGCGAGATTTCTGGATACTTGCTACTGAACTGTGTTCCGATCGAAAGCAACACAATTACTCTCTGAGACTTGAGGGCAATTGTGAACACTTGCGGTCTGCCTTCTTGTTCAATACCAGCTTGGAGTGTCTCTGAGAGGGTTGGAAAGGCATCTCGGGCAGAGGATGATCTCTCTGTGGTTGGCTCTGTCCCTGGGTGGGGATGGTCTGTGTTTTGCCTGTCTTGGGGAGGGAGGAGAGGCATTTTTTATTTAGACAGTCACGCGGAGACTTGAACTGGGGCAGAGGTGATGTCTGGCCTCTTTCAGGTACAAGCCAATTTGTAGGAGGATAATGGAGAAGATGGTTAGGTATGCTGGGCTGTTTGGAGCATCCTCTGGGAGGAGACCCAAGGGGAAGGTGCTGTCAGATGTTCCCTGCCAGTTTGCACAGCGCTTGGAGGTAATAATTTTAAGACAGTTGGGGAGGGTCAGAGGTTCCTGTCCTTAGAGTTCCATCAAAGAGCTAAGTGATGCCCAAAGGGGATGAATAATCCTTCCAGAATTCTGAGTCCCTAAGTTTTCTGCTCTGCCTTCTTCTCCCTGAAGAAGTAGGGAGCTGACTGAGGGATGCCTCCAACCTCTAGCTTAAGGTACAGCTGGAAGGAAACACTAAGCAGACCCTTGCTGTCTCTGCAGCCGCATGGAGTCCTGCAGGGAGGCAGAGGCCTGTGGGGGGGGGGGCATTGGCAGCTGTCTGAGCCATCTAGTCCTTTTCTAGGGGTGGAAGCAGACATGAAAGCATCTCTGAGCCCCTCCCCTGCTGTGCTGCCCAGCCCATTTCATCTGGGTCCCCTTGTCCTAACTCCCTCTCGCCCCTCATCCAGCCCTTCTGCCTGGAGGGCTCTAGCAACTCTGGATTCTGAATATCCCCAGCCTTCTGTATGTGGGTGGGTCAGATAGGCTGGGAAAAGTGGCCAGGGGTCTCTTCTAAACTTGGGAGGCTGCTGTGTTCTTGCTGTACCTCTGGCCTGAGCTCCCAGGCCTGGTGTCTCACTGCTGTGCACCCCCAGGTAGGGACAGTAAATATAAACACTGTGGGAGTCACTCTTTGCCCCCGCTTGGCCAAGTGACTCAGAACATTAGATCAAAATTAGAGAAGAGGAAAAGATCACAGGAAGCCCGCTCCAGCCTGTGCTGTCCCAGTGCTCTAGCAGTCCATGGAAATGTTAGTTCTGGAAACACCCCAGGCTCTCTGGAGACAGCTCTGTTACACCAGAGGCATGCTGAGCTTTCTCCTGGATGGGGCCAGAGGGTTCCCTGCAGGGAGGGAGGCCAGAGGGAGGGAGCAGACCAGGAGGGAGAGAGACTGTCTTCTGCTCACCTGGGAGCCTGCTCACCTGAGGGGCCATTGCATTTGTGCTGACAAGGTGCCTGGGGAGCGGGTGAGCTGGAAAAGGGAGGTGTGGTCTGATGGGGAAGGGCTGTCCTGCTCAGTGTTCTTCTTTTCAGTCTTGGGAAACCCTCCAAAGGAACCCTTTGTGTTGGGCCGAGCAGCTCACCCTGTGTTTCAGACTGAAGCTCTGTGAGGGTAGCCAGCTGTGCCTGCACCATGAGGCAGAGAGACCATCAAGGGGGCCCACTGCTTTGGCCCCAAGGACAGGAGGCAGGTGTCCCTTGTCTGTTCGGGTGTTCTTTAGTTTTTGGTTGGAGTTTGGCCCTCAGAGTCCGATTAGAAGAACCTGAATGGAAAAATTTATTCCTGTTTCAGGAAAGGGCAAGAAAAATATTTGTTCCCATCATCAAAGTGGAAATTTAAGTCAATGACAATGGAAACTATTTCTGGCCATTCTCAGGCTAGAGCGAGGAGGGGGTGGGTTGATTGAAACAGGGCGGAAGAATTCAGACACTAAATTTTAGGGGTGAAATAACGGCATAGAAATAAAAACTCCTCAAGGAAACATAAACCAACCTTTAATCAAACATAGACAGCAAACCATGTATGTTCCCCCTGCAGGACCGGCGGCTCCACCGCAGCCTGTTGGGTTTGTGACTGGTGTTGGAGCAAAATGTGCAGCTCCAGGACCGTGCTGTCCAGGGAGGATCCCTGGGGCCATGGCTCAGCAGTCGTGCACGGAGGCCCTGGGTTCTATCCCCAGCACCACCGAAAAAGGTGCTGTTGGCAGAACAAGTCCAAGGAGCACTCAGCCCCAGTCCATGCCTCCCCGCCTTCTCTACCCACTGTGTTCTAGCCAGAAAACCCAGTTGTGGCAATTATAGGTCTCTGGACACCTGGAGGGCTTCAAAGTAAAAACAGGAGGCTCTAAGCAGAGGCCCTTTGCGAGTCATGTGTTATGTCGATGGTGACTAGAAATACAGCGTGTGTGTGTGGACAGCATAGGATGGACCTTGGGTTGTAATGAGTGACACTGGGTGATTGGCACAGGGTCTTCCTGGTAGGAATCTCTTTACTTTTGTGGAGGTTTGCAAATGCCCATAATTAGAAATTGAAAAATAAAAGCAGGTGACCCCAAGATTTACCCTTGAGCGTCACCTCTTGTATCAGATGTAGGTCTGTTCCCGCATCTGATCTCCACACACTGATGCTGCAGAACTCCAGGTCCTGAATCCTGTAGGAAAGTGGAAGAGAAATATGTGGGAGGGACTATTTTCAGAGTTTCGACCACGTGTGTTGCTTTTCCCATGGACTTCTGGAAATCCATGCCTGGGAAACAGTTTGGGTTTTCCCTGCTTGCAAGTGTGACTGAGCTCAGTGACTGTCCAGAGACATGCAGAGGCCAGCTGTATACTTGGAGGGGGCTCGCTAAGACCCAAGTTGGCCATGCCATTGGAGGCCTTCGTTGCTGTCCCTGCCACCTCCTTGTGGGGTGCTCTCTGCTTGTGACAGGTGTCCCTGCTTCCATTGCAATGCCAGGTTTTGGTTCCCAGATTGGCTCTGCTGCCCAGCTGTGTGGAGGGACAGTGACTCAAGCTCATGATCTGTGGCCTCAGTGGGAGGCCTTCTCCCCAATCACCAGGACAGGTGAAGCCTGGGGCACACAAACCATCTGCCTTTGGGGATCCAGAGAGACCTTTTGGGTGGCTGCAGCAGAAATGCTTGCTAATGGGGAAGGGCTGGTAGGTTTTGAATTCTTGCAGGAATCCATCATTTCCTTTCTGCCATCATTTGTTCCTTCTCTGTTAGGACCATTCTTCTTGTGGGTTTGTATGAGATGATTTTCTTTTTGGTAGTGACTCAATTCACCAGGTAATTATTTCACAGCTATATGTTCAGGATATTGTTAGGTGATGATGGGGAGGGGAATAGGCTGTCCCTCATCCCTGTCCTTAAGGATTGTGAGATTTTGTGGGAAGAGTGAGGCCTGGGAGTGGGACCTGGGGTGGCTGGTGGGGTCTTTGAGTCATTAAATGGTCCTGCCAGTCCTGCACCACCCGAGTCAGTTACGGTGCCCTCTGTCCTCTGGCCATCCAGCTGTGCACTTGTCCACACATCCTCAGCCCTTGGCTCTTCCTGGAGGAACTGGCAGGTAACATGGCTGAAGCGGCTGCCACAGTCTCCCAGGTGGATGCTCCTCCTGGCCCTGGCTCTATCTTGCCACCTAAAACCTAGTGTTTTGTGGCAGTTTGTCTTCGTTTTTTTATGGGGCTGGGGATGGAACCCAGGGCCTTGTGCATGTAAGGCAGTCACTCTACCATGAGCTCCCACCCCAGTCATTTCTAGGAAGATGGTTGTAGATCCCCCTCATGAACTGTGGAGTCCAGTTTCATTCCAGTCTGGACTTTCTTCTCCTTCTCTGGTTTCTCCCAGGTACCCTTCTTGGCCCTAACCCTGACCCTGACCCTAACCCTAACTCTAACTCTAACCCTGTGACTGTTCTCCTGCTGTTAAAATAGTCACTTGGTCATTTGATTTACCAAACATCCAGAAAAGGCTTTTAGAAAAGGGGCCCACAGACCCTGGGCTGTGGTGTGTGTGGGCTGCCTTCTGTCTGTCCTTCTCAGCATCTTTACGGGTTGCCCTGGCCTGGTGGCTGTCCCTAAATCGGTATTACCATCATCTTTTTCTTGGCCATTGGGCTGGTTTCCACCTGAACGTCTCTTCCCTCTCTTCCTGTCTTCCCTCTGGGCAGCCTCTGATGCTGTGGAAATGCCAGTCTGGTCATCTTCCTCTCTCTCTGCCTGCTTCCTGTTCCTCAAGAGCTGGAGGCAGCTTCCAGCACCAAGTGGAAGTTCTTCAGTGTGGTTTCGGCACTGTTGGGGCTCAGACCCCGCCTCACTTGTCAGCCTCTCCTCTTGCTGCTTCTGTGTACACTCTACTACCTGTGATTGATCCAGAACATTCTTTAATGGTTCCTACCTCCCTGTCTTTCCATCTGCCAGTCATGCCATTTCCTCTGTCAGGAATGTTCCCCTGCTTGGTTCCTGAGGCTCCTGCTTCTCCTTCAGGTCTCAGCTTAGACGGTGCCTGTTTTGCGAGGCCCTCCCTGCCACCCCTATTTGTTTGCTGCGGCTTCTTTTTGTCGTCCCTCCCACCCTGTTCCTATGTGGTGCAGACCTTTATCTGCAA
This sequence comes from Glaucomys volans, assembly GCA_020662805.1. NCBI lineage: Eukaryota > Metazoa > Chordata > Mammalia > Rodentia > Sciuridae > Glaucomys > Glaucomys volans. The sequence goes on along the minus strand of JAJEJO010001605.1, from coordinate 106,244 downwards.
TTCTAATATCCACACAGTTCTGAAAACCAAAAGTGTGTGTTGTTGGTTTTTGTTTTTTGATAACTTACTTGACTGTAATATCTGACCTGCACTGTCTTGATTTGTTTTGCTTTTTGGTGCTGGGGATTGAACCTAGGGGCATTCCTCCCTGAGTCCTTTTTATTTTTCAGTTTAGGACAGAGTCTCACCAAGTTGCCAAGGTTGGCCTCAAACTTGTGATCCTCCTGCCTCAGCCTTCCAAGTCACTGGAACTGCGGGTGTGTGTTCCTGAGCCCAGCTCCCCAGCTGTCTTGAGGCTCATCAGTGTTCATTGATCTCACTCTGTGCCTGTGCATGGATTTTGCTGGAGAATCCCCATGTATTTGATCACAGGTGCTATTCTAGGCCCTTGGGTAGCAGCAGGAGGCAGGTGCTGTATAGTTAGCCCACCTGTTACCTGTCTGAAGTTGGAAACCTCTCAATCTATGCCTGTTTGTCCCGAGGATTTTGGATAAAGAGCCTGGAGGGCTTTGGTTCCCATTGGCTTCTTCCCTCTAGACAGTGAAGGCCTTGGACTATGTCCTAGACAATATTTTTATGTTCCTTAGAGTCTTCGAGAGTAACTGGCACTGTAGGATAAATACGTGGTAAGAGTTTGCTGGCTGCGTGTGTTTCAGTAGCTGACGTTCATCATCATGTATTAAGTGCTGTCTGAGTGCCAGGCTCCATTCTGAATGTTTTCTTCTTGTTATGGTTTGGATGTGAGATGTCCCCCAAAAGCTCACGTGTGAGACAATGCAAGAAGGTTCAGAGGGGAAATGATTGGGTTGTAAGAGACTTAGCCCAGTCAGTGAATTAATCTCCTGGGTGGGGGTTAACTGAGCGGTAACTAAGTGGTATGGTGTGGCTGGAGGAGATGGGGATTGGGGCGAGGCTTTGGGTATATATTTGTATCTGACAAGTGGAGACCTCTCTCTCTGCTCCCTGATCATGATGCAAGCTGCTTCCCTCCACCATGATGTTCTGCCTCAGCCTGAGCCCCGAGGAATGGAGGATTGACACCTCTGAAACTGTGAGCCCGCAGTAAACTTTTCCTCCTTTAGAGTTGTGCTGGTCAGGTCCTTTAGTCACAGCAGCAAAACAGCTGACTAAAACACTTTTCATTCATTTTGTCTTTATAATAGCCCTGTAAAAAGGGGCTCATTTTATCCCTTTTTTGTATATGATGGGAAATTCGAGGTGACTGTCACTTCAGTCACTTTCCCAGTGACTGGGAAAAGCAAGGTTGAGATTTGAATTCAGGAAACGGAGTTTTAACCACCAACTCTCTTGGAGAAGGAATGAGGATGCAGAAGCATTTGGAAGAACTCTGCCTGCCTGCCACGGCATTCGTGTGTCCCTGCTGTCCCGGAGTGCTACTCATCTGAGGGTGATTTTGGTAAAGTGATAAAGTGATTGGATGTGGGAGTTAAAGGGAAAAATTGAGTGTTCTCTGGAGTGCCAAATGGTACTCAGTACTTAATAGAAACAGACTCTCCAATAGAAGTAAAAACTGTCCTCATGATCATCTTGCTTGCCATCTAGGATGATGTCAAACCCGAGGCCCAGAGGGGTAAAGTAACTTGCCTGAGGTCACACAGCCAGTGTACATTTCAGGCACCCAAATCTGATACTCCTCTGTGTGTCTTTTCTCTTGCTCCAGAGAGCTGTCTGGAATGAGGACAGGCTGGTTCTGTGGTTGTCAGCCCATAACTCTGGGAACTTGACCTTGCTTGGTTGGTGAGCTCTCCAGCTGACCATCTGACTTGTGATTTGCCGTCCAACACCACAGCGTTGTATTCAGTTTGTGCCTCCTCCCTGGCATCAAGGGCAGTGCCTTGTGGGGATCCCCGTCCTTTGCTCCTACGCTCTGAGCTTCATGTGGACAAACTGAAGATTCATTGTGTCTGTTCCGCCCTTAGAGGGGTGGCTGCTTCTACGATCTTGTCACAAAAACTGAGCGCCTCTGAAATGCCCCTGAGGTTATTGGCTAGTGGGGTTGCATTGGGGGTGGGGCACGTTTGAGTAGGGCTGGGGCGTGGGGGACAGGCCTGGATTGCTTGTGAGCCTGGGAGTTCACGGCCAGGCCTCACATCCCTCTAAGTTGAGAGTTCTTTCCGTCTGTGGCTGGGATCTGCTTTTCCAGGGTCAGGTGTCTCCTCTGCCAACCAGAATTCAGTTATGCGCCAGGGTGCTGCTCTGCAGGGGGAGGGGGCTGGGGCACAAATTATTTTTTCCTTTTGGTTAATTTAACTGTTTTCCTTAGTAGGTTTATGTTCCAAAAGCAAAAGACGGTGATCTCAAAAGCAGCAGAATTACTTCTTGCTGATAAGTCTTCTAAAACATCAGTATTGACTCCTATCACCCATCCATCCATCCATCCATCCATCCATCCATCCCGCACACCTAGCGAGTTCTTTCTCTCCTAGGCTTTCCAATGCAAATCTAGTTATAACTTTGCAAATTTCTGTTTCAGAAAATTAGAACACATTCTGCATTGATATGATGTACAGAATTAGGCCCTGCTGTGGAAAACACGGCTTTCTAACTTAGCCCAGCATGATCTTCACCTGGGGAACACTCCAGCTGCACCTTGGTGCCGGAGGTCCAATTGGGGCAGAATGATCCTTGTGTGGATGGAACCTCATTTACCTAATCCTCTGTGGTTGGGCAGCTGGGTGGCTCAGCTCTGCCTGTATAAACAGCCGGACAGTAAATAGCCCCTTTTTTTTTTTTTTTTTTGAAGTGATACTGGGCAAGTGCTGTACCACTGAGCTACATGCACCCCCAGCCCAATGGACATCTATGAATAGCCCTTAAAAAGTAACTCACTTGTTTGGCCATTTCCTATAAAGACATTTCTGTTTGGAATTGCTGGATTAAACCTTCTGTGTTTGATTTTTGCAAAGGGAGAGGGACAGGAAGGGGACTTTTATACATTTTTCCAGATTATGTGGCCGGGATTTAGTTGTCTTGTGGATTCTTCCATCATTAGACTGGGGGGTCCCCCTGGTAGGACTGTAAACACATTGAAATTAAAATTCATGTGAACACTTAAGTAGATCTCTTGTAGGGCTGCTGGGGAGAAGAGGCCTGAGCCGGGTGTGGGTGGCACTCCGGTGACAGAAAGCCTGGACACCACAGTAGGGCTCCTTGACCTCCCAAGAACGCATTCCAGCCTATTTGAATTTCTCTCTGCAAAACAGCTCTAGATTTTGCAGAAATAGGATTATTAAAGGAGGTTTTCAGCACCTCTAACTACATTTGGAAAAAGGCATATTTCCTTTGGCTTGGTTGTAAAAGACAAGCAATTTTTTTTTTAAAAAAGGTAAACAGTAATATTTTGCATTCCCAAGCGTGTGCTCTGTCCTCTAAACTCAGAGTGTTCCACAGTAAATTATTTGATTCCGTCTAACAATACCCTTGTGTGGGAGGCATGTGTAAACTTCCATTAAGGGCAAACAACGTGGCAAACCCAAACTCCGAGATGTGTAATTTCTCACCCATCTGGGTGGGCCGCAGCCCATCGTGGGATTTTACTGGGGGCAGGGGGAGGGTGGTCACTGGGAGTGTAAAGAGGTCTTCTCAAAGGCTTATTTACATGAGTTAGTGAACATGGGTCTGTCTAGCCTCCCTGCCTTCTCCCGGGTCCCCTGTGCAGAGCTGACGTGCACAACGAATTGGCCTCCCCAGCAGGCTGTTGGAGGCGTAATCAAATCAGAACCCTCATTTTCTGAGTTACGTAATTTTGCAGAATGGACATAGAGGCTCCTGGGAAAAACGGTCTGTCCTCCTGTTAATTTTAAGGTCCATTTATAAAATTATAAGCCGTGTTGAACAGATGAATGCAGAATGGGACTTGCCTATTAAAGTTTTTCTTTGGTCCGATAACCTTATTTAACCTCTCTGTGTCTTGGAGGTTGGTGGCCTTTGCCTATGGCGCCTTCATGGAAACAGTTCTAAATATAGCTCCTGTTTGTTGTTGAATAATGACTCGGGAGGGTGGGTGGTAGGGTTTCCGACTTCTTCCAGTCAGCAAACTGGACAGGAGGAGTCAGGTCCAGAGGGGACCTGTGGGGCCGTTCGGGTGGCTGCTGCTGCTCACCGCGGCTCTGGGTTCAGTGGGTGTTGAATACAGAGTGCGCGTCTCTCTCCACTGCCCTTGTCCTCCCCACTTTGACCCTGAAAGCCTCTGACTAATTGCTAACTTGTAAACAGGTAAAGGATACCTGTGCGATTCAGATCCAGTTAGGACTTCTGTCTCTTGGGGATTCCTCGTCCCCAGGCCTTTGCAGCGTTCAGGGGATTGGATAGTTTCCAAAAACACATGCGTCTCATTCTGTCCATTTCAAGATCATCCTAGTGTGGAGTGGCAGAAGGAACATGGCCTGGGGATCAAGTTTCTAGGGCATGTGACCTTGAGCAAGGCTTTGATCTCTGTTTTTGGTAAAATGAGGGATTGGATTATATTCCTTGCCTTGCCCTAAGAGTATTGTTCTGTTGTGTTCCAAAGCAGTTCAAACTAAATAATGAAATGTTTTTCTTTTTCTTCTTTTTTTCTCTTAATATTAGTACATTGAATTTATTTTAAGTAAGCACTCAACCTCTGAGTTACCTCCCCAGCCCTTTTCATTTTTTATTTTGAGACAGGATCTTGCTGGGTTATGGAGGTAGCCCCCAACTTGTCATCCTCCTGCCTCAGCCTCCCACGTAGCTGGGTTTACAGGTCTGTGCTACCATACCTGGCAGTGGTGACCCAGAACTTGCTGTGCGGTCTGCTTGTGTGTCTCCACGTGGTTACTTGATGAACCCTCGGGCATGTGCAGACCACTTCTTTGAGACCTCTGAAAGGGAAGGGGTAGGCTGAGGGGGTGGAAGCTTGGGCTCCTGGTAGCTTCTTTAAAAGCCAAGTAAATGCAGTAGAGTTGAAATGTCAAGGAAGAGGAGTCCGTGAGCTGAGTGGGGCAGTGCTGACTGGGCCCCATCGGGACCTGTCCTTGGAGTGGCTGTGCGGTGGCTCTTCCTGCCGACTCCAAATGAGACCTGAATGCCCCTAGAGACCCCTGGTGTGCAGCCCCTCTTTGTGCTCACTGCACTGATGACCTAGTTTCTCAGGCGCCATCCTGGAGCTGTGAAAGCCTGTGGGCCACCCAGGGATCTGTCTCTTATGAGGAGCAAGTTTTTTGACATTTTGTCCATTTTCCAACTTTGTATCAGTAAAGCAGCATCTCAGTGGCAGGCTAGTTCCGGGGCACCGCAGTAGCCCAGCTCTCCTGGAACTGCATTCTCTGGAGTTGCTTTTAATGCTACACCTTAATTTTAAAATTGTACTCTGAACATGTCAGCAGGGACATTTTGCCCACCACCTCTCTGTGAGAACAGTCCGTGGAAAGTCAGTAATGGAGAATGTTTGGTTCTCTCCGGAACTGAAAGGTTTTCTCTTTTTGATGAAGAAATATTTTTTAATTGATCCAGTTGCCCTTTCCACTGGGGCATGGAGAGGAGTCACCATCTGTTGGTTTTGGTATTGTTACATCTGTTGTATCCCCTTTCCCCAACATGATTTTTTTTTTTAAATTTAATTTCACTGTCTGTTTTATGCCACTGTTAGTTGTCTCAGAATCTTTGCAAAATAGGGGTTCAGAATACTTTAAAAACAAATTCACAACAAATGCAAGGGGAAGTTTTAGAAAAACTCTAGAATGGAAAAACTTTGAGAGTGAGAAACTGACCAATTAGCCTGATATTGAAGGGCATTGATCTGGAAACCAGGCTGCCAAGGCTGAAATCCTGGTTCTGTTTATTGGCTGTGTGGTCTGGGCAAGTGCAAGTTATTTACCTTCTCTGTTACTCAGTGTCCACATCTGTAAAATGGGGATATCCCCTTCCTGAAAGAGTTGCTGCGAGGATTAGATGAATTAGTACCCAAGACCCGAAGAAATGTGTCCGGCTCATGAAAACAGTCTTTGGGCTTTACCTGCCTCTGGCAAAGTGCTTCCTGGCATTGCTTATTCCACGCCTCTGGAAGTGTCACAGAGGTATTTGAGCTCTTCTTTCCCATTCTTCCAAGTCTGGCTTCTTTTCAGACTAATTCTTGATCTGCCAGGCCAACTCCCCTCCTGGGCCGCCCCCCTATGATTAGCCAAGGTGTGGTTTGTACCTTTAATTTTTTTTTTTTTTTTTAATGAGAAAGAAAAAAAGATTTGCCCTCTAGGTTTGGCAAGCCTTCTCGGAAGATCAAGGAATAGATGGATCACTTTCTCTGGTCTCCAGCCCAAATGACCCATGTGGCTTGGTGGTAAGGGCTTCATCTATCTGTCTGTCACCTGGGAAGGCCACTTTGCTCCTCTTTGCCTTCGTCTCCCTGCAGCACCACACGGGTCTGTTCCACTCTGTTGTTGCCTCCAGGGATGCCAGGATGCCACCCACCCCCATGTGGATGGGGGGGTTAGGCCTTGTCTCTGCTGCTTTTTTGCAGTTCTTCTGAATTGGGAATAAGATAACCAAAGCGTGAGTAGGTTCAGAAAGTTGAAAGTACCCTTGTTTGGTTTTTGGTACCCGGAATTGAACCCAGGGGTGCTTAACTACTGACCCACACTCTTAGCATCCCTGGCCTCAACCTTCTCAACCTTTTTAAAGATGTTTTATTTTAGAGACAGGGTCTCACTGAGTTGCTTAAGCCGTCCTAAATTGCTGAGGCTGGCTTTGAACTTGTGATCCTCCTGCCTCAGCCTCCCAGGTTGCTGGGATTACAGATGTGTGCCACCATGCCCGGCTGAAAGTACCCTTGAGTGGAAGGGTTTTTGTCTCTTTTGTCCTCATTTTTCTTTTCTTTCTTTCTTTTTTTTTTTGTCTGGGGATTGAACCCAGAGCATTCCCCCTGAGCTACATCCCCAGCCTGTTTTTATTTTTATTTTGAGGTAGGGTCTTGCTGAATTCCCCATGCTGGCCTCAAACTTGAGATCCTCCTGCCTCAGCCTCCCGAGTCGGTGGGATTACAGGCATGCAGTTGGCCCTTTCATGGTGGCAAAATTCTGATAAACTTGAAGGGTTGACAGGCAGCCCTGTCCTCCAGGTAGGTGGTGTGATTAAAAATGCCAGGCCTTGGAGCTTCCCTGGAGGGCTGTCCATGGTGGATGTGCTGAGGGTCTTGGTTTGAGGGACCAGAGGGGCCAGGCAGGGCAGCTGGGGAGTGCAGGCCGTGGAGAGCAGCACTCCCCAGGATCTTGTTAAAATGCTTCCTCCAGAGGATGGAGGGGAGACAGAGCAGGGTTTGGAAGAGCAGGCCACTGTGGTGGGAGACCCCGAGCTGTGAACTAAGTGGTGGTTAATGCAACAAGAAATGTTTGATGAAGGTAATTTTTTTTTTTTTTTTTTTTTTTTTTTTTTTACGTAGTGCCCTGTAGTTATCCTTCGTTCTTGGTAGTTAATTTAAAATAAGCATAGTCTTTGTCGACTAGCTGGCTGCCTTGCTGGAGTTAGTATTTGTTTTCTTGACTATTCTTCTGCATCGCACAGGAATCCATCAGTGCCAGGACATTTTTCTCTGGACATACTTTGGCTTTGTTCTTGTCCCTCACCCTCTTCCACTGTGGTCTGCCATTTCCTTAAGTATTCAGCAATATGTAGGAATGGCTACCTTTTCCTCTGCAGTGGCTGAAGTCATGGATGGGCGATGTCATTCTAGCACGGTGGGACACGCTAGCATCCTGGCCCCACACACTCAGGGCTCTGGTGGAAGTGGGCAGGCCCACCCCGTCCCGGCACACCAGCTCCCTCGTCACCCCACGAGGGCATCATCTCTGTGCAGGAAGCCCAGCCACCTGTAGGACAGCCCATGGTCACTGGGTTTTCATCGGCCATTTCACTGTCAGAACTTCTTGCTGAGTTCATCCCAGAGCCCTCAGAGATGCGTTCTCAACCACCCGCCCTGTTTTGTCCAGCTCAAAGGTGGAAAGCGGTGCACGTCTGTGTGTATGTGCGTGTGCATAGGTAGCTTATTTTGAGAAGCAAATTCCTATTTTGTATTTATCTTACAGTGTCTTACAGGGGCAGCATGTGTTCTTGTATTTATCTTATATTTGAGTGACAAATGCATCCTTTTGATTAATTAATCAGACAAACAACGGAGTACCATAACAGAGCTGCGGGGTCGTGACAGAGAGTGAAAGGGACGCAGAGCCGAGTGTTTCCCACTTGGCCCTTCTTACAAGAAGCCTGCTGCCTCCTGACACGCAGAGCCCGCCCCGCGCCAGGCCTCGCTGCAGGCACTGGGGAGGCTGCAGGGAAGCGCACAGAGCTCTGACGGTGGAACAGGAGCAGAGGTGCCAGTGAGCTGTAAGAAAATAAACGGAGCAAGGCAGGGGCTGAAGCGGGGTGGGAGGAGGTCAGGCCTGGCCCTTGCGCATGCTGGTCTGGGATGGTGCTCCAGGCAGAGGGCAAAGGCCTGGAGGCAGAAGCTTGCTGTGTAAGGAGGTAGGGGCTGAGATAGGGGCTCATGGAAGGAGCCACGGTTGGACAGGCAGGGGGACCAGTCACATCAGACCCTAGTAAAGATGTGGTATCTGTCTGTGTGCAAGGGTGTGGGTGTCAAGGATCGTCAGGAGAGGACTTGCATCTTAGATGGGCCACCTGTTGCTGTGTGGCATCAAGATTCAGAGGGGCACAGGTGACAGCAAATAGGAGCTGCATGTTTTGTCCAGGGATGGGGTGAAGTGGCTGAATTCCATCTCTGTGCTGCTGAAGGTCGAGGCTGTGGGATTTGCTGGAGCATTCCCCCTGAGCTACATCCCCAGCCTGTTTTTATTTTTATTTTGAGGTAGGGTCTTGCTGAATTCCCCACACTGACCTCAAACTTGAGATCCTCCTGCCTCAGCCTCCCGAGTCGGTGGGATTACAGGCATGCACTTGGCCCTTTCGCTGCTCTTTTATGGTGGCAAAATACTGATAAACTTGAAGGGTTGACAGGCAGCCCCGCCCTCCAGGTAGGTGGTATGATTAAAAATGCCAGGCCAGCTGGGCGTGGTGGCACACGCCTGTAATCCAAGCGACTTGGGAGGCTGAGTCAGGAGGATGGCGAGTTCAAAGCCAGCCTCAGCAACTTAGCGAGGCCCTTAGCAACTCAGTGAGACCCTGTCTCTAAATAAAATACAAAATAGGGCTGGGGATGTGGCTCAGTGGCCGAGTGTCCCTGAGTTCAATACCTGGTTCCAAAAAAAAAAAAAATGCCAGGCCTTGGAGCTTCCCTGGAGGGCTGGAGACTGGGATGTGGAAGTGCAGGGAGGGAGAATCAGGAGGAAGTTCAGGGCTTGTGGCTTGAGCCTCTGGAGGCCTTTTCCTTCAATGGGGGCCTCTGGGAGGATCAGCTTTGGAGGCTTTTGAGACCTTTTCTGCTTTCTAATATCTCTTCTCCCATCTGTCTGCTTATTTTGCTTACTTTCTTTGGGAAGGAGGTGAAGGAATCACTCTACCTACTTTTATGATCTTTTTTTTGGAGTGACACAGGATCTGGGCACTGTAGTGAGTGAGTTCTCCCACGTTGCAAATAGGAGATGTTGAACCAAGCCTGCATTAGCTATCAGGAAATATGTGCAGGTTTTGCATTTCCTGTGTTCTAAGGCATATTTCTTGTTCCTATTTAAAGAAAATTTTAAATTAAAATTTGTAAACTGATACATAAAAACATAAGCATTGTACATATTTATAGAGTACCTTGTGATGTTTTGATATATGTATGTGCTGAGTAATGATCAAATCAGGGTAAACATATCTATCTCCTCATACATTTATCATTTCCTTATGGTGAAAACATTCAAAATTTTTTCTTCCATCATTGAAATATATAGTACCTCATCATTATCTATAGTGGTTTGTATTTCAATATTTATAAAATCTGGATGCATTTAATTAGTGCATATATTTAATGTGGCATTTCATTTTTTTTTCTTCTTAAAAATGCTCTTATTAATCAGTGTCATGTCTTCTGGTAGTTTTAACATATAGGAGTCAGGGAAATATTATAGGAACTCTTACGTGCCAGGAACCAGAATCTGCATTAGTTACCTCTGCTGTGTAACAAATCACCCCAGAATTTAGCAGCTTGAAGTAGCAAACGTATTATCATCGTACACAGCGCCTGAGGGGCAGGAGTCTGAAGTGGGCTTGTCAGCAGGGTGGTTCTGGCTCAGGGGCTGGCACAAGGCTGAGGTCAAGTGGAATTGGGGCCACAGTCTGCAGGCTCCCCTGGAGGTGGAGGCTCTGCCTACCAGCTCACCCACAAGGCTGTGGGTTCCTCCCCGTGAGGACCTCTCCAGCGGCTGCCTGTGTGTCCTCTCAGCACTGCAGCTGGCTTTTCCCAGAGCAGAACAACCACAGTTTCTTTGAGCTCTTAGCATTCTCTTCGGGGATTGGCATTTAGCCTAGGTGTCCAGGTGAGGAAACAGGCTCGGAGAGATTGGCTAACTCATCCCAAAATTGCACAGTAGCCAGCAGTGAGGCTCCAGCAAGGTCCCTGATAAGCAGACTCAGTCCTTGTTTTTTTCCTTCTTTCTTTATGTTCTGGGGATGGAGTAAACCCAGGGCCTTGTGTGCCAGGCCAGGGCTCTGCACTGGACCACACCTCCAGCCCCATCCTGTGTTTTCCTGGGCTCTGCGGCGTTGTTCACGGTTTTCCCAACCCTGTGACCATGCTGGGAACTCCTGTGGGTGTATGTGCATTTCACTTCCACTGTTTGATGGCACTGGTGTATTCATGGCTTAAAAATAACCCAGGCCTTGGAGGCTGACGTCTTGGAGGCTGACGTCTTCAGCCTCACTCCCTGCCTGCACTCAGCACTCTTTCCTCTTGGCCTCTGGGCCCTGCCCTGGGCCATTCTAGGCGTCTCCAAGGCTGGGTCCTCCCTTCTGGAAAGACATTCCCTTCTGTGCTGCAGGCTGGCTGTGGGGCTCAGGGACAGCCTCGGGGACAGCAAGGATCCCTGGCGGCTGTTGTGTTTACCACCTTGGCAACCAGCGGCTGGCGTTGGCACCATGGGTGCGTCCTTGGCTAGGCGGTGACTTGGGTTGGGGGCCCCTGCTTCGTGTTCTGAGTTGGTTTGTTGCCAAACTCGAACAGTGGCTCTTTTTCAGGAGTAAAGTTTATTGATATCTTTTTCTAAATTAGAAAAGGAATGCCTGTTCCTTGTAGACGATTCAAAACATAGCAAAATGCAAAAAAATTGATGTTTTGATGTCATCATTTTTGTGTGTGTGTATATGTATACACACACATACTATATATATGTATATTTGTGTGTGTATGTGTGTGTGGGGGGGTGTATTTAAAAACAATTGGAAGAAAACCCCCAGAATCGGAATGGTACGGTGGTGTGTGTGTGTCTGGACGTTCAGCTTCTTCATTCATTTAACAATACTCTGTAATAATTTTCACACATCACTAGATGATTATAGCAGCATGATTTTTAATCGCTGCATAACATCCCATCATCTTAATGTAAAATGTAGATACACTTTAAATGCACCTTGCTGCCAAGGACAAGATGTGTAAGGATTTAATTTCCTACCAGAGAGCACAGGGGAGAGGAAGAGGGATGCATATTCAAGTTAGAAGGCTCCCAGGACCTCCTGAGGTCCAGTTTTGCCACTTTGACAAGTCATTTAAATTCTGAGCCTCAGTTTCCTTATCTGGGACATGTGAATAATACCAGGTACATTATAGTTGGAGAGTTGATAAGGTAAATACTGTATGATAGTTCGTTAATTGCAAGTTAGGTCGTTTTTGTCAAAGGCCCTGGTTTCCTTGCATCCCATCAGTCTTCCCGATGCTCTGCACTTGCTCTTTGGAATCCTGGTATTTGCATGTTTGCCCTGTGCCTTGTCCTTAGAAGGCCCTTTAAAGGAAGTTAGGTTAAAGGTGAGGGATAGTCAGGGAGACAGCTTTGTTAGATTGGATGGGTGTCCCTCTGGGAAGCTGAGGGCTGGGCATGGTGGAGGGGCCCCCAGGAAGTTCTGGTGGAGGAGGAGACTGGAGCAGGGGCCAGGTCTGGGCAGTCACTGTGGTGTGGGCTGCAGGCACTCATGCTGAGGCCGAACTTTAAGTGACCAGGGTTTGAGGTATTGTTGGCTCCAGGAATCAGAGTGACAAAGGCCTTCCCAGGACACGTGTATGGCGGGAAGGGAGTGGGGCTAGCTAGCGGGTCTGTCCTCGCAGGACTTCAGGACTCATAGGCAGTGACTGCGAGCTGGCTGCGTTCTGCAAGGAGAAGCGCCCCGTCTTTGTTCTTGTTGGCAGGTCTCTCTAGGAGGAAGCACAGGAACGCGTGACCATCCCGAGTTCAGAGCTGTGAGGGGGTGCTGAGTGGGGGCGTGGAAGCAGTTGTGTTTGTCTTGGTACACTTAGCCACCTTACCTGTCTTGTTTATGTTATCTTCTCAGTACCCGGAGTACTGTTTGATATATAGTAAGTGCTCAATAAATGAGTGTCGAGCGAATGACTAAGGAAAGAAAAATGGCCAAAGAAAACTGCAGACAGCTTGATCTGAGGCTATGACAGTGATGCAGAAAGAAAGTTCAGAGCAGGCATTGGGACGATGGCTGGGTAGACGCAGGTGTCCAGGAGAGCTGGGTGGAATCTGGGTTCCAGCCCTGACTTCCCCCATCCCCCACTGTCTCATTTTGCTCTTCCAGCAAGCAGGGCTGGTGTACCCATCCTTCAGGGGCTGGGTGAGCTGGTGACGACGGCTGTGTAGTGTGCTGTCCCCAAGGACTGCTGCACAGAGGAGGCACACAGTCATGGGAGTCATTATCATTTGGCAGACAGGAGCCTGAGTGAAAGGCTGGGAAGAGGTGCCTCTGGAGCTGGTTGGTGGTGAAATATGGGGTGCATGGCTATTGTATACCCATATTTCTATTCAGGTGTGTGTGAGCACATAAATAAAGAATAAGTACCTTGGCGGGGCCTCATTTATAGTGGTTGTGTCCTGGTTCCTTGGGGACCCTGAAGGCTGCATAACTCACAAGTGCTTGAGGCCCCGGCAGGCGTTAATTCTCGCACTGGGGCAGTGGGCCCTGCCTGTGGGCCTCTTGCTGGTGCTGAAACCTCTTTCCTCATTCGGCCCCCGCGAGGGCTTTTCATTGAAGGCCGAGGTGGCAGGCTGCGTAATTGACCTCCCTCCTGCCTTCACCTCCAGGGTGAGAGGGACCCACCCTGGAGCTCCCCTTTGTCTTTGTTGCCTTCTCTGCCAAGAGAGTCCTATATTTGTTCTTAAATGCAACTGGTCTCTGAAGATCTTTCCAGATCAATTTGGCTTGTCAGGGGTGCCAGGCTTAAGTTTTCAGGCTTCTAAGGAAGAGGAGGGGAGGAGTGGGTTGGGGATCACACTTACTTTCTCTCTTTGGCTTTCAGAAGAAAATCACGCATGTTAAAATAAATGATGCAAATATCTGTATTTGATGTATCAAAGAGACAAATAGCGTAAATGCAGATTATAGGGTATTTCTTAGATCTGTCCATCACACAAGGTCTCCCCGGGAAGGCAGGCTGCAAGCCAAGCACCAGTGGCCTCGCTTTTGGGGGCAGCCTCCAGGGGGTCAGCATATTTAGGTCATTGTCTCTTGGATTGATTCAGGATTGTCTTCAAAGGCAACTAGTTTCCCACCTGTCTCATCTTCCGCGCACACTTCAGAAGTAAGAGCCATTTCCAGTTTCTTGTATCTGACACCGACCAGCCCTGACCAGCCCTGAGCGCCTGTCTCCATGTGCTGTTCCTTCTCTTCTGTCTTAAGAGCCTGGCAGGTTCCCTTCCTCTGCATCCCAGAGTGTCCGATGCTGTTTGGGACCCGATCTGCCGTGGCCGTGGTGGTGTGTGCTGGGGAGGTGGAGCAGTTTCCCTGCCCCTGGTTGTTGCCTTTCCCTTTTCACCCTGCCATGATGCCTGCCTGCCAGTTTTTCCCTCCTGAGGATTTTCTCTTCGAGGAAAGGTGGTGGGTGCGAGTGAGCTGCTGACTTGCTGTGCCTCAAGCACTCAGCAGGGCTGCTTCAGCCCACCGACGACTCCACTGCCACTTGAGACCCTTTGACCTGTGACTCCTGGAAACGTTTCCAGCTTCCCATGGTCTGTACTCCGTGTATATTCTGGGCTATGGGCTCCTGGAAAGTGGTTTTTCCAGCTGAGGTTGAGTCCGAAGGCCACCTGTGTTTGGGTGGTGGTCCTCTAAGGGTCCCTCAGCAGATGGGAGTGAAGTTTACCACTTTAAAGCTGCGAGCCTGCCCTGGACGGTGCAGCCCCAGCCCAGCTCACCTCCCTTCAAGTGTGGGTCCCGCCCTTCCCAGCTTGTTGACATTGAGTGATTGACACAGTGAGCATTCCCTGACCATTTGCCGTAGGCTGGCTCATCTTAACTCCAGGATGTCCCAGTCATCCTCACAGCAACCCTTTGAGAATGCCATCCTTACCCCATTTTACGAGGCTTAAAGAAGCTCATGTTTGTGCAGCTGGTAAGTGTTGGGCCACCCTGCAAACCTGTGGAGCCTGCCCCCAGATCCACCCTCCCACCCACCACAGAGTTGCCTTTACGTCTGTGCCATCGCTGCCAGCGCTACCAGAGGGTCACCTCTTGGACTCGCCAAAGGGAGGTAGTGTCAACACTGCAGGGCCCTCTGGAGGCCTAGATGAGATGAAATGTAGTGGATCAGTCCCAGCATGTACAGGGATCCCGGCAAATGTGTCTTTATTTTCTTATCCTGGGACAGGGGTGGGACATGAGAAACAGAGGGACACTCATGCCCTGATTGGTAGCCCAGATGTAAGGAGGGCAGGTCCAGAAAAGGGAAATGTGGGGGATCCCCTCGTATGGCTGGGTTGGTTCACCATGTAGTTTTTCCAGCCAGGCTGGCAGTCCTGGGGGATGGGGTGGGCAGAGAGAAGCTGCTTCCTGGAGGGGGACATTTAGTGGGAAGTGTTGTCAGGTGGACACTCGCATCCTGAGTGGAGTAGAGGGGGCACTTGTCCTTCCCACTCCGGGTGGTGTGGGATTGGGCGCTGGAGGCTTGACCCTGTGCTGAGCGCCCATGTGCTGCATGTCCTTCATGTTCTTCCCACCAGCAGGGAAGCCTTGTTTCTATTTATTGCTCATCTTGGTTGCCCTTCCTTGACTTGAAGACCTGGACCGGTTGTCCTTAGGGGGAGCCTCAGCAGGAATCACAGATAACCTCTGGCCTCAGACTTGCATTCCTCCCCAAAGCCCCTTCTGGCCTGAGTGTGCTCACTTGGGTACATTGTGGAGAAACTCAGTGCCTGGGGCAGTGTGACCACCCAAGCCTAGCATGAAGGAGTTGTTGGATTTTTTAGGGCTCCTCACTTGGACTGCGGTGTGGTGGGTAGAGGAAGAAGGTCAAGCAGGACAAAATCTGGAAAGACAGAATTGAGAGGCAGAAGCAGAGGAGGTGACACACACTGGTGGCTCAGAGTGGTCTCAGCATCACCTGGGAGCTTGTTAGAAATGCAGAAGCTCGGATGGCAGCCAGACCCGAGTCAGGTGTGCATCTTCTCCAGCTCTCCTGGGTGGCAGGTGTACAGCAAGGACTGGGAAGCACTGCGTTGGCTTCCTTGGGAGCTGAGAGAACACAGGATGTACCCTTCCACATAACCACCTGCATTAGTGGGGGAAAAAAGTAATAATGTGTGTGGAAGACTGAAGTTTCAGAGTTTAACGCAATAAACCAAACCAAGCACCCAGTGCCTGAGCCAGAGGTGGAGCTGGATGTTCCTGGGTTGGGGTTGGTCCTCACACCACCCCCTGCCTGGGGACCCTTCACCGTCCAGGGCTCTTAGGGACTGTGGGTTCCTCCTCCTCCCCCTGCTCTGGTATGTGACACCAGCAACATTGCTTTTTTGGAGGGTGTTTGTAGCAAGTGGGAGCTGTGGGTAAATAGCTTTGTTGGCTACTTTTGCTTTTCTTGCTTATATTGTACACTTTAATGTGCTTTTTCTTTTCTTGCTTTATTTTTTTGGATAATGGCAAAATCACCGCTTGTGGGCACCGGCACAGATAATACAAAAAAGCTTTTTGAAAAGAGCTTTATCTGAGCACAAAGTACTTGGAATTGAAGACCCCCAGGGATTTGCCTCTATCGCTCATCTTTCCTTTCTTCTCTCCCTCTTCTTTCTCTCCCCTTTCTTTTCACCCTCCCCCTCTCCCTCCCTGTCCTCTTTCTTTTTTCTTCATTCAAACTTGCAGTGGAACCGGAGTGAGCTACATATTGCCCTATTTTCAGCTGATTTGCATGTTAGAGAGAGCAGAGTAATTGGTGTTTAACCAGAACAAAAGAGAATCTGTTTTCTAAAAGAAAAAGAATTTTTGAAGTAGACCCTATTGCATCCACTGCCTTTGTCTCTCCTCTCATTAGGAATTGAATAGGATGGCCCGTAATGAGAGTATGGAGATGCTGCTTGCTCCTGATGCTGTTGGAACTAATTGGTTTGAATATTATATTTGATGTGGATCTGAGAGATGTTGGCAAAACACCTCCTTGGGACATGGACATCCTGTCCCCACGTCTCCAGGAAGATGGGCAATGTGGAAACTTGGTCTGTTTCCTAGTTGAATGCACTGAGGGGCCACCCTGAGATTTTGGTCTTTCTCCAAGTCTTCAGGTTGGTCTGCTGCTATGAAGGAAGCTTGGGGTATTTTCAGGAGCCCCAAGGGCCAAGTTCAGTAGAAACTTTGGTGGCTGCTGATTTGACTTCTCCTGAGGAATGTGTAGTCATTAATTTGTGGTATTTTAGTGAGGACTTGAAGTTGAAAATAATTTTTTCTCTTGGTCATAGGGAGCAGGTCCAACTCTGGACTGGGAAGTTGGCAGGGTATCCCTTGAAAACTTCATTTTATATGCAGAAACTGCTTGGTCAACTCATGGACTTACCCTGTCTTCCTTCTGGGGCTGACTCCCATCTGAGGGTATGATGAGGGGTTGTGAAGGTGGAGTGGAGTTTTGAAGACTTTCAGAAATGTTTCCCATAACCACAGAACTGTCTTGACAAATTAGAAAGTAAAAAACTGCTGTATAAACTTTGAAAAGCAGAAGAGGAAAATTAGTTGTGATCAATCACTCTGAACAACTGTGGTTAATTTTAGTATATTATCCTTTCTTTGGCCTTTGTAGTTCTTGCTTCCAAACACACACATTTCGAAATGATCCTAGAATACATTGATTACTTGGGGGATTGTATTTAAGCAAATATTTATCTGACAACACCCAGTTAAAGAGTTCTGTGACCTTGACTCCTTTTTTGAAGTCATCCAAATTTGCCAGCATTCAGTCTTATCTTGCAAAATCTGATACTCAATGAAACAGCACGTGATAACTGCCCTCAGAAAATGTGATTAAAATCAGTTTTACTGCCTTCGCATGCTTGTTTGTTACTTTATCTTTCTGCAGAAGCTGTGAGGCAGGCAGGAGCTGAGCCAGCTGACCCATTTTACAGAGGGGGAAACAGAGTGAAGCTTAGAAGGAGCGTGTGAGCTGAGCCAAGTCACGTGCTGAGCCAGTGGATGTGTCTACCAAGCTGCTGCCTTTCCTTCTCCCTTCCTCTTTCCACTTTGTATTTGGAAATAATTTAAGACTTACAGGGACATCTTAAAGAATAAGCACATGGAGCCCTCTTATATCCTTCACTTGCCAAGTTTCTAAGAATGGCCTTATTCCCTGACCTGCCTTCTAAGATTGACGATATTCCCTGACCCAGCTGCAGGACAGTTAGAAACTTCAGAAACTTACTGTCGATACGGGGCTTTTACGTAATCTCCCATCTGCATTCCAGTGTTATCAGTCCACCCGGTATGTCCTTTATGGAATTCTTTTTCTCTCCAATACAGGATGTAATGGAGGAGCAGGTATGGCGCTTAGTTTTTTACGTCTCTTTAGTGCACTTTGATCTGGAATGCTTCCACAGCCTTTCCTTGCCTTCTGTGACATTGCCATTTATGAAGAATATACATTCCCCCCCTCTTTTTTTTTTTCCCTGAGAACATTCTTGTCCAATATTTCCTCATGATTAAATTCAAGTTATGCCTTCCTGGCAGAATACGATGTTAAGCGTTGTCCATGTCCTTCTCAGGCTGTCACGTCTGGAGGCACTCGATGTCCATCTGCCTCTCTTTGATGACCTGGCCAAGGTGTTGTTTGATTTCTCCACTGTATGGTAATTAGTTTTCTCCTGCAGCTAATAAGCAGTCTTTGGATAGACTCTGAAAGATCATGCTCCTTGTCCAAGTTTCCACTCTGCTTAGCCTCCGCCAGTGCTTCTTGCCTGATCTGGTCTTGACTGTGGTGGTTATAAGGTGATCGTCCTGCTCCTGTACTCCTAGCATGTCCTGTAGTTGGCAGTCAGCATTCGCCTGTGAAGGAGCCCTTCCTCGTTGGCCATTATACACGTGGGCTCGTGAAGTCCTATTATTTCAGTGCCTTACAATCATACTATAGTTCATCATTTTGGTGCCTAAATTGGACTAGTGGGAGGCCCTTTATTCTGATTTCTTCCAACATTTTAAAGTGCTTCTTAACTTTTTCTGGCATGCCAAATTGTTCCAAGTTCCTCTTGCATCTGCCCTGCCCCAGACCTGGAGTTAGTCATTTCTCTAAGGAGTCAGTTTCTCATAGTGAGAAATGGATTTTAGAGACCAAGATAAATCAGTGTTAGTAGATCATCTTGTTATTACTGGGGGGGTCTTTGCTTCTAGGGCGTTTCAGTGGTGCTCTGGGAAACATCTGTGTGTAAATGTAAACACACACACGCACACACCACACACATGGATGTATGCATGTGTGAAACACATTCGTATTTTAGAAGTCAGGCATTCACACTATACCTCCAGTCCCAGCTCTTCTGCCAGGGTCCTCCCGTGCCTCCCCAGTCTGTCTCTGTGAGGGCCCCGTCTGTCACACGCAGCACTTTACTAGCTAGCACATTTCTGTAGCACATCACGGCATGCCCAGGCTGCTGTGGAAGACTGACCCGTCGTGAGGTGTTCGGGGCTTGTGCACTTGGCACGCTGTCCCAGCCCAGTTGGATCCCGTGGGCATGAACTCCTGGGCTCCTTCTCCCCACGCCCTTCGCTGTGCTTGCTTCCAGCCTCAGGGTCTCTCCCTCTTGCTGTCCTGGTCCCTGTTCATCCAATCTTACCTAGCCTGAGAGAAGTGTTCCTCCCCGTGGCTGCCCTCTCACCCTGTCTCCCCTCCCTGAGAGGCAGCTGACCTCAGTGTTTAGAAAACTCTATCTTTCTTGCTTTTCCTTCTGTCCATGTAAACAGATCTGTGTCTCTTCCTCGTTTCCCCTTCTTCCTTGTGCACAGGGTAGCATAGGACCTGCTCTTGAAGGCATCTTCTTGTTTTTCAAACTGAGCTCATGCCCATACCCGAACATGCCTTTTCTACTGCCCTTTTCCTCTTGTGGAGTCCCATGCAGAGCGCCCAGGACGTTCAGTAGTCCTGCCTTGGTGGCTCCCTTGGTTGTGATAGGTGCGTCTAATTGTTTTTTTAATTTTTTTTATTTTAGTTCATTGTACACAAATGGAGTCCAACTATCATTTTTCGGGTTGTACACAAAGCAGAATCATACAATTTGCCTACTCATACATATACATAGGGTAAAGATGTTTGTTTCCCTGCCCCCTCCCCACCCCTCATTTTCCTCTATACAATCCATCTCTTCTCCATTCTTCCCATACCTCCCCCCACCCACGCTATGTGTCATCAGCCACTTATAAGAGAAATCATTCGGCCTTTGGTTTTTTGGGATTGGCTTATTTCACTTAACATGATCTTCTCTAGTTCCATCCATTTACCTGCAAATGTTATAATTTTATTATTCTTTATGGCTGAATAATATTCCACAGTTTCTTACTTTATGAAGTAGAGAAATGGGTGGTAGATGGAGGAGGAGGAGAAAAAGGAAGGTCAGAGGAAATGAGATGAAAAATGTTAGGTCTGTACCCCCCCAAATATTGCTTTTCATCAAACCTTTGTGTTTTTTTTTACCATATTCTCAAGTGATCTGTTTTAGAATTACTTAATATTTTTTATATTGATTCACTTTATGATTACTATAATTGAGAAACCACTGTTACTTGTCTACGTGCATTTCTTGCTCTCATTTTTTATGTGGGATTTGTTGTTACATGTTTGTATATGCACATGACACAGTTTGGTCAGTTGCACCCCCCAGTACTTCCCTTTTCCTCCCGTCTACCCTCTTTCTGGGCCCCCTCCTCTACTCTGCTGATCTCCGTTGTATTTTTGCCAGATTCCTTCCACTTGCATTTCTTGAGAGTTGCCTACAAATTACAACCTTTTGGAATTTGAGAAGTGTAACAGTGAAATAACCCCTTTTAATATTTATTCGTAACAGGAATCGAAACATGAAAATCCTCCCTTGCCCCCCTCCCCTTTTAAGTATTTCTTAATGAAGATGTAAACTCATTGGATTCATTGATCTAATCTATTGATTTAATGTGTGCCATAAACTACAACGGGACCTCTTGGGATTTGAGAGAGAGCTCTGTCTTAACAGAGGAATGAAATAAAAATGTGAATAGGGTTACTATGGTTCAAACTGGATGATGAGTTTAAATGCTTTTAAGACGAAAAGATAGTCTTCGTTGATGTTTGAATCATTGATAGGACATTTTACAAAGGGTCTTATTTACACAGTGTTCAAACAGAATATAAAGGGTGGTATCAGGTGTGTGTGTGTTTATTTTGAATTTACCCTGGTTATCTTTAAAATGATGCCTTACGGATTCAGGCTGCATCTTAGCCGTATCAGACACGTACTGTTAGGCCTCTGCCATGGAGTTCCATATAGAAAATTGGCCAGCATCTTACCGAGGCCAGCTTCTCAATTAAGCAGCCCGTAGCCAGTGCTCCTATTCACCATTGTTCCTGGAAATGAGTCACGGCCGTCCTGGCCCTTCCCCTTGCTCATCTATTGCTGTGGATAATAAAGATGTGGTGTGTCCTGGACTAGGATGCTAGGAAAAGAAGTGGGAATTAACCAAACACTCTGTAGTGTATCATTATCAAAATTTGAATTATGAGACCTGTATTCCAAAATAGCTCTTTAAAAATATCTTAAACATTGTTTTTAAATAATGAATGCAACATCACAGCAGCAATTTTCAAATTTGAAGCAAAGAAAAAGAACACGTCCACCCACCATCCTGCCTGTGGGTCACGTTGCTTTCCAGGCCCGTCCCCGTGTGTACAAACCCCTTGGTGTGGGCGTTTCTGAAGAGCAGATGTACGCTTCTCTTGTTCTCCCCACTTAGCATGGTGTGTGCTGCGGCCCGTGGCTCTTTGATTGGGGTTGTCTGTCTTCATCATCGTGACTGGAGTGTTCAGTGAGGTTATCTCCCTGGGGTTTCTACCCACAGCATCCCTGGAAGCAGAGAGGTTTCTCCCTTGGCAGGGTGGGTTGTCTCTAGTTTGCCCACAGTACCTGCCCCGTGGAATTAGCTGGAGTTATCCGTCCTCCTCAGGTCATCTCAGCGAGCCGCCAGGCTCTCAGGATCGGCCTTCCACATGTGTGACTGTTCTTTCCTTCTCTCATTCACGGAGCCAGCACTACTGGCCTTGCTCTCTGCTAGGCCCTGGGCTGGCTGTGAGGAGACAGCTGGGAGCAAGATGAGCATGTGGTCCCTGCCTTGCTGGGGCGCATGGCTCATTTGCGCGGTTTCTGTGCTTCCCTGCATGTCCAGCCCTTCCTGGTCTACTCCTGGGTGCATGCATTGCAGCAGGCAGAGAAGGTGACATTGCTGTAGGAAACATCTAGAATCTCCTCTGCCTTCTTAAATGCTGAGTTCTCTGCATGCTTTTGTTCTTTCCTAGTGGCGCAAGGTGCTTGCAGTGCACCTCGCAGCTGCTCCAGCATGTACCTGTGGTGCTGAGTGTGGGGACCGTTAGACCAGGGAGCCGAGATGGGAGTCCCAGAGGTGAGCAGGTAGTGACAGGTGCCTGGGCTGCCCCCAGGTCTAGAGGCCACTGCTCAGACTCAGGAACTCTGAGGGTCAGGTCACTTGTAGCTAGGGAAGATGCCCTTTGGGGGAATGATGGTATTTATGAGGTGGTGTCCCTTTCCTCCCCAAGTCACAGCCCCTCTCAGTGTTCTGGCTTCTTAGCTTCTTACTGTTTGAATTAGAAAGGTCTGATGATGTTTGTACTTGTTGGAGTTAACTCTCCGGGTGCCAGTGGGCTGCCTGTAGGCTGCCTATTTCAAATTATAGACTGAAAAGCTTTATCTCTGGCTCAGAGCTTCACGTCCTGGTTAGGAGACCGAGGAGATAGTTAGGGGCACAGAGAAGGTTTCTCGCAGCTTCTGAAAAACAGCAGTCTCTGGCTGGCCCTCCATCATGGTTCCTGGCTGATCACGCCTTTGTTCTCTTCCAAGGTCAGAGGCCTGAGATGAGGGATCCAGGCTGCTGTCCCCGAGCATCCCCCTATCCTACAGTTAGGATCCTCCTCTGCCCACCTTCTTCTCCCTTTTAGAGATGAATGCTGTTTGACTACTGACTCAGCAGCCGGGAATTTGCAGAGTGTGAGTGTGTGTGTGTGTGTGTGTGCGCACGCACGTGCATGCATGTGCATGTGTGCATGTGCCCCTGAGCTCAATGGAACGGTGTTGGAGAGCAACCCTGGAGATGAGAACTTGAAGAGTACAGGAAACTCAAAGGTTCTCCATTAGCACACGCGGGGAATAACATTTAACTCTTCTTCCTAATTAACATTTATGAGTGATTCTGACAGTGATTAAAGAAATATGGGAAAGCTGCCAACATACGTGGCCATTACATACACTGCGGGGTGGGGGGGGGAGAAGAGGAGGAGAACGAAATACTGCAGTGATTGGCTTTAGGAAGGTGGGCTGTGCACACCTGCGTCTAGGTGCTGTGTGGCGACTGACAGTGATACCAATGCTGCCACGACCAAGAGAGCTGCGTTTGTCAGTTTACTTACAGTTGTCAAGGTGGTGCACATGCGTGCGAGTGTTCCAGCCTGTCCGCAGGAGCAATGGTCAGGAGTTAGCTCTGGTCATGGTGGGCTTACCAAGCAGAGGAATGGTGGAAATTATTTAACTTGGAGCCTTTTTCATCTGTTTTAAGGGATAAACACACACACACACACACACACACACACACACACACACACACCTGAAACCCCAAATGCGGGTAGGAAACCAAGATTTTAATTTATAAATCCAAGAGTATTGTAAAATCCAGTAGTACCTGAATATCTCCTGAATATACCCTTGTTTGCTGCCTTTGTAGAAGAATTAAAGTCACCTAGTGACTCTAGTGATGTCACCTCAGTGGATTCTTGCTGACTGATGCCATGTGAATTATAAATGAACCATATGGAACCGCTTTATATTAAGTAATGTATGAGTTCCAGTGATAGTTATTTAGGTTGTAATCTTCTCAAAATCTGTTTTTAATGATGGGTGAGTTTTCACCTGAGGTTGTTAATGCTTTAGTGCCTGTTGTTAACAGTGCCAGAGATAGGGTGTGTGTGTGTGTGTGTGTGTGTGTGTGTGTGTGTGTGTTTTCAAGGGAGGATATTACTGTGAGCCATATTTCATGGTCTGATGGCTTTTATTTTTTTGCCTTTGATTCCGGACACAGTGCTCTGGAATAGCCGTTTTAGGGATTATGTTTATTTGTCCTAAGCGAATGCCAATTTCCAGTTTGTCCAAGGAAGGGATGTGTCTGGAAATACATGGAGTGCTGCATGGAATCGCCATGTGATTGGCCTTCAGAGATTGCCCCTTGCTTAGGATCATGTCCCCAAGCCTCAGCACTGCCTGTGCGGCCAGCCATTGTGCGGGCCTCCTCCTCTCCGGTCCCATCATGCCTCCTTTCCAGAGGCCGTCACTCTGTGCTGCATGTGGTTCCTACTCCTGTTGGCTGTTGATGCCTCTCTGCTCTTGCTAACGGGGCTCCCTGGCCTGGGGTGCACTTCTCTCCATTTGCCGGCTGACACCTCACTGGCCTGTGAGCTGCTCCTGGTCCTCGTTGTCCCCTCCTCCAGTGCTTGGTGTGCTTGGTCAGTGCCCATGATACTTCTTAGACTTTTGTTCACCCACTGTCTCACATCAGCCAGGGCCCCTGTGGGGAGCAGAACATCATGGGAGAGGATAACGAAAAGGATTGGCGAGGTGTAAACAGAGGTAAAGGCTCAAGAAGGAATGATGAAGCCGGAAGCAGTGCTCTGCAGTCCCCCGACCTCCACCCCAGGCCCCAACAGGCAGGGAAGGGAGCCTTCACTGGAATTCCTCTGTGGAGAGGCTTCCTTGCAGGGCTGTGGGTACAGAGAAGAGGAACATGGCTCAGCTAGCAGGGACTAAGCCCCAGGGACTCCTCTTCTCCCCACCTCTTAATGCTGACTCACATGGGCCTGAAGGTAGAAAGTGAGGGAGCCCCCAGAATATTCTGTGGAGGTGGTTCTTGCAAGGCCCAGAGCAGTAAGGGAGAGAGCAGGTAATGGTTCTGGAGGTCAAACAGAATAAGCAGCATTCCCACACCTTCCCCTGTTGGGAGAGTCATCTCAGGAAGGGCATTGGCCTGGTCTTGCTGGCCCTGAAGTACCAGGGCCTGTTGTGGGGGTCCTGCGACTGGGGCTCAGCCCCTTCCCTCGTCCCCATCCTACTTCCCAGCCACCACAGGTCAACGCACACTCCTGACTGCAGCTCAGGAGTTCGGTGTTCCTTGGCCTCTTGCATGTAAATCCTGGAGCCCCACTGCCAGTCCCAGGGCTTGATCCAAGTTTGTGCTGGAGGAAGAGTGGCCAGCGAATGTGTGACACAGTGCTGAGACGAAGGTGCCATGGGAACCAGCTTCTCGCTTATCATGTCCCTTTCAGACCCCAGAGGTAGGTGCAGGAGGCGTCTCATGCGAGGCCCAGGAAGGCAGGAACTGCTTACCTGCTCTGTTTGCTCTTGTGTTCTCGGCACAGTGCCTGCACACAGTGGGCACCTAGCAGATCTTTGTCAAGTGAATGACTCTGGATGTTAAGTCACCAGCCTGCATGGTTCTTAATTAACCAGCTGCCTTCTGGGATTCAGCAGTGCATGATGTTTGGGCCATCCCCTCTCTTTTGGAACCTAGGGCCACTTTGGTATTCTTTCCCAAGTAGAGAAATCCATAGCCTAGAGTCCTCTTTGCAGTAGCCCACCCTTTAAGGATTCTCAGATCCCTGAAATGGCAAAAATGGTACCAAACCCTATGGGTTTTTCAATTTTATATATAGAGATGCATGTCTACATGCATGTCTATATCTATATTGTTTAATTTACAAATTAGTAGTAAGATTAATAATAACAACTAATGCAATGGAACAATTTTAACAGTATGCTAAAATAAAATTATTTAAAATGTACAAATTGTTTCTGGAATTTTCCATGTAATATTTTTGGACCACAGTTGACTGTGGGTAACTGAAACCGTAGAAAGTGAAACTCAGATAAGGAGAACTACTGTGTTCTTTGATTTCTGGAATTTAGAAGCCTGGACAGAAGACTTTGAATTTGCTCCTCTTGTTTTTGACAGGAAGGAGAGGAGAAAACAGGACATAAGGACTTTGGTGAAAGGGAAGGGAAATAAAGGGGGCTCCCAGGTGGAGGTGGTGGGGACCCTCGTTTCTAAGGGAACCATATGTGGTTGACCTTGCCCACGGGCAGCATGGTGCCTGTCCTTACTCTTCTCACTTGGGTCTGTGATTCTCGTAGGAGGTATTGAGGTACCCTGGATGGGAGACAAAGGTCAGGATCAGCAGAATAAATGTCAACTAATCCCTGAATGATTGTGACTTTGAGAAGGCTGTGCCTGGACAGAGTTCTAGGCTTCAAAGGAATCATTTTGCTATGTGCATGCTTCTCTCTCTCTTCCTGGTCTGTGTTAACTTGTTTGGGGCCCCTTAGGCCAGCAGGGCTCCTCCTGGGCCTCCTCCTGGGCTGCTTCAGCCCTCCTGGCACTCAGTCATTTCACAGGGCGGTGCAAAGATCAGGGTGTGGAAGCAGGAAATTAGTAATGACTGGACTGGGTGAGGGTGACTCTTGTAATTTTAAAGAAAAGCTTAAAAATTAATTGGTTCTCTGCTCTGCAGCTTTATTCTGCTGAAGCCAGAAAGAAAAGTCAAGATGGAGCATTTCCCACTGTAACGCCTTTTATTTCTGGAAAGTTGAGTCATTTAATGATGATTTGAATATCAACAGCCCACTGGCCCGTTCTTCCCCACACAGCTCCTGAAAATGTGCTCTCTTCCAGAGAAGGACATAATTCGTTCCTTTAGTGTCTTGGCAGCTCAGGTAGATCTGGGGCTCTCCTGTACTTCCAGGACCATCACTGGGCTCTTGCTGGCTGAGATGGGGTGAGTTTTAGCCTTGGCCCACTGCGGCCATGGAAGTTATCCTTGGGCCAACTGCGGGTAGCGTTGGAGCAGGCTGTGCGTTCCTCATTGGATGGAGGCCTGTTGATTGATTTGACAAGGCTCCAAAGAGCTGCTGGGGTTTTTTTTTGTTTGTTTGTTTGTTTTTTTGTACCTAGAACCTCTATGTCCTGGGGGACTCTTGAGGAGCATGTGGCTAAGGAAAGCCTTGGTGCACTGATGTATGGTCCTAACAGAGTGAAGAGAAAAGTCCCTAAGAGAGTTGAAGGTAAAACGTGGGCAGTATGTCTTCAGGTGTTTATTGAAGGAGTGGATGCAGATGGAGGCTAGTGTTAGTAATGTCATTTCACCTGTCATTTTGCCGAGTCATAAATACCTATTCCCTCTACAGGGTTTCATCCCAGTGCTTTCAATAAATTGAAGACATAATCTTTTTTTTTTTTTTAAGTTATAGATGGACACAATACCTTTATTTTACTTATTTTTATGTGGTGCTGAGGATTGAACCCAGTGCCTCACATGGGCTAGGCAAGCACTTTACCACTGAGCTACAACCCCAGCCTGAAGACTTAATCTTAATCCCCCTCTATCCCCCCAGGTCCCAGGACATGAAGATCATCTTAGGACCTGGTCTTCTTCTTGTTCCCTTGCTAACCATTAGCCCTGGATGGTGCTGGGTTGAACTGGCCTATTAAGTCTCCTTTCCTACTTTAATAAATAGTAAGTCCATGGCAAGGGTTGACAAACTCCTTTTCTTTTTGTAAAGGGGCCAGATAGTAAATATTTTCGTCTTTGCAGGCCAAGAAGCAATATTGAGGATATTATGTAGCTACTTATACCATAACAAGAGAGAAAACAAATTGACACAAACTTCTTTCACTGATGAAATTGAAAGTACAATAACAGTAATTGAGTACAGCTCTTTGGTAATACCAGTTTGTCGTTGAGAAGAATGGGTATTATTTGGGGGGAGTTATGATTTCCCTAATTGGAAGTCAGAGTTATCATTTTGTATTATCAAATCAGCTACAGATGTTCTATCTGTAAGACCATTCTTAGTTTGCAGGTCATATAAAGAGACAACAGACTAGATCTGGCCTCTCAGCTGCAGCTTGCCAGCCCCGGGTGAGCAGCATAACTGGGGACCCTAGTTGTGGGGCAGAGAGCCTACAGATGTAGGAAGGCCCAGGGTCCTATGCTGTGCCTTGTTGGAGTGACTGGGAGGTATTGTTTGGATGCCATGATACTGGAATTGTATTTATTCAATAAATGGTGGCAGAGACCAGGCACTGGGTATACAGAAGTGAACCAGATGGTCAAGGTCCTTGCCTTTACCTTCAAAGTTGGAGGAATGTTAAATAAATATAAAACACGATTCCATCGTGATGAGTGTTGTTGAAGAGTTGGGTGAAGGGATATAAGCAATATTAGAGGAGTTGTTTTATGGAGCACCTCTGTAGGAAGTCATGATTTGAATGTGTCCCCCCCAAGTTCATTCGGTAGGTACTTAAATTCCCACATTCGTACATTAATGGTATTTGGAGTTGGGGATTATGCAAGGCAGTTAGGATTAGATGAGGTTATGAGGATGGAGCCCCCATGATGGCATAGGGGCTTTATAAGAGAGGAGAGGAGCCCTGCATGCTGGTGCACACCTGTAATCCCTGCCATTCAGGAGGCTGAGGCAGGAGGATCGCAAGTTCAAGGTCATCCTCAGCAACTTGTGAAACCCTGTCTCAAAATGAAAAATAAAAAGGTCTGGGAATGTAAGAAGAAGAGGACGGGGGAGACCGAAGCTGGCACGCTTTCTCTATCTGACTGTGGGATGCGTTCTGTCACATTATGAGGGAGCAAGAAGGCAGTCACCAAATGCCCCACAGATGCCAGTGGTGCACTCTTGGATTCAAACCTTCCAGACCATGAGCTAAATAAACCATTCTTTATAAATGAACAGATCTCAGATGCTTTGTTAAAGAAACTGAAAGTAGACTAAGGCGGACACATCGGGAGAGAGATGGGAGTTAAGGGGAGGAAGCACCCCCAAAGTTTTGGGTGAGGCAGCAGCAAATAGATGTCTTTAGGCAGGAAGAAGCTTGGTGAATCTGAGACAGCAGGAAGGCAGAGTGGTGGAGTGGAGGGCCCTGAGGAGGAGCGGGCAGAGAGGAGGCAGGGGCCAGATAAGAGGAACCTTGAAGCTCATACAAAGGAGCTTGTGATGGGACATCGAGGGAAGGCTTGGAGCCAGAGAGTGATGCAATATGATTAACTGTCGAAGAAGATCACTCCAGCTGCTGGCTAGAGAGAGGACTGGAGAGGGCAGGGGTGGGAGCGGCTTTTTGGGGCCACAGAATTTAGTGTTGGAAATAGAGATAGTCTGACAACAGCGGAGTCTGTGGTCAGCACGCATTCAATATAGTCTTTGGGTCACTTATAAGTCATGCTTTCTGGTTTCAAATGACCAAAGTCAAAGTGAGCTCAAGGAGAAAAGGGAATATATTGACCCATGTAACCGTTAAGTCCAAGGGTTTTCCTGGCTTTGTCACAGCTGGTTCCAGGGCACCAATGATGTCATTGTGGCTCTCTCTGTTCCTCGTCTCTCCCCTCTCCCCCTCTCTGTGGGTTGGCCTTTTTCCCTCTCTTTGCAGATAAATGTTTTCCATGAGTTGTTGAAGATGGCCATCAGGATCCTGGGTTCACATAGTTCGGCAACTCCAGTGGAATCTTCCCTGCTTGCTTTCAGCTTCGGAGTAGCCTTTGCAGGGAAGTTCACTGATTGGCCTTGCTGGGTTTAGACCAGGCTCCATTGATAGCCCCGTGAGAACTGCATTGGTTCCCAGGGCCAGGGATGTCCAGTGGTCTGAACTCTTTGTTGTCCCTCATTTTTCTTTTCCTTTGCCCCTGGGGACCTTTCAGGGAATATGCCACTTGACCTTTTTGAGACTTAGTTTCCTTTTTGTCAAGTCACTGAGTTACTAGGTACATGGACCAAGATATCCAAGTACTTGGGAAGATGCAAAGTGCCATGCAGGGGATATCTGTGAATTGGTCTTTTTAAAGTCTTTTGCTGGGCTGGGGATATAGTTCAGTTGGTGGAATGCTTGCCACAAGGCCCTGGGTTCAATGCCCAGCACCCCCCCAAAAAGGACTGGAGATGTAGCTTAATGGTAAAGTGCACCTAGGTTTAAATCTTCAATACCAAAAATTAGTCTTTTGCTCAGGGAAGAGAGATTAGGAGCAAGGAAGATGTTGTGTTTTCATTTCTGGACCTTTCTAGTTGTATATACCCGCTGTCCCCTCTTTGCATAACTTCTTTCAGGGCAAGCATGTTTCTTCATTCTTATCATCTTGATAATTTTATGCCCTGGTTGGATATTTTTAATTCAAAAAATAACCATTAGCTTTATTTAACGTTAGACTTTAGAATTTAAAGTACCATGCTCTAGTTAAATGCTTCATCAACAACACTGTATAGAAATATTACACGAAATATATTTAAGAAAATGTTTTGGTCTTTGATTTGAACAATAAATAAAAACACAAGCACTTCTACACTGAGCCAGGGAAGCAATCACTACTCAGAATGATAATTTTGTATAAGCAACGTGTGTAAATATGACAAGAATAGAATCCTGGAGTTTTAAACTGACTGACTGTTTAAGAAAAGGTCGGCAACTTCAAACCTTTCACTTCAAGTTCAAAAGTCATATATATATATTTTTTTTGGTCCACAGTGAAAATTCATAAACCCATATGGTTGTCCGGGGCAATGCAATTTCCAGTTAGCCATTATGAAGTCATAATCATTATTTTCAAAAATATCAAAATCACATCATTATGATGACACCACCCAGCAAACCAAACACAAGAAAAATTAAACTCACTCTCTCCTTATCATGACCATAAGATCACAACGAGGTAGAACAGGATGTGTCACACAGTTCTTATTTTGCAAAATTAACTAATTAAGTGGATATAAGAAAATACTAGTGGGGGACAGGGAATTTTGACTGATGTCCATTTTGTAGATAACGTAAAAAAAATTCATCCAAATCTTCATGAAAATAAATGTAATTCCATTTCGCAAAAACATCTGGGTCATGCATAGCAAAATCTCAAAATCCATGAGATTCATAAACACTTGGATTAGATAAATCAGTCATGATAATGGAAGTGGGAATTATATCATGTAGAAGAGCAAAACAAAAATAACTTACAGTGATCACCTTCTAGGAACTTAAGATTTCAGATGAGAAGGGAGGACAACTTAGAAAATAATGGCCACAAGCCACCAGAAAAGATCAGAACCAATCATTCCACTATATCATCCATAAAAATTATTAGCTAGGGCTGGGGATATAGCTCAGTTGGGCAAGCACAAGGCCCTGCATTCAGTCCCCAGCACCGAAAACAAAACAAACAAACAAACAAACAAACAAACAAAATTATTAGCTTCTGTTTTCCCTTGTCATGAAAGCACCAAATTGAAGGACTTGGAAGTCCTCAAGTGGATACTACTTACAAAGGTAATTCTGATGATTTAACATAGAAATTACCCTAATGTGAGCAAACAACACGAGAACTAGGCAAGATATGTCTTTCAGTGCACAAGTTAACCTGTATTTCAGCATTTTATAAAAGTTTTATAAAAGTTTTAGTGATAGAGGGACACAATATCTTTACTTATTTGTTCATTTTTCTGTGGTGCCTCACACATGCTAGGCCAGTGCTCCACCACTGATCCACAACCCCAGCCCCTATTTCAGAATTTTAAATGAGCATTTTACAACTGAGACCAAATATCAATCATTCTCTTGAGGTTTTGTACTAACATCAGATCTGTGTAAGAACAGGTGTCATTCTTGTTTTTCTTCTGATATCCAATATCTTGAAGTCCTAGTGCGTTTTTGGAATAAGGCTGAGTTTCTAAAGGCACATTCCAGTATAAATGCCATCAGTGGGGTAGAGAAGGACCTGGTCAGTTATGTTGTACAGCCTTAGGGGTAGGTGGCCCGAGTAGAGGAATCCATCTTCCCCTGCATAAGGTGGGTAGACCCCAGAGAAAATATCCTCTTGGATGTAGTGCTTCGGTTTCTTGACTCAGTGAGGGCCAGCATTGTAGATCACATCACTTATAAAAAATCTCTGGCCCTGTGCTTGGGTGAGCAATTCAGGTAATTCAGGATGTGAGGATGTTCACAAAAACATCATCATTGCCCTTGAAAAGGAACTCAGTGTCTGGGCAGGGAGTGCTCACCCACCTGAAAAAACAGCAGCACTTCCTTCAGAGACAAGTTGAACAAAGTGTCTCCATAGTTCCACCTAAGAATGTCCTGGTGCTTCTCACTCTCAAATTTCAGCAGGTCTGAAAGGTCAGGGTGGTTGTCCTCTGTGGGGGTGGGGGTAGCCCAGCAAGAAGATTCTGGTTCTCCACCTTAGTTTCTCTGCCCCAGGACTTTGCAAATTGCTTGCTTCTGGGGAAATGTGGAGTGAGGAACTTAATCACCAGTAATAAGTGTTTCTTTGCACATTTATTCGGTTGATCTATAAGCAGTAAATAATTTCTACATCTCAAATACAGGAGAAAATCTTTCAATCTGTAAGGCAAACTCTTAGAATCTGTCTCAACTGACCTGACTCTCAGGTCAGGTTCACAGTAATTCAGATGGCCTATTTTTGAAGACCAGTATACGTTCCCCCTCCAGTTGGCCAATGAGCTCAGAATGGGATTGTACCACTTGTTCAGCTTTTTGTTCTCTCTTCAGTAAGCCTGGGAAGGAAAGCTAAATATCTCCCAGAACCTTTGTAGTGAGTATTATTACTTTCCCCTTTCCATTTTTTTCTTGGCTGCTGCTTTTGGCGACTTCACAGTTAGATAAATGAAGACATTTGCCTTCATCAGGATGCCCAACAGCTTTCTTCTTAGACGTCTAATATGTATTTCACATATCTTGTCCAAGAGCAGCTCCATCTCTGCCGGCGGGGTTGGGGGTGGGAGATCTCAGCAGCATCCACGTCCTTGGCTCTGCGCAGCTCAACCTGGCGACCGCTGCCACTCACGCTCCATGCGCAGTCTGCAGCGCGCACAGCACTTGTTGCCGCCACTGCCACCATTGCGCCTCACTCCCAGACGCAAGGCAGGCCCGGCTCTCGGAGCCCCCTCGGAGCTCGCGCCTGGCCCCACCCCTGCCCTGGAACCTGCCCAACTCCCCTGGTTGGATCTTAAGCAGAAATCCTTGGGATCCTGGCAAGGGAGAACCACTCCAGAATAAGACAGGTCAAGTTTTGTCTGGCAACCACAATTGCTCTTAGCGATTTGACATAGACATTATTTTAGATTTGTAGGGAGGAAACGACAACACATTCTGTATTGATAAGATTTCAGCAAGATTCAAAAAAAAAATAAAATAAAATAAAATAAAACAAACAAAAAAACCACCCAAAAAACCAAAACTTAATGCATTACCATGTAACGCGCCTTAGTTCCTAGTTCCTTAATTAGGCCCGAGGTTTAGCAGAGTGCACCATCTCAATACACAGATGGTTTTTATGTAAAAATTTTTTTTCAAATGTTAATTTCCAGTGACTGATGTTCTGTGCCTAAATCATTTTCCATTGTTTGTATTTGATAAGAACTGTATTTGAACTGCTCCTTTATAAGTTGGAGTCTTTTGTAATGGGATTTAACTTAGTGGTTTTACAGGTGTATGAAAATGTTAAGCTGTGTATTGTACTTGAGAGTTTGAAAATTCTTAGTTGCAGCTAATTTAAGGGGGAAAAAATTAAAACAGGTGATTAGCAGCTGCTTTCGGTTTTGAATGCCCTCGCTTAGGGGTTTTGTGTTTGCTTATTCGTGTGCAAATTGGTGTGGTTATTTTGGACCGGTTAAGACCAGGCAGCCTGCTTCACACCTCGGGGCCAGCTGCCTGGAGGCCCATTCAGGGGACCCTTCCCCATTTCTCTCTGGCTGATTTTGTTCCTGCCTAACTGCTGGGTGCTTGCCCTCTCCCTAACTATTTAGGCCTTCCTGAGAACACAAAGCAGGTCTGGCCCCACTCCTCCTGGAGGACAGACAGCCTTATTCCCTGATACCAAGCCACCCCTTCTTGGTGGACTCCCTTTCCAGCCAAGAACTGCACACTGGTGTCTACAACTCCTGTCCCCTTGTTTGAGTTTTGAACTTCTGGTCTCCCTGGTGACAGCCCTGGGTGACCTTAAAGCTCCAGAACCCCTCAGGTCCCAGGAACCTGTGCCGCTGGTGGGGAAAACAAGGTTAGGGAGCAGTGGTCTGGGAGAGAGGGGGCTGGTTAGGGGTTCTCACTTGGGCAGAGTGGAGACCTTCGCTTTCTGCTGCTGTGCCTCAGACCTTGGCTCAGCTGGGTCGCACTGCTCAGCCCTGATCCCTGTGCTTGCCAGCGCTAGGGGAGCTTTGTGCAGGCTGCGGCCGCCTACTTATTAACAATGACGCCAGCGGGAGCTCCGTGGCCGGCTCCCTTTCCAGGCCTTTGTGACTGCATCCTGTTCACTTAAAGGTGAAATCACGACCTGCCCGACTTGATTTTTCAGTTGAGGGGCTTTTGTGTACGTGGCTTTCTTTCCCCAGTAAGAGGATTGTGTTTTCATTCACAGAGATTTCATCAGTCAATACGAAGGGAAAATGCTCAAGGGGGAATTGCTTGCTGTTCAGATTACTAACCACCCCACCCACCCCTTGCTCCGAAGAGTCCTTGCTGGGCTCACCTTTGCCCTTAGTGGATGTGACAGTGCAGCCAGGATTCCAGTACAGTCCGTCTTCCCTCTGGGCTTAGCAGGTCCCCCCCCTACTGTGTCTTGAATGGCACTTAGTGACCCACCAGAGTACCTTATGGGGCTGTTGTTGGGGGAGGGTCACAACGCTCCCAGTTGCAGACTTTGGTGACTGTCCCTGAAGAAAAGCAATAGTGAGAAGTTGAGGGCAAAGAGAAGAAGGGAAAGACCTTTGTGGGCTTCCTTCCTTCCTTCCTTCCTTCCTTCCTTCCTTCCTTCCTTCCTTCCTTCCCTTTGTTTGTTTGTTTGTTTTTGGCAGTGCTGGGGATTGAACCCAGGGCCTTGTGCCTGCAAGGCAAGCACTCTTCCAGCTGAGCTATATCCCTAGCCCTTGAGATACAATATATTGATAGTTAAGTGCAGGGACCCTGAAATCAGAAAGACCAGGGCTTCAAATTGAGCTTCCACCTTCTGTGATTGTGGGCAGGGAGGTACCTGTCTAACTCTCATTTTTGCATCTCCAAAATGGACTCCCCAGGGTCATGTGGGTGAGCCAAGGAAAGCTGGTGGAGGTATTGGTAATAGCGTTGGAAGGCTCAGTAAGTGCCGGTCATGGGTGGGGAATCACATCTGCCGTCTGGTGGCTGTGGTCAGCTGGTGACATGTACACGAGAGGGCCCTGGCTGCTGTAGCATTCACTGCTTCCTGCCCTGGGAAATCCCTGCTGTGGGGTGCGAGCTGAACCCCACTCCCATTGCCTTTACTGTTGGCTCACTCTGCTTTCTTCTGCTCGGAGTGTAGTTTCTAATTCCCTTATGAGTGTTCTCCTGGTTACGCTGCCTTAGCCCTGCCTCCACCCCCACCCCACATGATGTCACTCAGCACCTTTTTTCTGTGACTTGGGGTGTTCTGGGAAACTCCTTGCAGCAACTGAGAGCCTGGTCTTCACCTCACACTCAGGAAGTCCCCCTGGGGTGTCCTGGGCTCAGCACCTCTGTGGACAGTTTTCCAGAAAGCTCTTTGCCGTCAAGCATGGTTTGAGGAGGGAGTGGACGTTGGCCCAGCATTTTGTGTGGTAGGGCTTCTGCAGCCCCTCAGGGCAGGCATGGGACCCCTGGGGAGACTCCTGTGGACTGCGATTCAGGACAGGGGAAGCAGCTGGGCTGCTGACGCGTAATTAGTGCCTGTACACTTAGTTTGGATCTGGGTGGAATTTGTCCCCTGCCTTGCTCCACAGAAGATTGTGGATGGAACTATTGAAACAGTTCCTCTTTCACAACTTTGCCTTTGCCTCCGTGTGGAGCCTCTCATCTCTGGGAGGAGGCTGCCTTGGCAGTGGCTAAGGGGCCCCCACCTGCGGGATTCTGGCTTCACTAGGAAGCATGACAAGGGCTGAGCAGAAGGTGGCTCCGGGCTGGGCGCACGAGAGGATACCTGTCCAGGGGCTCTGGCTCCACTCCAGCTCCAGAGCCAGCTTGCCCTTGTTCCCGAATGCTTTCCTGGCCCTGGAAAGCCACAGGAGCCCACCTCGTTTGATCTCGTAGCACCAAGGTGGGTGCTGTTTCTGGATGTTTGTGCAAACCCACGAGAAGACAATGTCAGAGCTGGCATTGATGCTCCCGGAGAGATTCTTCTCCGGGTTCTTAGTTTGATTAAATTTTAAAAATCCCTTATTACTTCCACAGAAGAAAAATTTCAGAGAATGGGAAAAGTGAATATAACATTTTGCTCAATATTAAAAGTTAATTTGAGACAGAACCAGAGGCCAAGACAAGTGTTTTCTCTTTCCTTCATTTGGTGATATAATTGACCCTCTGCACCTCCATACAGCTTAATATGCATTCGGCAGAGACTAATTGCAGGGCGCTTAGGTGCCACACGAGCAAAGGGAAAATGCAGATTCCTGTGTGAACTGCCTCATTTGATGACTCTAACTCGTCCATAGCATTTGTCATGGATTGTGACATGTGGAATATTAACTCAGAGCGTGGGGGAGGAACTGAGTGTCTCCTGTGTGCTTCCCGAAACAGTGGGACTGCATGGGGGACATATCGTGAGCGGTCAGTGTGCTTTCTGAACCCCCCCAATTCAGAGTTGCTTGTCTTCATTTTTAGTTGTGCTGGAGATTGAACCCAGGGCCTGGACCATGCTATGCAAACGCTTTCCCGCTGAGCCACATCCCAGCTGGAGCCCAAATCCAAACAAGTGACCTGCCTTCTCTCTCTTGGGTCAGTTTGGATATGTAGATGTGTTCAGTCTTCCAATGTAGCACAATGAAATTCCATTTTCTCATATATTCTGCAAATTATCTTTGCCAGAAATTAGAAAATACATAAAACAGAGTTCTCCTGGAAGAGACAGAATTTATCCCTGGTATTGGAATAATTGACTGTCAGGAAGGGGCTAAGCCCTCCCTGGTGGCCTCTGTTCTTTGTCTTCTGGAAGTGAGCACCCCTTAACTCTGCCGGGGCCAGCACTGTGGAGATGACCCACGAAATCATCTGGAACCCAGTGGAGGCAGGATCTTTGTGAACAAATTGAGTCTGACTTCTGCTTGTCATAGAGTGATGACGGACATCAGACTGCAGTTTGTAGAAGCAGAGTTGGGTTCAGACATTTAAATTAAATGTGAATTTCCATCTCCACTGAAGTTCTGTTTTGTAGTAGTGCTGGGTCTGAGAAGTCTTTGCGTTGCTTGTGTTGGGGGCACAGCTTTAAACCAGGATCCTCTGGTGCTCTTGCCATGAGAGCCCCCGGATGATCTGAAAGGGGAGATAAAGAAGTGGGTGCTCACCTGTGCTCACCTGGCCCACCATGGAATTAATATCTGACCCGATTCCGTTTGCCCAGTGAGTTTATGGCTTGCTAAGTGGCTGTTGTAATGATCCATTGACTGTTGCGACTGCATTTCATGAGAATTTTATTTCATAGTTCTGAAGTTTTAGTCCATAAATCTTTTGAACTTGAGGTTTCAAGTTGGAGGAGCCATGTGGTTCTAGAAAGGAAAAAGTGCCAAGTTTATTTTTCATGGCTGTGTGCTCTGTCCTTCTTCCATTCATTTCTTTCTTTACATACCACCCCTCTAATATTTCCTGCTTGACAGCGATTCATGCTCAAGTGTTTGTCTTGATGTAATACTACTCACAGAATATTTGGATTAAAAATAGTCTGGAGAGGGCAGTGTTCAACCCAACTGCATGATTTATAATTGTAAAGTTTTCAGTAACAAAATGAAAGCTGTTGGAACCCCTCTGTGTTGTTTGCTGGCGGGAATGTAAAATGGTGCAGCTGTGAAGGAAGATGGTGTGGCAGTCCCTCAGAAAGTTGCACCTAGAGGCACCGAATGAGCCAGCATTTTCACTTATGGTTATGTACACAAGAGATCGGAAAGCGGGGACCTGAATAGATGTTTGTACTCCAGGATGCACTGCATCATTCTTCCCTGTAGCCAAATTGTGGAAACCACCTAAATGTCCATCAGCAGACCATGGATAAACAAAATATGGCATATACATGAGCTGGAATATTATTCAGTCTTAAAAAGGAAGGAAATTCTGACACATACAGATGAATCTTGAAGACATTATTCTGAGTGGAATAAACCAGTCACAAAAGGAGAAATGTTATGATTCCTTTTTTAATTTTTTGGTGCTGGGGATTGCCCCCCAGGGGCACTTAACCCCTGAGCCACGTCTCCAGACCTTTTTATATTTTATGTAGAGACAGATCTCACTTGAGTTGCTGAGGCTGGCTTTGAACTTGCAATCCTCTTGCCTCAGCCTCCTGAACTGCTGGGATTACAGGTGTGTGCCACTGCACCCTGCACTTGTGATTCCTCTTATGAGGTTTCTGAAGAAACCAAATTCATAGACACAGAAAGTAGAATGGTGTGATTTGATGTTATATATATTTTGCCACGATAAAAACATAATGAGTGAAGGTTGGTAGGAAGCTTGTGTGGGCTTCTCTTCAACCAGGTAGGTGAGAAGCTGCCCTCTAGGTGTGTTTTGAACATCTTTGAACATCTTGAACATCTTTTTTTTCTTTTTTTTTGGAACCAGGGACTGAACTCAGGGGCACTTGGCCACTAAGCCACATCCCCAGCCCTATTTTATATTTTATTTAGAGACAGGGTCTCACTGAGTTGCTTAGGGCCTCGCTAAGTTGCTGAGGCTGGCTTTGAACTTGCAATCCTCCTGACTCAGCCTCCCAAGTTGCTTGGATTATAGGTGTGCGCCACCACACCCGGCCCATCTTGAACATCTTTAAGCTTGGTCCAGGCTGGTCTGTCCAGTTGAGCCTACTCACGTGGACCCCAGACCCAAGGCCCCTGACCTGTGCTGACCTGCGCTTTCCTCCTAGGGATTTGGTGGCCAGAAGCAGCTCCCACCTGAAACCTGAACTCTGGGTTGTTTTATGTGATAATTATTGTGTTCTATTTTAAGCTGCTTCTCTGCATTTGGTAACTGGCTGGGATTCTGTTTTTGTTAACTCTCTCTGTGAGACACAATAAAAGAACAGAGAGACTTCATGGAGGTGGTGAGGGGCCGCAGCTAGGCTGACTGGGTTTGGAGACACAGTCCCTCCCGTGCAGTGAGAGGTTTGATTCCTTTTGGGTGAAGGCTGAGAAAAGACGAGGCTTAAAATAAAAGAAAATACATATTTTCCCTGCTCTGGAAGCACGCTTGGCTCCAGCACAGCAGGTGGCCGAGGAGCTCAATCTGTGGAAGGCATCAGCGCTTTCAGTGCAATCAAAGTTAAGTGCAGAAATTTAATTAAACGGCATCAAGGATGGCAGAAACTTTGTAATGCTGCAGTGCATTGTCAAATTCAACAATTATTTCAAGGAACACAATCCACAGATGGCGTCTAATTGATAAATTAAGGTTCTGCTTCTCTAATGGGCTTGCATTTAAGCCCGATTTCCACCCATACAATAACCATCCCCTCACGAAGCCCCCTTCCCCAACTCCTGCTCCCTCAGCCCTGCAAGGAAAAGCCACATGGCTCCCCCCAGACAGCACCCTAGAACCGCAGTGTTGGGCCCTCAGTGGTGGAAGAGATCTCTGG
This sequence comes from Glaucomys volans, assembly GCA_020662805.1. Lineage (NCBI taxonomy): Eukaryota > Metazoa > Chordata > Mammalia > Rodentia > Sciuridae > Glaucomys > Glaucomys volans. The sequence goes on along the minus strand of JAJEJO010001605.1, from coordinate 66,979 downwards.
TTTCTTTTCCTGTGAGCCCAGAGTCCCCATTTGAGAGCCTTGTCCTAAAAACAGAACAGTAGGACTTCTTTGGGCCTGTGTGTGCTTTCGGCTCTGCTCACCCGGATTTGTTGCTCAGATCTGCCTGGATGGGCTATTTATTTATTCTTTTTTTTTTTTTCCTTTTTCCTTTTTAGCATTGCTGGCTTTTATCCTCCATGGCACAGGATTTTTGCCCAAAACAAAAGCCTCAATTTATTTATTCTTTCTAAAATAATTCAACAAAACCCTCTGTTTTTCAGACCTTGCGGCACTTCCTGTCTGTTAGCAGTTGATACCCAACTAACTTATTTTTATTTCATTTAAAAAAAAAAAAAAAACCCAAAATTTGCTTTTCCAAAGATCCAGCCATATTTAGAGAAATGTCTCCTGTGTTGAGACCCAGTTTAAAAAACAAAAAAATCTGTAGGGCTTGAATGTTTACCAGAACTTTATTTTGCAGATGAGAAATTTGAGGGGCAGTGGTTTTATATGGCTCGCCTTGGGACAAGTTCTGTGTTGTTCCTAGGGATGGAGGACAGGCCTTTGAACACATCAGGGCTCCCACCTTTAAATGGTGGTTCCATTTATTTATCCATTTGTTCCACCAAGTATGCACTGATATCTGCTACTGCTTTTCTCAATGCAAAGGGGGAAGGAAGGTGCTCTTCCTGCCTGCACAGAGCTCATGGAGAGGTGTGGGGACAGACACTGTGCTGAAGCCACAAGTGGACACATCAGTACAGCTTGTGAGGAGCGCCTGGAGGAAGGGATGGAATGATGTGTGAGCCTAGTCCAAGTGGCATTTATTAGGAACTTCAGGGAGTGACTGCAAGGGAGGAAGGACTTGGCATGGACAGAGTGAGGTCACGGAGGGCTGGTAGAGCATGCTCCAGAGCTCCGTGTACTAAAGGAGCCAAGAGAAGGGCACATGGTGGGAGGAAAGGGCATGAGGGAGGCTGGTGACTGGCGGTGGGTGTCATAGAGGTAGATTAGCCCACATGCATTGAGCACTTACTGTATTCCTGGTGCCATTCAGAACTTCATACTGCCTGTCTTGTCCAAGTCTTTGTTCTTGGATGTGTCTCAGCCTCTTCTACAGTGCCTTGCCCATAAGTCTCAGTACGTGTTTGTTGAATGAATGAATGAATGAATCCTTCCAGTGATGGATATTAAGATCCTGACTATTCATTTGGGGAAACTTAGACCAACAGAGGGTGATCAATTTGTTCCAGGTCTAGGGCTTCTGATGGGGTCGGTTTCGGTGCCAGAGTCTATCCATCTCCCCAACCTGGGCCCTTCCCCCTCACCTAAAGGGATAGTGTGTGCATACCTGGTGCTGGGGTCTGTAATTAACAACCCTGACCACCTCCACCTTCAGTCAGTGTTTTCATCTCCTGAAAGAAAGAAGAAGTACCCCAAATACTTTTATTTCTGCTCCTGGAGTAGTTAGTGGTGGGGAGGGCCAAATTTAAAACAGAACTCTTGCACAAGGGACAAAGGTGAACTTAACTGGTCCAAGACTTAACTGGGTAATAGTGGCCTCGTCTTTGCTCCATACCAGGCTTGTCCTGGAACAGGAATGCAGAGGGGATGGGGGCAAAGGAACAGATCCTATTTGCTTATTTCTAAAGAATGACTGTGGGGATGCTGCAGCGGCATCCTTTCTAATTTCCTCCTCCTCTATCCCCCGAAGGCATGGGTGGCTTTTGGAATTCAGCGTAGTCTATGGGGGCGAAGATCCTATGCCTGGGCTGCCAGCTGATGTGGTTGAATGGCTGTTGGCTGTTTGTTTGCTAGTCTGTCGTTACCAACACAGTGTTCTTGGTTCGGAGGCCCAACAGTGTTTTATCCCCCTCCTCCCCCGTATCTAAATATATCCAACTAGTCAATCAGACTTGGCAGCCGTCAGGGCTGTGGCTGTCAGATTGAGTTTGCCTTGGATCCTCTGAACTCTTGGCTTGTTTTCCTAGCTCCGAAGTGTATTCAAATAGTGATATCCAAATTAGACTTGCAAACGCACACCCAGGTAGGGGACCTGGAGGGAAGGATGAGGCAGCATTTTGGTATAAAAATGGCATTTCCTTCTCCTCCCCTCTCAGCCGTAGAGCAGAGATGTAGAGCAGAGACGGAGCTATACTGGGGGGGATGGCTTCATGCTGGGTGAACGAGATGCGTGGGTGTGTTTTCCTGAGTTGTGATTAAAAATTTTTTTTTCTTTAATTTTAAGCTGTATCAGGAGAGAACATGAGAGATTGGTTGCTGATGGAAAATACTCTGAGGCCATAGTGCGGGCGCAGACGTCATTATGAGCAGAACTGGCCCTGTGATGTCCTGGTCGTGGGCAGGAGGATGCAGGGAGAGTCCCAGGCCTTGGAGAGGGTGATGCTTCCGCGACTGGCCACGTAGGCCCCCGCAGCCCTTTCCTCGTGCTTCCTCAGGCTGGTCCTACTGTAGCCTAGGAACAGGGCCCAGCTACTGGTCCCTCCCCAGGGGCTTGTTAAGAGCAAACCAGGAGGTTTTAAATCCCTATGCGGAAGGTACCCTGAGCTCTCCAGGAGGAGCCATTGCAAGTACACGTTCTGAGCATTCATCTCCAAGTTGCTTATCTGTGAAGAAACGTCCCTCCTAGAGAGGGTCAGGGTCACCACTGGTAAGAGCTGTGCCCACAGGCCCCCAGGGGATGCCCCCTCCCAACTGTGCAGTGTCCCAAAGGCCCAGTGGCAGTTGGAGTATGCAGATCCTCCACCCGTGAGGGGCAGCTGCAGTTGGTTTGTGGGTTTCTGGCCTTAGGTGGGTTTAGAGAGGGTGGAGTTAAAGGCAGTTCACCATCTTAGGAACTGGGAGCACAGAAATATGTAAGCTACACACTGTGCCCTCAAGCTGCTCCCAGAATACAAAGAACAAAGTCTTGCAAATGAATGAACTAGAAAAGTGCTTTCCAAATCTTGGTTTGAAATCCCTGGCCATCCCTGACACCCTTTCTTGGAGTCTGTGGTATTAAATGCCTCCCTCCCCCAATCATAATCCTGAGACTTAGTCTTTTTCACTCTCTTCTTTTCACCAACATACAGTGGAATTTTCCACAGGCTGCATGACCTGTGTTGTCGTCAGGCACTGATCTGAGCATTTTTGATTCATCTCATGTAATGGTCATGGTGTTTCTAGAAGATGCTGTCATCCCATTTTATGAATGAAGAAAGAGAGTCATAGACAGGTTACTTGCATTTGCCTAAGGCCACACGGAATCCAGGTGTCAGGCTTCATGCCTCCTGGTCTTGACACCTTATCCTGTGTCCCTTGTGTCCCTGGGGAAGGTGGGGATCATAGTCTGGAGGGGTTCATGGGAGAGAGGAGCCAGAGTAACCTCCACTATCCCTTTCTTAACAAGAATAGAAGACAGAATAAAGGGCCTGGGAATGAAGTATTGTTAACCAGACTGGTAAATCAATAGACTAATTAAAAATCAAACACTTTAAGACACTGTTGCTGGGTTAATTGTAAACCCACATTGAAAAGTTAAAACTTGCCCAGCCCATGGGTTTGAATTATTAACCAAGTGAGTTAATTTCCAGCCATCAGTTTGGGTTGCTGTGAAAACCATGGTTAGTTGAAGGGGAGTCCGTGCGCCCTTTCCTGCTCAGGCCTGCCTTGGCAGTTATTGGTGCTGCTGTTTGCATTTTTAATCAGAATATCTTAAACATTAGGCAGAACCTCACAAATTCAGACAGATCGTGGAAAAAGGATCGTTTGAGTCACTAAGGGGTTGGATTACATGTATCTTTCCTAATGAAAGAAACGCCACTGTTTTGCCATATCACAGTGTCCTGGTGGGAGAAAGGACCCTTTTGAAATCCCTTTTGGATTCTAGTGCTTGGTCCCAGGCCACTGTCAACTGCTGCTTCTGTCGCTCTTTGATAATGTGTTCTGTCCCAAGAGGCCATGTCCTAGGGGAGGGAGCCTCCAGAGTAAGCCCCAGATTAAGCATCTGCTCTGGAGTGAGACCTCTAGGATAGTCAATGGTGGCCAGTTGACCCCAAGATGTTTCTGTTGAGATTTAAGCAGAGACCCTGCTACCACTGCCCAGATGAGACTCAGTAGCAGCTGCAGTTGATTTAAGTTGCTGGCGTTCTAGACTCTCCTGGCTGGCGGAGCCTGCGGAAGTCCATGGCCCCTTCACCCAGAGAGATGCTCAGTGGCAGTCACGTGGAGCTTCGCACTGAGGCTTGGGACGATCAGATCCTTGGTGCCGGACATGAATGACCTCACCCGAGTTAAGAAACCCCGTGGTGAAGTCACAAAGCAGCCAGGCTGTTAATGATCATAGTATTTCACTCTAACTTGTACAGCATTTAATTTTTTCCAGAGTTTATTTACAAGATGGTCTTACTTGATCCTCAGGAGACTCCTATGAGGTCAATTATATAGTTATTTTATACATGACACATGCGGGAAGGCTCAGTAACTTCCTTGAGTGCTGCTGTTTTCTTGTTAATTTGCTAAATGGGCTTTAAAAAAGGAGATAAATGTAAATTTCAGCTCTATAAAATAGTCACATTTCAAATGCTCGTGACTGAAATCAATTAATTAAAAAACAGGATAAAATACTGTTCCCATCACACACATGGCAAGTGCACAGCGTTTGTTCTGTTCAGACAGCTGATGGGGTCACATTACGAGATCAGCCTGCGATAAAAACCTCTTTCCACTCCAACTTGGACACGGACAGAAAGGAGAGACTTGGGTCGTTTGTTTATTTAGAACATTGATTACTGCTTCTGCCCTCCCCTTCCAGTTACAAAAATGTGGGGAAACTTTGGAAAACCACCAAAAGTGAGTGAACGTTCCCTTAACCCCAGAATTTACCATTTAGAGGTGTTCATAATCAACATTTCCTCCAGCCTTTTTTGTTTTCAAGGTGAAAAAGAGAGGGGGAGGAAGGGAGGGGGAGAGAGAGGAGGAGGGGGAAAAGGGAGAGACGGGCAGAGACAGACACACACAAATGGAAAGACAGACACATGCTATTTGCTAATTTGCTTTTACAACTGTATCATGAATTATTTCCCCATTTACTTTTTTTTTTTTGATATGGTTCTAATTGTGGAGTACCGTGGCGTAACTTATATTTTGTGACCAAAACCGACAATTAAATAGCTTGTTAATGATTTATTATTATAAATAACTTTGGAATATCTTTGTACATAACCCCTTAGCAATATCTCTGGTTCCCTCCTTGCCACAGATATCTAGAGGTAGAATTTTTGGGTTAAAGGCCGTGTCCCCCCAGTGCCCCCATAGTACCGAGGATTGAACCCAAGACCTCATGCATGCTGGTCAAGTGCTCTACTACTGAACTGCATCCCCCACCCTAAGGCTAGAGATATTTTAAAGGGGTTTTAATATATACACACTTAAGTGTATATGCATGTGTAAAAAAATTATATGACATCTTTTTAAAAAAAATTTTTAGTTGTAGATGGACACAATGCCTTTATTTTATGTATTTATTTTTATGTGGTGCTGAGAATCGAACCCAGAGGCTAACGCATGCTAGGCAAGCATTCTCGCCCCTGAGCTACAATCCCAGCCCAACATATATCTTTTCTATGTTTAAAAATATCCAAATATCCATATTGTACCATATATGTGTACTTATATATAATCTTTTAAAAATAATTTTTAGTCTCATATTGCTCCTATAAGGAAAATGGGACTTTATATCATAACCAAAAGCTTGCAGGGGTAACTTAGTTTGATGTTTTTGTTTGGGTACTAGAGATAGGCCCCAGGGCTGTTCCATTTTTTTTTTTTTTATTTTGAGACAGAGTCTCATTAAGTTGCTGAGGTTGGCCTTGAACTTGTGATCTTCATGTCCCAGCCTCTTGAATCACTAGGATTACAGGTGTGTGCCACCATGCCTGGCAGAAGAGTTAATTTAATTTTAAAATATTAGCAAATATTTATGAAAGTGATACATAGCACTGGCCATGGGGGTGCACACCAATAATCCCAGCCACTGCAGAGGTTGAGGTAGGAAGATCACAAGTTTGAGAGCAGCCTGGGCAATTTAGTAAGACCTTGTCTCAAAGTAAAATAAACAAATAAATGATAAAGGCTGGGGGTGTAGCTCAGTGGTAGGGTACTTGCCTATCATGCGTGAGTCCCTGGGTTTGATCCCTAGCAGCACCCCCCTCCAAAAAAAGTTTATGGTAAACATCTTCATTTGTGCTAAGAGCAAGGCTTAATTTTTTAAAAAGACTGGTGTTTCTCTGCTTAGGTCGGGCCGTGTATTCTCTCCCACTGCCTCCCTTTCGTGTGGCTTGACAGCCCTTTCCTTCAGGCTTGTTGACTTGCCTATTTATCTTCAGCATGCTGGCCTACCCATCTGTGAATCTTACTTGGTTAACATTTATCTAAGTTTGAGGATGGAAATAGTTTTCCTCTGAATCAGAACGTTTGGTATAACCGTCCCAAGAAACCACCACCCCACAGGTGGGGAAAGGGGAGCATGAGGTAACTCCACCCTCTTCTACTCACATTTGGAAAATGTCAAAAAGTATGAAAATTAAAAGGTGACCTGCATTCTTACTGCACAGAGAATCATGGCCAACATGTTGATATATTTCCTTTTTTTTTTTTTTGAGGAAAGAAGTCCATGCAGATCAACAAATTTCAAGGCAAGCTGTGCCTGTTTTCTATTTATTTTATTATACAAAGTATCAACAGGTGCTTTCCTTTGTAAAAAATATAAGTCACACAGAAACCAGTCCTACCACTCTTCCTCAAGAAAGTATCAGATGTGCTGTCCCCACCGTCTGCCTCCCACTTCCAGCATGGCGTTCTCTTTCTTCATAGGAAATGCTCAGCACCAGGCGAGCACCATGGTCCCAGACCATGATTTTGAAAGTGACCACTCAAGTGGGAGTGAGAACAGTTTTTTCCCCCACTGAGATGCATTGATTATATTGATGAATTGATTTACAAAAGTAATCCAGAATTATGAAAGTAAAGGGCATTGGGATTTAAAATAACCAAAGTTATGTGTGTCAGGGACCTTGGGATCATCTGGTTTTACCTTCTCATTTTACAGATCACAAGTTCAAACATCACTGAGTGCCTGCCCCAGGTCAGGTCAGTTAGCCAGTTTGAAACAAAACTGAAATTCCAGGTTCTGGTTTGTGTCCTTTAAAATATTTATTTCTTAGTGCTGGAGATTGAACCTAGAACCCCGCACATGCTAGGCAAGCACTCTACCACTGAGGTCTACCTCCAGCATTTAAAGAAAAAAAAAAAAAAAAAAGTTTCATTTGCAGAGTTGAATCCATCACTTGTCTAGTTCAGCACTGAAGAATTTGGAGGGCTTTAAAATGCCTGTAGGAATTATTAGTGGTAGAGAAACCAATGGGCGGTGTTTTCAGGGGCCCCTGCCCCCCAACCACACAGCAGATCTGGCTTTTTTTTTTTTTTTTTAACCATTGATTGAAAATGGGGACACTTAATCACTGAGCCGCATCCCCAGCCCTTTTTATTTTTTATTTTGAGACAGGATCTTCCAAAGTTGTGTCAGGCCACACTGAGTTGCTGAGGCTGGCCTCGAATTTGCAGTCTTCCTGCTTCAGCCTCAGCTGGGATAACAGGTATGCACCCAGCCAGAAATGTAGGTCTTCAAGTAGCTACCATCTCTTCAGTCATTGGCAGTCCCTTCAAATCAGGAAGGCTGCTGGGTTCAAAACTACTGCTGCCACACTGATCTGACCAGGAAGCCTCCATTGCTGCCGTGGCCCTGCCTTGATCTTCTCCAGCAAAATAGATTGACCATTTGGTGGGTGGGGGTCGGGGGGGGGTGTTCAATGAGGACACAGGATATTGCTGCAGAATTACCCAAACATCTCCCTCGCCTTGCTTCCAGAGGAAGCAATTAAAGCAAAGAACACCCCACTTCCCCTTTCATACCTAGCTGCAGGGCAATCTAAAATAGTGATCCTTAATTTTTCAGATCCGGCCTAATAGAAAGGCTTTGGGGAGGAAAGGATAATAGGCACCGATTTACCTTGTCTACTTAGCAATTGAATAAAGACACCAAATGATAAAAATAATATGCTGGAGCTTTATATTGTGGCCACATAGGTCAGACTAACAGGTGATTAGCAACCTTCCCAGGCTTGAGCTGGTCAAGTAGGTCAGCAGCCTGTACTGGGAGGGTGCATGAATAGCATTCTCCTGGGTGATCCAGACCAAGGGGCCCCAGAGAAGAAGCCTTGGAAAGAGCAGATGCAGTTCTACTCCGTAAGAGTTCCCTTTTCTCTTCAGGTGGGTGTAGCTAGAAACCAGTTTGTGAGTGTGTAGATACTGTGATGGAGTCCATCATTGTATGCCAGGTGATGTGGACTTCTGAGTGGCTGTGGAGGCCTGGGGCTGTTAAGCCAGGCAGGCTTCTTGGAATAGCTGAGGATGAGGAGGATATGGTGATGGAACAGTATCACACAATTAAGAATGAGCAGTGACATCAGGCAGTGTGTTTAAGGCAATAATATGGTCATAGAGGCCATTCTGAGTGAATGTGTTTGGGACACTCAGACACAACAGCCTGGTGGGAGTGGGGAGTCATGTTGGGTGTAGACAAGAAAAAAAGGTAGAGATGAGGGCTGGCTGTGTTCCCCCAGCTTCCTCTCTCATGTGTGGCCCCTGCATCTGGAGGGTGCCGGTTTCCACAGCAAAGGTCCATGAACGCCCTTTGCTGACTTTGGTTCTGGCCACCTAGGAGCAGCCCACTGTGTCAGCAGGTTCTGTCTTTGAACTCACGTTCACCTGCTTACTTTAATTAGATAGGTTCCCTTCTCTTCCCCAGGGAAGAATTCTCTCTTCAGGTGATCAGCTATTGACTCCAGCATGGGATTAGAGTTGCTTCTGTCCGGTTTCCCCTAGGGCCCCATTACAGGATGTCTGCAATAGAAAAATCACATGTTGGAACAAGCGATGGCTGAGTAGCTTGGCAAGTCGTCACACTGATAGCGCCAGTGCCCTTTCGTGTTTACAGAGCACATTCACATAAGATCTGATTTGGTCTTCAGAGTGGAACTGCAGAATACCTCAGAAATACCATCCCATTTCATAGATGAGGAAACTCGGGCTGAGGGAGATAAAGTGTCTTGCTCAGGGCCAGGTAGCCAGCAAACTGCAGGGCAGGGAGCTCAGTCCAGGTCTGGATCCAGTCCATTGCTCTCTCCTTCAGGTTGAGCCAGTGTCCACTTAGACTTGGCTTTTAGTAAGGATTTATTATTGATTGACTTCAGCTCAACAAATGTGTTCCCAAACCCTGTATTAGCTTTGTAAATACAACACAACACAACCACACACTATCACTCTTTCTACCTGCCAGTGCTCGGATCCCTTCTGTCTTCACAGGGATTCCCTGAAAAGCACAGTTCACATGGCTCAAGAACAGGCGTGCTGTGTATGGTGGTGCATACCATGATCATAGATACTAGGGAGGACTAAGGCAGGAGGATCACAAGTTCAAAACCAACCTTAGCAACTTAGCGAGACCCTGTCTCAAAATTAAAAAATAAATAAAATAAAAAGGTCTGGGGATGTGGCTTAGTGGTAAAACCCCCCTGGGTTCAATCCCTGGTTACCTGCCCCTCCTTAACACACCCGTTGGGGTGGGGGAAGAACAGGTTTGTGAGACTGAGACCCCTTGGGACCCTGTGTTTTGGAGTTGGAGAAAGTTCTGCTCAATGGATTTACTGGTGGTCTGGTTTTTAGGTTGTGATTTTAAATTCTTTAGAATTTGAATTCTGAGGTGCACCCCTGTCTTCTTAACTTCCTTGAAAAGCTTCTGTTTATCAGCAGCTAATTGGTTAAGTGTTCACATTTCAGAAGCAGATTCTTAATCTTTTGGGAAAATGGGGCATTTCAACTGCTTTCCATATTCAAGAATTTCTGCCCTTTCCCTGGGGACAGTTGGCTATTAAGACCTGTGTGTGAATGAGATCCACTCTCCCCAGCTCCTTCCACCTGGGATGGGGAAGTGAAGCACATGGTCACTCTGGCTGCCCTTTTGACCTCCCAGTACCTGTTTTTAGGTACTGGGTATTGAACCCAGGTGCACTTTACCACTGAGCTACATCCCTAGCCTTTTTTTTTTTTTTCTGATACAACATTGTCCAGACTGGCCTTGAACTTGAAATCCCCTTGCTTCAGCCTCCTAAATTGCTAGGATTACAGGTATGTGCCATTGAGCCTGGCCCAAGACCTTTTTTAAGGTTCTTTGGATAGAGTCGGAGAGGGAAGGAATGAACCAACGCTGTCCTCAGGTATTGAGGTTCATCTTTAACTCTGGCTCGGGTCAGGACATTAAGTTCTCCAGGGCAGTTCTGTAGAAAGCCCTCTGCCTTGTTTTACATTACCCTTCGGTATTGCATCACTGTGACTGGCTACTCTGTTGGAATTGCGTGTTGCTCAGGAAAAGACCAGGGAATCTGGGACAGTGGCCAGGTGAATGTGGCTGTGGTTCAGTCAAGTCCAGCAGATGGTGGAGGGCCTCTGCTCAGAGCTGGGCACCTGTTCATCTGGGCAGTGACTCGCCCTGTGAAACTTGTCATCTTTACCACAAGTAATTCAAATATGATTTTTTTTTTTTTCTTTTGGGAACCAGGGATTGAAGTAAGGGACACTCGGCCACTGAGCCACATCCCCAGCCCTATTTTGTATTTTATTTAGAGACAGGGTCTCACTGAGTTGCTTAGGACCTCACTAAGTTGCTGAGGCTGGCTTTGAACTCGCGATCCTCCTGACTTGGCCTCTGGAGTCGCTTGGATTACAGGCGTGCGCCACCACGCCCAGCTCAAATATGTTTGAACATAAATATATTTCCTTGGATTCTACAAATGGCCCAATTTAGGAAGAAATACATTCATTTTCTTTCTCTACTCTGCATTTTTTTTAACAACTTTTTTTTTTTAAATGAGTAGGGATGGAAGAGAGTAAGGCCTAGATAAAATTTCTCGTCTTGTCACTGCTTCCTGCCTCAGTGATTGAAGCATTGTGGGAAGTTCTTACTTTCTTTGTTTCTTAGTTTCTTAGTTTATTGGGTTTAAGGTTGTTGGCATGTCCGGCTTTGAATGTGATCACTTGGAGGGAAGGTTCCAGAGTGGACCAGCTACCTGTGAAGATGGCTGCATTCTTCTCAAGCCCACACGGGCTCAAATTGTCACTTGTGGTGAGTGACTGGCCTTGTTTCACATGTTAGATGTCCCCATGGTGAACCGCGACTGCACTCCTGCTGGGACATCCTTGCTCAGGATGCCCGCGTCTGCCTGCCCCATCTTGCCTCACCGTCTGTGGGTACTCTGCAGACCCACCAGAGGTGGTGATTTCTTTCTTGATCCCTCTCATCAAGTGTGCCCCCAGATCCTTCAGGAACAAAACCCTAGCACCTCATCATGTAGCTCTATTCCTGCTCCACCCCACTTTTTTTTTCTGGCTTCTGGATCCCCATATTTCAAGAATGACAAAACAAACCCACCACCTCTGTGTCCTACAGAATCCGCTTTCCCCAAACTCGTTGGCTCAGAATTCAGTTTCTCCTCCCATGGGCCGTGGGCTGGGGGAGATGTGGTCTCCCCTGGAACTTTACGGAAGGGTGTCTTTATTTAATTTGAGTGTTGCTGTTATGTGGTGAAACATTCAATAAAAGTCGTGATTTATGAGACGTGTGTGGCTGCGGTTGTTTTTTCGGTTTTTCTTCTTCTTCTTCTTCTTTTTTTTTTTTTTTGCTTTGTCATCTATCAGAGAGAGAAAAGCCAGGCCTGATAATTTCCTGGCACATCCTGTGTTCAGTTAAGAATGTCAGCTGTCAGCCTGTCAGGAAGTTGTTGCTGGGATCGGCTTCTCCCTCCTTCTACCTCTTGCCACAGTCTCCTCCATAAACAGGCAGAGGCCCTGCTCCATCCTGCAGGCTGGCGATAAGGGGAAGCAGGACACACTGGGTAGAGGCTGGTGGCCCCTGCCCTCTGATACCTCTTGGTGGCCTCTTGTCCAGCGCAGGTCAGCTCTGGGTTGTTGCATAGCAAGAGGTAGGCAGGGGCCTGGCAGTGGTTTCCAGAGTTTTCTTTGTTCTTGAATACAGTACCTCCCCAGTCCTCTTTGTTTTTTGGTCTGGCAGCTTTAGAAATCCTTTCCTTTCTTTCCTTTTTCTTTTCTGAAAGTATGTGCATGTTGGATAAAAGACTCTTGAGTAGAGGGCCCAGCATACTGGGTATTGGCTGCTGAAAATAGGCTAATTGGAGATGGAAGCAGGTTGTCACAGAGGTGCCTGTGCAGGGGGTGGGAGGAGGATGAGCCCCAGTAGATGTCAGGTTGACTCTTTCCACCTCTCCCCTCCTCCTGCTCTTATTATTAGCTGTTTGCTGAAATGCGTCCGAGGCTTCGCGGAGCCACCCACAGTAGCATTAACCAAGTTGTGCCCTGCATCTTAAGTACCTGGTTAAGGCCCTGTGCAGTAGCGTCTGGAATCGGTCCTCGCTGAGCCCCCAGAGTGTGCATAAAGAAGTCTTTAACCCGCAGTGGGTGGCCTGGCAGGGCGGGAGGCAGGCCTGTGGAACAGAGCAGAGCGTGTTCCCCTCTGCCCAGAGCCCAGTTTCCCGGCTGAGCTCTCCAGGCTTTGATTTGGCAGGGAGTGGTGTCCGCCAGCTGGGTAGAAACCTGGAAGACCCTGTCCTTCTGGCTTCCTATCAGTGGAGGCAAAGTGGGGGCCTGCTGGAAACGCCACCAGGCTGGCTGGCACGGGCCTGGTCAAACTGGGGGTTTTAGAACTTGCGTTGGGGGAACTGGCAGGACTGGGCTGTCTTTGGGCTACCTACCTGAGTGCCAAGCGAACATGTGTTTTGCCTTTCAGTTACTCCCATCCAAGAGGGCAGGAGGATTCCCTATTTGTGAGCACCCTGGGTCCTTTGCATTTACACATCTGTCACCCTGAGGATAATTAGTTGCCTAGCCATATTCCTGCTACCTGCTCCTGCCATGTGTGTCTGCCTCTTGCTTCTGTTTCTGCTGCTGTCTGCCATGTATCACGGTCCTCCTCTGGTGAAGGAGGGCTTTCTCTTTAGGGGCCCGTCTTTGCTCCCACTCCAGGCTGACATTCTTCCCCCTGCCCCAGCCGCCCAGGAGTCTGGAACTGGGATTCTGTCCTCATTGAGCCCTTCCAGCCCAGCTTGCACGCTGCCCCATTGTTCTCCAGAATGATGCCCCTTCTTTTTCCCCTGTACCCCATTTTTAAAGGGTCATCTTTCTCGAAGTCTCTCCTGCAGTCTTCCTTTCTGCCAGGAAGTGACAGCTCTCCCTTCCCTATCCCCATAGTCTCCCACGGGCTCTCCTAGGACTGGCTAACATACCATTTCCTCCTGGTCTTTCTTGTTCCTGTTCTGTGTGCCTCACTAGTGAGTTATTTACTGAGGACAAGAGCTTTGCAAATCACTTCTGTCCCATAGAACTTTTTGCTGGAAAGAAACTCTCATTCTAATGCTTGTGCCCATTGGGCATTTGAAGTATGGCTGCTGTGACTGAGGAGTTGAATTTTTAATGGGGCTTAATTTTAATTAATTTGAATTTCAGTAACTCCATGTGGCTGGTTGTTGCAGATGTGCCCCCCTTAGTTTGTACTCTCAGCTCTGGCGCTGGGCTCTGCCTACCAGAAAAGGCTGATGAATACACTGTGTTGCTGGATGAGACAGATCACTTAGATATAGAGTAATAGTGATGTTAGCTTGTGTATTCTTTGTCTATTTTCCATGGAGTTTGACTTTTAAGTTAATAGATTATATACTTGAGCACCGCCAGTGCTTTGGGGGATGCAGAGATGAATAAGACATGGCTTCTTCCTTCAAGGAACTTAAACCTAATGGGGAAATACCTCGTGATAATAGGAAGCAGAATGAAATAAAGTGCCACTCCTCAAGAACAGTTTACATCCTGGGCAGGTTTGGGAGAGGAGTGGTAGGGGGTGACTGAGGGGGATGGGGGTGCTTTAGAATGTTCATTCATTCAGCAGGTGTTTATTGCAGATCCTGGATATATATCCGTGAACAAAACAGAAAACATCCTGGTCTTATGAAGCTTACTTTCTAGTAGGAGGGAGACAGGTTCTAGTAAAATAAGTGACTCTCTGGGAGTGTTGGTAGATGAGAAGCCGGGGAAGGTGTGCTGGGGTGTGGGGTGGGGTCAAAGTGTTAAACAGGGCAGTCCAGGAAGACCTAGTGGCGAAGGTGACATTTGCATGACGGCATTTGTCCTGAGGCTTGAGGGCTTGGGAATCTGGATAGGAGGCAGTAACCAGGGCATGGTATGTACTGTTGGGGACAGGACCAGCCAAGGTAATGCCTGGGGTGTGGAGGTGCATACAGAGGGCAGAGTGCCTGCCTTAGGCCTGGCACCTGGCACCTGGAGAGCAGAGTAGGAGATAGGACCATGGCCGTGCTTCGAAGCCTCATGATGAAGGGCCTTGAGAACTGTGCTGATGATTGTCAGTGTCTCTGCCGATGTCTTGTCTCCCTGATGAGGACAGGAGTCCCAGTTGTGACTTCTGCTCTCCCCACCAAGCATTCACTCCAAGGAGCTCCTCTGGAAACTCTGCTGATTAGGGGACAAAATCTCTTCTGAAGAGATTTTTGAAAGAGAAAAAGTTCGATGAGATAAGATCTCTTCTCTGGGTTCATTGTACCCTGGCTCTTATTTTGTTTTTAGGTCCCTCTTGGTGCAGACAGAGTCCCCTGCTGGTCCCTGGGGGCTCAGTCCCTGGGTTTCTGCTCTTTTCTTTGACCTGGATCAACACTGGGATACAAAGTATGAAAGAGCCAGGATCTATGGTCAGTGAGCAGGAACAGGGTGGAAGACCCGCCAGGCCTTTAGAAGGACAGAACTTGTGGTCAGAGAGAGGAATGTCTTATTTCCAGCAAGTGTGGCAACTCAGAGACTTGTTGGCTGGACAGGAAAAGAGTTGTTCTGATCCACAGGTGCCTCTTGGAGAACAACTGTGCAGGGCAATCCTAATTTCAGAGGTATCCCAAGCTTCAGGAGTTCGGAATTTGCCTGGGAAGAGAAGGAGGGCTTTTGCCAAGGGCAAGAGAGGCCCTTAGAATAGGTTGCTTATCACCCTGGGCTGGAACTGACAGGCTGATCACTCTTTGTCCACACCTTGAGCTCCATCTCCTCAGTTATGGTCTGCAAGACACTGTGGGATGTGACCTTGCCTGTGCCTCTGTCCTTACCTTCCAGCACACCCTCCTTTCCACTTGATTTCTAGCATGGCCAAACTTTTAGTGTCTGAGACAAGCCATGGTGTTTCACGCCATGTTGGCTCTGCCTGACCTTCTCCCCTGTTTTCCTGAAAAACTCCTGCTCGTTCTTTAAAACCCTAGTCAGGATCGCCTCTGCGAGGCCTTCTCTGCTCAGCTAACAGAGCTCATGGAATTTCCCTCTTTCTCTTTCGCATTCTCACGCTGCTGTATGGGTTAGGCATAGCCATACTCGGGGGATCTTCAGGAGCAGAGAACCAAATCATTTAGTTTGGGGTTCCAGGACCTGGTAGGGTCCAGCTACTCACTATGGTTGGTGATAAGGAATTATCAGGCCCAGGTGACACAGACAGCAGGAATTGACACCAGATCTGTGGACACCAGTGGTTTTTGACCTTTCCCCTAGGTTACCTGACCTTAACTTCTCCCTCCCTCCCTTCCTCCTTCCTTTTCTTCTGCAGTGCTGAGGATTGAACCCAGGCTCAGACATGCGAGCCAAGTGCTGGACCACTGGGCCACAACCCCAGACCTTAACTGATTTCTTATCAAGAGTCACTGGGTATCTTTTACATATAAAGATGCCTCTGTCAAATGGCCAGCTGTGTGTCTGAAGAGCAGGGAAGGGTTCATCTGACTCAGCGTGGCCTGTCAACGGCAGCACTCTCTGCTTGTGTCCTTGGTGGCTCTTGCAGAGACCTTTGGCCAGTGAGGTTTCTTAGGAACAAAGCCTTTTATCTCCCTGGAGCTTGTGAGCTTGTGCCCAGCTCAGCAATCAAGTGTGAACCTCACAAGAGGAAAGAGGAAAGAGTGACGTGCCAGGGACTTTGAATCATCTTCAAGGTGATCCTGAGCAGGGAACACTCATTCATTCACGTGTTTAATCCACATTTATTGAGTGCCTGCTGCGTACTGGGCATTCTCTTGGGTGCTTGAATGGTGGGTGAACAAGCTGGAGACTTTGCTAAGTCCCCAGCTCCACTTTGGGGGTGAGCTAGCTGTGGCCTCCCTCAGGGAGCTTCTGTCCTGGGGAGGCTTGCTGACTGTGTGGCTCAGTGACTGTGAGCCCCTGTCCTGCACCTTGTACATAGCAGACCTCAGGCAGGGTTGTTGGAGGGAATGAATGGGTGTTGTTGGGTGGCTGGAGTGTAACTGGGCAGATGTTTTTCCCTGAGGGAGGGGAAGCTTGATTGCATGAAGCTCCTGCCAGGGGCCGAGTGGTTTCCCTTCAGAAGACCCTGGTCTTCCTGGCAGAAGTGCCCCCTCAGAGGGAGCCAGGCGACGTTTGCTCGGCTTTGTGGCTGATTTGACAGCTCTCTGGAGCAAGCTGCGAAATGAGCCCTCCACACTTTGGCCTACAGCTACGACTCCCCTGTCGCCTGTTCACCTCAACAAACAGCCGGCCCAGACCCGTTAGCTGGGTTGGACGTGCTGGGGAACACGGCTCTCCCTTTTCTCCTTTTCGTTGTCTGGTTGGCTTAGTGCAAGTGTTTTAATAGGACACATCATGGCTAGAAACATCTGTAACACTGCGCTTTTAGTCCAGTTCCTGGCGGGCCGAGCTCCGTTTGATTGGTGATGTTTTTGCTGCGACGGTTGTTTCCTTTTTTCCTCTGTTTATCCCACTGGAAAATAAAGTTTTCTTTTATGCGAGGATTTATAGAAATATGTTTCTGGCCTGAAGAGAGCATGCTATATGAAGATGTTGCTGTAGGAGAGAAATATTAACCTCCGAGGCCCGGGCAGCTTTGTCTCCTGTGGAGAATGACCTTCCCAGTGGTGGGCAATTCGTTCCCCCGAAGAGGGCAAGGAGCTGCCTAGGTTAAGGCAGATAAAGATACTGCCTTGCATGGACCACACCAGCATCCTCTTTGCTGGAACATCTTCAAACCTTGGAAATACCCCTGTTGCCAAGCACCACTGCTGAAGGTAGGCTGATTTCATGAGAGTGCTCAAGAAACCCAAGGAGGGAGGAATGATAATAATTAGTACTAAATGAACTAATGTGTGCTTTGTGCCTTTTCCAAGTGTTTGCTCTTCTGTTCTTTAGCCCTTGAGCCAGGCAGGGAAGGTTTGATCCCCATTTGTAGGAAGACAGAGGTCAGGTCACTGATGGGAGGGGAGGGATGGTGGGAGGGAGAAGGAAGAAGAACTGCTAGTGTGCCTGCCATTCCAGCCCTAGGTGAAGCATGTTTTGTGAGCTAGGACTTTTTATGCTATTTTGTAGAGGAAAAAGCAGAAGTTCAGAGAATCTCAGTATTTGCCATGGCCGCCCAGTAAGTGCATGACAGAAGTGGCCCCCCAGATTTCTCCTCTTTTTGTCTTACCCCTTGACCTGTTGCTGGGGTTGGCACAGCCCTGTCATGTTCTCAATCTCTGAATCTGGTGCATTTTCCAGCCTCCATGACCCTCTTGGGTATGGAAAAATCACCTTCCATCTTTGAGGGGTGAGATATTCACTAAGAGTTTCTTGCTCATAACTCTTTTGCTTCTCTCTCTACTTACAAACACCTCTTTGGGTTCCCCCTTTTCCCTCAAAGGAAGTTACTTGTGGAGGGCGGGGGGAACCACATTAGCACATCCTGGGGAGGTTGATATATTTTTTTTCCCCCTGACAGGTAAAATTTATGACTTAACAGATGTCTGAGTTTCATAGACCAGTCAGCCGAGGGTACAGTGTGCTTATCTCTCCTTTTGCGCCCTGCTTCCCTCCCACCCTTGGGGACATTTCTAAAACAGTAGAATGGCAGAGCAGGAAGGGATCTGCGTGTGGGAAACTGACCCCAAGCCACAGGCTGGTCATTGGGATGGTATTCGGTCCCTTCCTCCTGATTCATTCCTTTCTTTTGCCCAGATCTTTTTGCCAACATCTGAGCATTACTAATGACTCACACCCACACCCCTGCATCCCCTGGAATGGGGCTTTTCTCCTTCACCACCAGACTGAAAAGTCACTTCTGTCTTTAACCCCATGGAAGTCCTGCCTCCCTGGCATGGCCTGTGGGCCTTCCCTGCCACCTCTTCTCCTCATGTTCAACAGCACTGGCAGCCGCCAGCAGCCTTCTGCTGGGTAGTGGAGATGCTACGGCCTCTGCCAGGGAAGCTCTTCTCCCCTTCCTTTCCTGGCTCTCCCGTGCTGACCTCTAGGCTGCAGGGCATGTCCAGACCTGTGCCCCACAGTGTCCCCCCTTACTTGACTCTAAGCACCTCTGAGGCAGAGATAGGGTCTTATGGACTTTATGTCCACTGAGCTGAGCAGAGTACTTGCCACATAGTAGGTACACAGAACACATTGGATGGGAGAGTGAGTGAATGGTTGTGGCTCTCCACCAGTGACGCTCTTCTGCCATCCATCCCTTACTCTCTTGGGCTACATTCTTGCTCTCCTGGGGTTCTGCAAACATTTTTGGAGCACCTGCCAGGCCAGGGGCTTGAACATACTTTTCTCTGGTGGTGCTTACTACAGAGGCATGATCATCCCCACTCTCCACATGGCTCACCTCACACTGCACGGCGAGGGAAGAGGCTGAGCTGGGACTCTCGCCCGGCTCTCCCTGGCTCACACCCCAGTTCCTACCATTCATCTGTGGTCTTTCTCCCTTCATGTTCAGTGAAGGTAATGGTGGGAAAGAGCTCAGGCCTTTGTTAAGGTGTCCTTCCTCATCTTTTCTCCCCTAGGATGGCAGAAGCAGCTGCCTGTAAATCCCTGACTGTATGTTAGAATCTTCTGGAGAGCATTAAAAATACTGATGCCTGGGCCTCTCCCTGGACCCATGAAATCAGAGTCCCTGATGTCGGGGCCTGGGCATTGGTGTTCGGTTCAAGGCTCTGGGGTGATGCTAATGTGCAGCCAGGGCTGAGCAGCCGCACTCCAGGAGAGTCAGCGCGGCAGCCTGGCTCAGCAATGTGGATGAGGTGGGTACAGCTCGCTCATCAGGAACTGATTGCCATGTACATCTAAAATATGGTAATGATGGTAATCAAGGCTAAGGGTTAAGGCTGCCATTTGTTCTTTTCACAAAATCAACTGGAGGGTTTGGGGGATGGGGCACCCTGGCTTTAGAATCTACCAGCGAAGTTTTTGTTCTCTTTCTGTCTGAAGAAGAGCAGGTTAGATTGTTGGTGACGAGACAGGCCACCTTCTTGCAGGTGATTCCCAGACTACTGGGGGAATGTGTTCTACAATTTCTCTCTAGGGCAGTCTCCCCCAGAATCCAGTGACATCCTCTAAAGGTTGGTTTTCCTTAACCTGTACCCGAAGGTTCTGTAGTCCTGACTGCATGAGCTTGGCTTGAGTCAGCTTCTTTCTAGCGTGGCTTCTCAGCCCTCCCTTGGTGTTTCCTGAAGGTCATGGGGAGGGCGTGGCGACCTTCAAGATGGTAGGCAAGGATAGGGATTTACTTCTGGTTGCAGGAAGTTTGAAACTAACTTCTGTGTAGAAACCATCTCACTCCTGGCTACCCAGGTGACCCACAGAGTTTTGGGAAAAGAGCTGCCTGGGCGGTGGGAGGGGTTCTGCCCTCTCACAGAGGGCACGCGTCCACAGGTCCTGCTGCCTGTATGTGCCCTGGCCCTGCAGAGTGGAGCCTCAGGCATTGTTCAACCTGAAAGTAGACACCTGGGGGCTGCAGCCTGGGAGCAGACGCGGGCACAGCTGGCAGGGTTTTCCTCGGTGCCTTTGCTGGAGGATGGGGAGACCTGTGGGTGTTCTCAGTTACAGTTTCACACCGCTTGTCTCAGTAGGTGTGACTTACACTGGGTCTTATGCCCATTTTATACACGCGGGGGAATCAGGCCCAGAGCTCTTAAGAAACTTGACCCAGTCTATGTGACAAGCCAGGGTTAGTACTTTAGCATGTCCCAGCATACACAGACGTACTCGACAGTGCCAACACGCTCAGACTGATAGAAGATATTTTAAACTCTTTACGGTTGTTGTGTTTTATTTGGACCCTTTCTTTAAGGGGCATCACCTTGGGCCTGTGCTATAGACATGGACCCTGGTACCATCGTGTCTCCATTTCTAGGGCTCCGCCCTTGCCTGTGAGTCATCCTGCACATCTCAGAATTCCCCCTGGGTGGGCGCCTGGGGCTCCCGCCGCTGGAGTGACAGGCTCCGGTATGAGGACTGAGTTCCTGTTCTCCCTTCCACCCTGTCTTACCCACTCTTTCTCACCTCTTTCTGAGGTTTATGAAGAATCAGTTGGGTTGCCTGTGCCTCTCTTTGGTGGCACCTCTTTTGTAGGTGGCAGTGCAGGCCTCCTTCAAGGTTCGCCAACAGTAAAGGGTACTTATTTAATTTCGCTTAACATCACGGCTGCGAAAGATGATGGATTTTACCTGCATCGACGTATTGGTAATCATTCGCACCCTGGGGAAAGTTGCTGGGGCCTTCCCTGTTGTTGTGCGTCTGGCTCACTGAGTGGTGAGCTCTGGGTGAGGGTGGGGGTTCTGAGAACCATGGAATGGTGGGGAAGAAACTGCCTACCGCTGCCCGGCAGCCTGGGTGCCTGTGGTTAGGATGAGGACAGGCCAGCCGCCTCGCTCAGCATCAGTTGACGCATGGATCATGCTTCTTAATTTCCTGTGCTTTCCAAAGCAGCACACATCTCTGTACCTTTTTCTCTTCCATCCCCCAGGCCCCAATAAGATTCACTGCTACTGTCTAGGATATTAGTCTCTGATACAATCTGTGGACAGGTCATCCCTGCGGCTGCAGTTTTTCCCCCAAGGGTAAAAGGAAGTAGTATTTTTTAAATGAGTCTGGGAGGGAGCCAGGCAGAGAGGGCTCTGGGATGAGGGTGGGGAGCATGAGCTCCCTGCTGACGCATCCTGATGGGTTCATTAGGAGAGCGCGTCCTCCCATCGGTGAGTTACTGTTGTTTTAATCAGAGGTAATGTTATAACCTGACTATGTCGTATAATTGTGTGTAAATTATATTCCAGCCCCATATAGAGGAAGGCTGTTTTTTTCCTTCCAATTTTAAAGCTATTTAGAAGGAATGCCAAATTGTAGCTTGAACCCTAGCACTCTCTGGCTAATAACTTTAGACAGGGAGGGAGAACTTGGAGAAGCATTTGGGTTATATTTGTAATTAGTTTCCTCTGAAGTTAAATTAATTTCTGCAGTTGGCAATATAATTTATTGTTACATCTTTTCCCAGTGGTCACCTGTGGGTGAGCCGAGGCCCATGGACTTAGATGCAGATGAAGCAGTGGGGCACATTTTCGTGGGCTCTGGGGTAGATTTCAAGCCCTTTTTATGGTCAGTTCTTGGCTTCCGGGTCTCTGTCCCCACTTTTTTTGACAGCTTTGTTGAGACAATTCAAATACCATACAGTCGTACTGTTAGGTGTACATCTGAGTGAATTTTAGTCTATTTGCAGATATGTACACTCATTCCCACAGTCAATTCAGAGTATTTTCACAATGTTAAAAGCAAAAACAGAAACAAAAACAACCAACCCCAGCCTGGCCTGTGGTGCGCTCCTGTTGTCCCAGCAACTCAGGAGGCTGAGGCAGGAAGATCACAAGTGCAAGGCCAGCCTCAACTGTGACAGCCTATATAGCAAAGTTTAAAAAAAAAAAAAAAAAAGGGTGATGTAGTTCAGTGGTAGAGTGTCCCTGGGTTTAATCCCCAGTACCAGGGAAAAGGGGGGCGGGACACAAAAAACCCCAGGAAAACAAAAGCCCTCATACTGGCATTACCCCCTCTTCTCCCCCAACCCCAGGTAACTGTCTGCTCTGTGAGGTTTCGCCATCATGGACTTTTGCATGAATGGAATCCCGTAACCTGTGGTCTTTGGTGACTGACTTCTTTGATTTAGCATGACTTTTTTAAGGTTCATCCCTGTTGCTGGATCTGTCAGCACTTCCTCCTTATGACTGAATACTGTTCGGTCATGGATGTACCACGTTTTGTTTATCCATTCCTCCCTCGAGGGAGTTTAGGGCTGTCCTGTTTTGGGGTTGTTATGAGCAGAGCTGCCAGTGGACATTTGTGTAAACGTTTTTGGATGGAAGAGTTTTCGTTTCCTGGAAGAGTGTATACCGGGAAGCAGAATCGTTGGGTTGTCTGGTGGCTCTGTGTTTGATCCTTTGAAGAGCTCTGGACTGCTTTCCAGAGCTGCCGAACCATTTTACATTTCCACTCGTGAAATCTGACCTGTCATTTTGGCACCTTTGCCTTAAAATTGAAAAGAGTGAAGTCACACTTGCACCTCATGGTGGCCTCAGTTCTTCTCTTCCCCTGTTGTGATTTTCTCCTGGGAAGAAAGAAGTCAAGGTCATTGCCAGTGAAGGTGCCAGAGACTTCAGTGACCAGAAAGGGTGGCCTTCAACTCCATCTTGTTCGCTCAGCACTGTTGACTTGGGATACTCAGGATCCCAGAGCATCCCTTTCCATGAGCAGGAAGCAGGCTGGGATGTGTGGATGACCTAAGGGGACTGGTGGCAGGGGCACAGCTGGGGCCTGGCCTACAGAGGGCCTGCAATAAGGGAGGAGAAAAAGAAGTAAGAAGGAGAAAGACAGGCTTTCCCTTGGGGAAAAGGACCTTTCTCCTCTTTGATTTTATCTGGCAGTAAACAGCCCTATGTAAACGCCGGCCCTTCATTATCTTGTTTTCCGTCTCAGGGGCTGAGGTCCTTACGCAGCATTTGGACAGCATTGTGCTGTTTCTCCCTACCCCTCACCTCCAAAATGGTATGTCTTAACCTTCTAAGGCAGAGATGGACTCCCTGCAGCCCCCTGCAGTCGGGGCACAGGTGGTGGGTACCACCTGCCTGCCTTGGGAGGGTGGGTCAAGTTGTCACCTGTGTGGGAGTAACAGGATCCCCCACCCCCATCACCTGCAGAGCTTCCCTGTGGAATCTTGCATGGAAAGGAGAGGCCCAGGTAGCGGTTCCCCAGAGCCTTTTCCATCCAGGTCTTTCCCAGGGCTGGTGGGACAGACGACCACACTAGTGGGTTAAGCACCAGAAATGTCCCCTTACAGAGCTGGAGTCTAGAACTTTGAAGTAAAGGTCGGGGTGGAGCTGGCTTCTCTGGAGACTGTGGGGGAGAATAGTTTCAAGCCTCTCCAAGCTCCTGGTAGCTGCTGGCAGTCCTTGGTGCTCCCTGGCTTGTAGAAGCGTCCCTCTGATCTTTCTCCATCTTCACATACCCTCCTCCTTCCTCTGTATGTTCTGTCGTCCTCTTATAAGAATACCAGCCAGCCGGGTGTGGTGGCGCACGCCTATAATCCAAGCGACTTGGGAGGCTGAGTCAGGAGGATCACGAGTTCAAAGCCAGCCTCAGCAACTTAGCGAGGCCCTAAGCAACTCAGTGAGACCCTGTCTCTAAATAAAATACAAACTAGGGCTGGGGATGTGGCTCAGTGGCGCCCAGTGCCCCTGAGTTCAATCCCTGGTTCAAAAAAAAAAAAAAAGAATATCAGCCATTGGATTTAGGACCCACCCTATATAAAAGATGATTACTTCATAAGATTCTTAACTAATTATACCAGGAAAGGCCTTCTTCCCAAATAAGGTCACATTTTGAAGTTCTGGGTGGACATGAATTTGGTGGGGGGATATGCTCTTCAAGTCATCACAGTCTCTTTTTCACATGGTGCTCCAGAAACACTTGGAGATTCCCAATTCCTGTCCCATGTTCTAGTTTTACATGCTCAGTGAGTTCTACCCGTGATTCCAACGTCATGGTGAGTAATCCTGATGGTGGCCGCGGCAGGGAAGGTAGCAGTGGCAGAAAGGGTGGCGGTGCTGGTGAGTGTGATAGTTGGTGGAGGGGTAAGGAAAGAAAGATTGGGAAAAAAAATCCTGGAAGAAATAGGAATGGTAGAGGCGTGTCCCTTGGAGGAACACTCTGGGAACTGGGACCTGGAGTTTGGGACCTCAGTCAGTGTCTTTGCCATCTAGAGACTGGGCTTAATCCTCAAGTACAGCAGGGGAGAACTGTCATGCTGGGATAGCACGCAGTTTCATTCCTCACTGTGAATTTAGCATCTTTGTTCTCCATGGTCACTTGAAAGTATGGGGTAGTGGACAGAGCCCTTGTCTGGGCCCCAGGGAAGCCATTCTCCTAACCATTCACCATGCCTTTAACTAGCATATGATTCTTCTTGCTGGGACTCCATTCTTGCATCTGCATGATGAGGGTGGTGTTCTGGAAAGTTTGCAAGATCCCATCCCACACTAGCCCTCATCTTCTTGCCTGAACTTTATCTAAGTTGGGTGTCCACAGATGAGAGCACATTGGAAAATGAACCTGCATTCTTAGTTGTAAAGATCACTCGGATTTTGCACCAAGGGGACTTTGAACTCTTTTCAGGGATATGGTAATAGAAGGCGCTGATCTGATTTCTCTGGGCCTCTCCCCTTCTCCTGAGCCATTTCCTGCCTTTCCGTGCATTGGTCAGGTTAAGAAATTTGGGGGGATTGTTTATTTGTTTGATGTTGTATTTTCTTCTGTGATGACTAGTATCTTGGGGCAGTGATGCCGTAGTTGTTTTCCCTCCATCTCTTCTATTTTTTTTTTTAATATTTTTTTAGTTGTTGAAGGACCTTTATTTTACTTCCTTATATGTGTTACTGAGGATTGAACCCAGTGCCTCACACGTGCAAGACAAGCACTCTACCACTGAGCCACAACCCCAGCCACCCTCCATCTCTTCTTGAAAGTTCCTGTGTCTGGTGCAGTGGTGCGTGCCTGTTATCCCAGCTCCTCACAGATTCGAGACCAGTCTGGACAGCTTAGCGAGACCCTGTCTCAAAAAGGGCTGGGTGTGTAGCTTAGCAGCAGGTGCCCCTGGGTTCAACTCCATCACTGCAAAAAAGTAAGTAATTTCTCTTTTCTAGTGTCCCCTCATCCCCTCTGCTTTCAGTACGTGCATGTGTGTTCCCGTGTGTGCGTATGCATGCGCACACCCACAAACACCATTTGCTTTATCATATTCATAAAAACACAAAGCAGTGGCCCCACTCTGAGTGATCATTTCAGCTGGAAGCACATTTTGTAAAAGAGAATTTTTAACACTTAAAAACAACCCCCAACAGGCCAGCTCTGGCTAGAGGCAAGAAGGTGGGGTTCTTTGCCATGGTAGTTAGCAGCTGGCTTTGGCCAGTACTTATGTGTAAACAGCAATTTTCCAAACTGGCATGGCTGCTGGGGCTTTCTTTGTGGAGCCAAGGGGTGTGTGGAGAGCAGTGGTGTTTAGTTAAATTATGGGTCTAGATGCAAAACTTTGCAGTGGGGATTTGTGAGAGCTTGACCACTCCTCACTTGCCTGCGTGCAAACAGGCCCACGTGCACACATGTGCACACCCCCCCCCCCCCTCTCCAGAGTGACATCATAAACCCTAAAGGAAGGGGTATCTTGGGGGAGCTGTAGCTCCAGGGATGCAGAGCTCTTGGGTAGGTAGTGAGTGTCTACAGTGGTAGAAAGTAAGCATATACCAAAAACCCCAGGCAAAGGAAGTTGAAGATCAGTTTCCTAGTGGGCATTGGACTGAGCACTCCCTAGAACTCGTGGGTGGCTTTTTTCATCTTGGTGTACTATGGGAGCCAAGTGCCGCTGTCTGAGCATCTTGGTGTGCAGTGGCTGATGTTCCTATACCCCAAGGGGTTAAGTGCTACACTGGAGTCAAGGCTGAAGGTTAGAAAACAGTATAACCAAAGGGCTGGGTGCGAGGAAACAGATGGCTCCCTCCACTGGGGGTATAGACTTTTTTTTAACTCAGAGGTTTTTAATAACTCAGAGGAGTATAGAGCCAGGGGATCAATGTTCCCTTGTCCTGCTCATTGTTTCTAAGGTCAGGAGAAGATTGAAGTTCAGGGGGCTACTAGATGGTTCCTGGCAAACAGAAGGCAGGACTCAAGGGGTGGGACTACAGTTACCTCAAACACACATGCGCCCTCCACCCCTGCCCCCATGACTGAACACACACACACACCAACCTTGCCACGGAGCCGAAGGGAAATGGAGGGAAGAATGTGATTGTATGGTCCTCTGGCTCCTAAGTCCCTTACCAGAATGCAAATCACAGAGCTGTCCACAGTCCATTTGGCATTAATGGTGTCAGGATTCCCAGGGTGGATGACCCTCACCCCCCCACCCCTTGTGGCCTTGGCAGGAGAGAGGTCACTGTGCACAGCCCACTGGACCCCAGCTGTGCTCCCATCTCTTGAAGCTAAGCCATGGGTGAGCAGCTAACCAAGTGTTGCACATCTTCCCCTGGCCTCTTAACATTGGGAAGGTTTTGATTAAACCAGTTTCCTTTATGTTGCTGAGGAGTGGGATCCATCACTCTGTCTGAGCTGGTTCCTGGAGAGGATGTTTTACTGACTCAGATACTTGGGTGCATTGTCTGGGCCTGGAATTTCTCATTCTTCTTTTCCTTTTTCTTTTAAAAGTGTTTTAAAGGTTTTTGGGGGGGACTGTGTGGATTTATAGCTGGGTGTCTGCCTCCACGTAGCGGGTTCTGTCTTGGCATGTTTACGGCTGCGAGGCGACGATGGAGGGTGTGAGTAGAGGCCTTTTCATTTAACCAGTTCCTGGGGATTGAGCATCAGGTTGACTCCTGTAATTTGGAATAAAGGCACGGTGGCCATTTCGTTCTCCTGTCCACAAGAGTGTTTGGGAGATAGACAGGGCCTGCTGTGGTCGACCTGCTGGGCTCTGAACAATGTAGGAGGGAGACCTTGGGGCTCCCTTTGTAGATTGCCTCTCTAGGCTTTCCTAAGAGCTCCGCTAGCACATGTTTGTAGAGCACATTAGTGTTTCTTTACAGATAGTTACTTGGCTGGAGTTAAAAAAAAAAAAAAAAGAAGTAAAAGTTTTTGTCTAAAATTAATCTGTTGGGAGTCTTTTTGTGCATCTAAAACCAGATAGAAGTGGAGGAGAGTGTTTTTGAAATTGTAGGGGAAGACAGTGGGGTGATAGGAGTTGGTTTTTCAAAGCCATTTGTATTACAATGCATCTTCCTGCTGCACATTCATTCTGAGCTAGCTTAGGGGATGAATTTAGTAACTGACATTGGATTTAGTTACAGTGACCATTTATTTATCATCTACACTGTGCCCCACTAGCCTCTTTGGCATATGTTATTTAATTTAGCTCTAATGGGAACCTTGTATGGTAGGCTAATTATTATATCTACATTTTATAGTGGATTGAATTCTACATTCTATTAGAACTAAGGTCCAGCGCCTAGTGCTTAATGTGTCTGTCGAGTGAATACATTAGGAAAGTTAGGTTAAGTAAAATGTGATCATTAGTGAGCGTAGGGAGAGTTAAATCTGGAGAAGGCCTGATGGAGCTTCACCATTAAGGTGACCTTGATCTGCCAGGGAGACTATGGGATGGATGAGAAGGGAGATGGACAATAAGGAACAAGAGTGGGGTGCCCACCTGCTAATGAGAGGATCTTGGGACTCGGAAAGTGTGGGCACTGGCAGGATCTTTATAGAATGTCCTCACATATATTATCTCATCTAATCCCCCAGTCGTCTGAAAAGAGATGAAAAACGGTAAATCACAGCTTTAGACTCTTGAACAAGCCACTGCATGGCACTCCTAGGAGGAAGGTGATTGATAGTATGCGGTCGCTAGGACAATATCCTGAAACTGCACAGAAAGTCCATTTTACAGCTGTTCCAATTTGGGCTGTGTTAACATATGTACATCCTGGGAGCCACTAAGCCACGGCCAGAGCTCCCTGAAGTCTGGGAACCTCATCCCTCATGGTCATCATGCTCTCCGATTCATAAAAGTTCAGTAGTGGGGAATTTGGAGTTCTGAGCCAACACCTCATGGAGCAGAGGAGAAAACAGACCTAAGGAGATGAGTCCTGTCCAGGACCACACCCAGAGTTAGACACTGGTGTTATATTTCCAGTACCTTTTATGCTCCTCTTGCAAATCACTGGTGTCACTCAGCTGATCTCCTGTTGGAGGTGCCTTCGTTCACTTCGTTCACACAGCTAACATGCTAGGAGTCCTGGTGATGACCCATCCCGGCAGCCAGGCCCCTGTACTGTGGCATCTTGTGTGACCAGTAATAATCAAACATTCCATCTGTATCACCCCAAGTGGTGAGACCCTGCACCCACTGAATTTTCCAGTTTTTAATTTTGATGTTAAAACAACACAGCCTAAATTTAGCATTCAAAGAATGATGCTTATTTCCTTAGTTTTTGGATACCATGTGCAAGACTCTTGGTCCTTGCTCTGAGCATTTTTATCTTTGTTTTGAAACTGATGGGATCCCCAAATGTGGCCACATTTGCTCATTTTTGCATGCACTAAGTATTCAGCATGGACTCAATTATGTCTGACCCTATGCTGTGCATCGCAGAGGATTCCAGGAGTCAGGAGCCAACGATCTGGAGAAGGGAACCTGGGTGGTGAGGAGTGAGTGCCATTAGGCTGTGGATACAGTCTTAGAGGATTTCAGAAGAGGGAGAAGTAGCTCCCTGCTGGGACACCAGGTAGATATTTTGAATTTTGGGTTAACTTGCCACAGGGAAGCTTAAGAGCAGAGAGGAATTCCAGGGGAAAAGACCTTTTTGAACAAGGTGTGGAGACCTGCAGATTAGTGGGTTTGAGTCAAGATGCATTACACAAAACCCAGAGGGGAAGGAGCCCAGGACAGAGCTTGCAGGTTGGTCCCTGGGTACTCAGTGTTTTGTTTACAGATAACACCAGGATGGTGGAGACCAAGGAGTCTACACTTCGTTTTGAATTATGTGTGTAATTCTTGTTAATAAGATTTTGTGACTATTTCTGGACAGCAGTTTTTATGCATGTAGCTTTGTTTTGTTTGTTTTTCTGAAGTTTACAATAGCTTGATGTGGGATTAGTCTCTGTATCCTAGTCATATCAGAATGAAGCTGGCTATGGCCACTGAAGTCCTGAAGTCCCTTCTGCCTATAGGAAGCTCCAGCTTCTAGGTGGCAGACTGAATGCCTAAGATATGCAGAGTGACAGCATCCTTAGATATCCAGTGACCTAGACCATGCAGTTTGTACTGATGTAAAATTGCCTTCCTAGAGAAATGTGGAATGTGGCTTGCTTCGGTATCTTATCAAGGACTGCTTCAGATAACCTGGTTAACTTGTGCTCCTCTTTTGTCATTTTTTGCAGATGGTCACAAGAACAAAGAAAATATTTGTAGGTGGATTATCTGCGAACACAGTAGTGGAAGATGTAAAGCAATATTTTGAGCAGTTTGGCAAGGTAAGCACTGCATGGGGTTGGATATTACATGCCAGAGATAGCCTTGACTGTTCCTTAGGAGTGGCTGCTGTGGCCACTGCCTCCACCATAGCTATGTCCTGAAGACCCTCGTCCTTGAACTTGGCCATCATGATTTAAGTGAAATTCTGCAGGAGCTGCAATGGAAGAGTCTGCTTGTGGTCAACACAGAGCCTCACGTACCTGCAGGAGCAAGACAGAGTGGCCTTTCAATATGGTTTTGTAGGCATTGCTGCCCACGTGGGGCCTGGACTGGGGAGGGACGCGGGACTGTGCCTTTCTGGCAAAGGCATTGAGAGATGATGCTCCCCGGGGCCCTTGGCAGCAGAGCTCTCCCCGTAAAATGCCCAGGGAGGCTTGGAAGAGATGCCAGCCCATGCCTGTCAGTGTTCTCTGACCTGAGTGCCTGTGAGAGCAGCAGAATGATGGCCTGAGCTCTGCTGCTGGAGCAGGCTGGGGTCAAAATCCCCAGATCATCCAAGAAACAGAGTGAAAAGGTGTACACGTGACAGATGGAGAATCAGACAGACAGACAGACAGACAGACAGACAAGATGAGCATCCAAGGGTCGTGTTCTCATGCCTCTTTCTGGTTAGTTTGGGGAGGCCATGAATGAGTTCCTTAGATGGCCATGTTGCCCCGGGGGTCTCTTGTGTGGTCTCCCTCCTCTGGCTCCTGTGGAAATGTCAGGTCCAAGGAGACTGGCAGGTGAGTGACTGAGCAGGCCTTCTGCTTCCTGCAACTTTGAGTCACTGTGGGCATTGTTGTGGGAGGCCAGGTGTGTGACCGTCTCCTGCACAGGTCTGCCTCTTCCCTGTAAAAGGGCTGACATGGCAGAGCTGCCGTGGCATTCTGGGAGGACACGGTGGCCATTCTAACCTCTGTCACTCATTTACTCCCACGGTGACTGTTATACTTGCCATGGGCAGGACATGGGCACTCTCGCCCACTGGCTAGCCTGAAGGTTCTGTGCTTTTTGTTTGTTTGCCCAAGGCAATGGGCAACTATGACTCCCTTCCCAGGTGAGGGCCATGACCTTTAGTTAGCCTTGAAATGGAGATTTTCCTCTCTCTGGTGTTAATCAATTTCTGCATGGATGGAGACCAAGCTCCAAGGAGAAGCCAGCCTCATCCAGCCCAGACGTGCATTCGAAATGGCACTGAATTGACCATCCAGGTGGGTTTTGAAAGAGGCCTTCCCCCCACCCTTTCTGGCTACTTGGGGGCTGATTCATTCTGGCTGGTTCTAGGAATAGCTAAGTGTGTTGGTGACCATACGTTTTACAGTACTTCTCTCTGCTATACTGATTTAAAGCACCAAGGGGGATTTGTCCATCCCTTGGCCCCACCCTGCCTGTGGAGAAGGATTGGAAGTAATTAAATGAGACAAGTTCATTTTGCATGATGGAAAGCTCTGGAGGATGAGCCTTCTTTGCTGCCTTTCTGCCTTTAAAACAAGTCCAGGGGTGGTGTTTGCAAACACGAGGTGGGATTTCTTTGTCGAGCTATAACCTGCCTTGGAATCTCATGGGCCTGCAGGTGTCCGGGAAGTTGGCGCTGCCCAGATGGGTGTTGAGAGTATTGCAGACAGGCTCGTACTTGCCAACACGATACACTCTGCACGTCCCTAATGCTCAGTTTCTTCTTCACTGTGTTCTCTTTCGTTCTTCCTTTCTCCCTTTCTGTGTTTCTGTTATTTTTCATTAACACTTATAATTGTGACTCAGTATGCCAGCAGTGGGGGTGCTCTGCAGGCCGTGGCCATGCCCGTGGCAGCTTCCATCGCTGCACTGGGAACAGTTGTCCTTTTGTTTGGAAGCAGTCACAGACCATCTTCCCTGGCATAGCACTCTCTGGGTCGGACGCTGCCCAGTTAATTTTGCAGTAAGGTTTGTGGATTCCGGCAGGATGTAGAAACTTATCAAGTGTTTCATTAAAGGACTAAGGAGGCTTTTGAATGTAGCAGAATCATAGCAGGCTCTGCTCACATGTTAGTGGCTTGTTTTGTACATATGCTCTGTGCATTATCTGGGCCTGTCTTCAGAAGAGCTCATTTCTCCTTTGCTGGTGGCTAATATTACATCTCTGGCCCCTTGGGCAGGGCTCACTACCTCTCAGGATTCTGGTGTAATTCATTTGAATCCAGAATGATCAAAGTAGGGAGACTCTGCTGCTAGGCCTTAAGGGCCACGAGTAAATCCAGCAACTGTGAAAGGAGGTAACAGATAAATTGAGAAACTGTCTCTACCTCTTGGTGGTTTCTATTCTGATTGAAGGAATCAGGACACACGTTCACCTGAAGTATACCCACATTCCTGCGTGAACATGGGCATGCATGCACAGGTGAAGTTGTTTGGGGCCACCTTCAAACCAATTGCAAATTAATGAGGTGTAGTTTTATTATTGATAATGCGTGCTTATTAAATGTTGGATTCTGGGGCAGGCCATTCACTTATATTATCTAGTTGAATTTTCCTCTGGGAGGTTGGTGGTTGTATTCTCATGTTGCAGATTGTTAAGTGGGGTCTTGGTGGGAGTTTGTCATTGACTCAGTTCATAACCTCCTGAGAAGGAGAGTTGGGTGCAGACCCTCTGTCCCTAGGCGTGTCTGACAGCAGAACCTGAACTCTGCTGATCAGTCCTCAGGAAGGACTGAGGTCAGGGAGGCTGCCAAGGAGAGGAAGAGCAGGAGAGGAAAAGGCAGCGTCACTTCGGCAGGCTGAGGTCTGTGCATATTCATCAGCGTCACCCAGCCCATTTGGCGAGGGTGACAATCAAGGTCAGGCAGGGTAAGTCTCAGCAAGGTCACCCCGGGGAAGCAGTTTAAGAGTCAGAATTCCTCTTTCACCAAGTCCAGAACTTTCATCCCTACACAGGCTTCAGGCGAGGTGTGCCACTTTTTAGGTTTCTTTTGCCGTCATTCCTCTTCCCATCCTGCCCGAGGTGGCAGCTGCTCCAACTGTTTATTTCAGGTGGAAGTCAAGATGGGTACGACTGCTATCAAGGGGCTGAGCTGAGGGAGTTTAGATATGTCATTACTGTGAGTGGAGTGGGTCCAGAGTGACACACCTAGAGCCCTAAATAACTCAAATTGGAGGCTTCCTTTTGTGCTGTTTCCCACCTTCCTTCCAGAATATTTACTCCCTCAGGTTGGAGATGTCATTACTTATTGTGTTTAAGGTGAGGTTGTGAAGTATGGTCATTGGCATAAGGACTGTGCTAACCTTGATGGCCGTCCTTCACCCTGGGTAGCTGTTCTGGTACCGTCCTAGGAGGAAGGTCAAGTAGAAGGTATTCCAGGCCTTGTGCTAGGCCTGTCAATGGGGTGACCCCCGTATGACACCTTGACAGGTTCTTTCTTTCTTGGTCTCAGTTCCTCTTGTGAGGAAAGGAGTTGAAAAACTTAGAAGGGGGAGAGTAATTATTTTTGGCTTAGGAAACCATCTGGTCCTTGTTGTAACAACTCACTCCTGCTGTCCTAGGGTGGAAACCGCTGTAGCCAACAAGTGATCGGTTGGATGTGGTTGTCTTCCAATAAAACTTTATTTATAAAAACAGATGGTGGCTGGGGTTTGGCCTGTGGACCATAGTTTGCTGCCCCCTGGGCTGAATTATTGCTAAGATTTTTTTTAACCTTGAGAAGTCAGTAGTATAGAAAGTTCAAATATAATCAGGTTATAATTCAAAGTATCTATAGACGGTAACAAGAACAATACATTATCAACAGTGGTGAGCATAGCATGTAATAAGCAAAAGAGACCTAACCATGTTAGAATTTATTTCCAGACTTCTTGGTACAAGGACAGTGAAGGGATTCTTTATTTGGAAAAAGCTACTATTTATAAACTGGAATCCTCATCCTGTGAGTAAGACCCAGAAAAACTGTAGTGTACTTTCATCTCCCTATTTCGTGTGCTAGATTGAAATCAACAAAACTCAGGATTGTGAGGTTCAGATTTTGCTGTGAAGATGCTTTTACTGTATATTAATGTTTCTGAATTAGAGTTACGTGTGCGTGATGCTGAGCTTTTTAATGTGCTTTAAAATGTGCTTCTCAGATGTCAAGTGAGCGAGGTGGTGTGTCTGTTGTATAGGTGATGAGAAGGGGGAGTTGTCTGAGATCACTCAGCCCCTGTTGGGTAGAGCCCAGATGGTCACTCCTTCCTGTCCAACCTACCCTTTTCTTCTTTCCATTGTTTATAAAACCCAGGCTCCCACTTTGGCACCAAGCAGCCTCTCACGGGGAGCGGGTTTTATTCATTTGTCAAGAACATTGATCTACAGTAATTTATTTAACTGCCTGGGGTTCTTAGTGGACGTTATCTGTGATCATGATTTCGTACATTCAGGAATGATGTATACAGGCCATTCCAAAAAATGGCAGGTAAATGACGCTCTGATGTGCCCAGGCAGACCCAGGCAACGAATCGGCCTGTTCTCCACGCAGAGCCACCTGGAAGAGCCCAGCTTAAAATGCAGTGGATCAAAGAGACTCCATGTACCCTGGTTTACCCCTTCTCCTCTGCAGACCCCTCCTCCAGGTCTTGCAACCTCACTTACAGCATTTTGGAGATCAGAAAAAGGACTTTATACTTGGTGGCTCTCCGCCTCATCCCGGATGGAGTGGTTCTGCGCGTTTTAGCTGTTCTCTGCCATGATAGGGCTGCCTGGGTGCTGGACCCGCTAGGTGTTGCCGCTTCATGGAGCCCCTGTGAAAGCCAGGCGGCCGCGTCCGGAGGCTTCCAATTATACTTCACATGGCGAACTGTGTAATTAGTTTGGAAGACTTATGCTTAGTCATTGGTTTATCCTAATCGGCTTTGGCTTTCCCCAACAACAAAGTGAGCTTATTTTGCTAAGCTGAACCGACTCTGCACCCTTTGTCCTGCCTTTTATTGTCTCGTTCCTTTCATTCTGTTTTACTGCCAGAGTTCTGTTTCATTAGGCCTACAAGTCATTTCCAATTCAGTGGGCTGCTACAATCCGGCCTTTATCACTCGCTGCTCTGGTTCCCATGTCCCTTCTGGGCCAGTGCCCGAGTTTGTGGTTGACATGAGGGCTTTAACCCCTTCCTGGGCCAGCCCTTCATGTGGTGACAGGAGAAAGGCCTGCATGGACAGGCAGCTCTGAGGAAAAGAGGTGGAAGGATCCTTGGGCGCCCTGTGTTGGATTTGGGTTGTGGGTGGGCCTGTGGACGTTAACTTGAGCTTTGGGAAGTGGTGCTTAAAAGGCTTTTGGAAAAAAGAAAACTTGGAAACAAGAATGAATTGGCTTCTTAACTTAGGAGACCTACTTGTTTATTCCGCTGGTGTGGGGGCCCAGGTTGGGCATGCTCTGAGGGAGGGCAGGGGCCTATGACAGGTCTTAGGTGCAGGTGTGATGGCGGCCTGTCCACAGTCAGTGCTCAGATGCTCCTTTTGATACTGTGTGTGAGGAGAGTAGTACCTAGAATAAAAGTATTAGGACGCCTTTGAAGTTGAAAGGCAGGAGATTTGTGAGGAAATAAATAAGCAAGTTACCGTCCTCCTGGAAGTGGACTCTGATCCTGAGGTAGAATTTTAGCACTTCCAAATGCCCGTTGCAGATAAATGGAGCTCTGCGCTGTGTGTGGCTCTCACACGGGGCCTGGAAAACAAAGTTGTGTGTGTCTTTTGTGGGCATCAGTGCTCCCAGGAGGCCTTTGTTTCTGAAGTGGTTTGTGCAGGTGGGTTGAGTGGGAGGTGGACAGTTAGCTTGCCTGTCACCTGCTCGACCTCAGTCTCGAGAGTCTGCGTGTTCCTCAGACCTTCTTCAGTTACAGCCCACAGAGGACCAGGAAGGATCATTTTCCCCTCCCCAGCTGTGTGTGCCAAAGGCTACTTTGGGTCTTACATTTTCTTCCTGTGATAGCCCAGAATTAGAACAAACCTGCCCCACGTCTTATTCCTTCTGTCTGGTTTGTGCCAATCCCTTCCTTTGGAAGTGTGTCAAATGAAACAGGAACTTTATTTGCCCCCTGATGTGGGAAAAGTCCCCTTCAGCAGACAGGAGAATGCCGCCTCATCCACCTGCCTGCACCCTCTAGGCCAGGTGGCTCGAGCAAACCGGCATCACCCGTGAGGACCACGATCCCTGGGTTTTGCTGGGATATCCTTCTGCTGCTGTTTTCCTTGTTAGCTTTGCCTCCCTAGACCGATTTCTGCTGCAGCCAGTGAAGGTTGTCGAGTTAGAAATAGATCGAACGCTCTAACCTCATTTCTCCTAAATTTTCATATTTTTTTCTTCAAAAAAGGAGTTCCTGAAATACTGGGTTTCCAGGAAAACTTCCCGTTTCCCTTTTAGTGTATAAAATATAGCCAGCTGTTGTTAGGCAAAGGCATCAGACATTATTATTGCTCTGTTAACAGTGTTTTAAAATATACAAATAGAAAAATAGGATGCCTTCTGGGTAGCAAGCTGGGAAAACTTTGAGATTATGCTAATCAAATGCCATGTTCATTTGCATAGTAGGTAGAGGAACAAGGCCCAAACTTTCCAGTTTTGCTGTTTAACTGCATTCCCCAGTACGACTTAGCTTTACTTAATTTTTTTTCGGGCCCAAGAGGAGGGAGGCCCAGGGACAGGGGAGCCCTTGGGCGCAAAAGAGTTAATGAGGCCCGTGCTGGCTAGGGGAGGGTGAAGGGGGCCTGGAGGACTTCAGCTCACCTTCCCAGAGTCCTCCTGGAGGCCTCTGAAGAGGTCACTTACAATGGAGTTGTTAGCATGAGAAAAGAAAGCTCTCTCTCCCTGATGTAGTCCAGTGGGAACTGAAAGTGTACCAGGAATCACGGTTCAGGCTTGTGCCAGTGGGTGCAAGGGGTGGTACTTGTGGAAGAGAAAGCGCAGTTCATTTAGACTTGGCATAGAAATCCAGCTCTGTTGTTTGGTGGAGTGAACATTGATATGGAGATTCCCACCCGCCCGCCCCCCACCCTGTCAATAGGATACCCCATTACATGGGTCCTGGATGCTTTTCTCTTTTCTTCCTTTTTTCCCCTTCTTTTGTCCTCAGAGAAATAGTCTCGCTGTAGAACGGCGGGATTTGTCAAGTTACTGCCCTCTTAATTTTTTACAGCTCTGTACTTTCAGACTTGGTATTTGTGAATTAGCTCAAAGTGGGCTGCCAATCTGTGCTTTATTTACATTCGAAGCCATAATAGTGAGAGACCCAGAAAAAATGTTAATATGCAGGAAGAAGCAGGAGGGTTGAGTTTCTGACTGTTGCTAACCTCACCACTGCCTTTAAAACCAATCAGGAGGCACACGGCTGATATTTAATAGCTTTTAGCTGATTATTTTTCTTCTCCTCTTTCTTTTCTATCCAAGTTGACCTGGGTGTACTTGAGCGGAAATGAAGTCATCCAAATGCTGAATTAGAATAATCACAGGCCTCTAAGAATGAAATAGAAGCAGAGATTAAATGGTGGAGGGAAGGCTGGCATTAATAAGCACCAGGAAAACTTTGCATAAAATAAATAGGAGATTGGAGAGATTGAATTTGTGTATGCCGCTTCCATTTTCCCTCCACGTTGTATTTTTCTTCCTAAAGACCACAGACCTTCTGCAGCCGAGGTGATGGTCCTTCGTGGGGCATTTGTGTGGCTGTGGTGGTGCTTCCGGGGTGGAAGGTTCATCTGGAGGGAGGGTCTGTTGCAAGGAAGGGTTAATGATCGCTTGTTGCAAGTAGGGGGCTGAAGACAGGAACAGGAGAGAGGATAGGTAGCCAGTTCCTTTAGACTTGACATAGAAATCAGACTCTGTTAGCGGGGCGCGGTGCTGCACGCCTGTAATCCCAGCACTTGGGAGGCTGAGGCAGGAGGATCGCGAGTTCAAAGCCAGCCTCAGCAACTTAGTGAGGCCCTAAGCAACTCAGTGAGACCCTGTCTCTAAATAAAATACAAAATAGGGCTGGGGATGTGGCTCAGTGGCCAGTGCCCCTGGGTTCAATCCCCAGTACCAAAAAAAAAAAAAAGAAAGAAAGAAAGAAATCAGATTCTGTTGTTTGGAGGCAGTCTCTATATTATTGACTGGTTCCTGGTTGTAGGGACTTCTGTCTACAACCTGGGCAGGGTAAAGGTAAGGTGACCAGTTATCCTGGTATGCAAGTCAGAATGAATTGTCATCCCAAATAAAGGGAGGGGGGAAAAATCAAGACACCTGGTCTGATTCTTGATGCTCTAGGAGGGTCGGGTCAGTACTTTCTGTGACCACCTTCAGGCGGATTTAAATATTCCTGTGTATTCCACTTCATACTATTTGCATTCTGCCTTCCTGGTTCAACCCATTGACTGGGACAGGAGCTGGCCCAGGACCTGCTTGAGCACAGACCAGTAGGTGTGAAGTGAGCAAGTGGCCCGGGGAGGGCCCCTCCCCGGGGCAAGCAGTGGCTTGCCACTGACTTGGAGGGTCGCACCCCTTCAGGGTCCTATTTGGGCTTCTGCTACGGGAGTATTTCTCTGACTTGAAAATAAAAATTGTGTCCCACTATAGTGAAAAGTGAGCTTCTTGTAGACAAGAGCAAAATAGGGATTTAATTAGATTTTAAAAATCCAGCAGAGTGGTTTGTTTACAGGAAGTCAGTTTTTAGGTGGTCTGTTGTAGAAGATGTAATTTGTGCAAGTGGATTAGTTGTAAATTAGAGATTTTTGGTTGTTGAGGTCGTTCATGGTCTTTTATAATTGGCGGCAGAGGTAAATATTTTCTGACTGCTTACAGTGTGTTAGTATATGAAAAAACATTTTAAGGTGCTTTTCACTTAAGGAAAAATAAATGAGAGTGTGGAATGATCAGAGACAGGCTTCCTGACCTTTTCCCAGCTTTCTTATGGAATGTCAGAGGGCGTGGTAAGCTGCTGGGAGATGAAGTGCTGGAGTCCTTTGTAAGGGAACTCGGAGATTCTTTGATATAGAGACAACTATTTCTTATTTTAATCTTTTAAAGAGGCCACCCCATTTCTTTTATTGTTAGATCTGCTTTAGTAGGCCCCCCGCCCCCACCAAAGAAAAAATGCAGAAATAAAAAAAAGGAGGATTGGCACCTGTGTTCAGATTCACGGATTCCTACTGCCCTAACCTTTCATGTGTCCTTTGTCTTATAATTGTCCCAACAGCCCTGTGAGATGGAAGGATTTATCCCCATTTTCTAGGAAAAGAAGAGTGCAAAGGTGTAAATGACTTGCCCAGGGCTCCTGTGCCAAATAGAAGTGGGCTGAAGGTTCCCACCCTGGCCTTCTGGCAAGAAGTTCTGGGTTTGTTGCTCCACGTGAGCTGCTCACGCGAGGGCCCCCTCTGTTGGGTGTATGGGGTGCCCTGTTCAGCAGTTTGCAGTGCTGTAGATTTGTTAGGACACATCTTCCAGAAAGGTGATCATTACTTTATGGCTCTTTGTTTAAAATGTGTTATATAGAATAAGTAGGGCCCAGAATACAAAACTTGCACATTTCCTTTTGAAAAAAATGAGACTTGGAGACACTTTGGTATAGTTCCTGGCTGCATCAGTCCTTGTTCCTGGCCACCCTGGACTATCCTTTAATTTATTTGACCCTTAGGAGTATATGTGTAGAAAAGTTGAGAATCACTGCTGTTGATCGTCTGACCTAGGGGTTGGCAAACTTTTTGTAAAGGGCCAAATGGTAACTCTTAGTTACATGGCTCAGATGGACTCTTACAACCTCTCAACTCTGTCTTTGATCACAAAAGCCAAAGACAATATGAAAATGAATGTGACTGGGCTCCAATAAAATTTTATTTACAAAACCAGGAAGCCAGCAGATTTGATCCACGGCCATGTTTTCGACTCCCTGGGTTAGCGTATTGCTTGGTGATAGGGGCCTGGGTTGCTTACACCTACACAGTCTGGGGTCAAATCCAGTTCATGTGTTTACTAGCTCTGTAAACTTGGATGGGTTATTTCACTTGTTTCTACCTGTTTATTTGAAAAATGGGGATAATGATGGTACTTAACATATAGAGTTGTCACGAGGCACATATGAACGAATGCACCTGTAGTTCTTAGCATCAGCCCGGAAACAGAGTATATGCTTAATACACACTAGAAGCATTAACTGCTGTTGTTATTTTCCACCTTCAAGACCCCAGTCCTCTGATATTCTGGGGTTGCCTCTCTAGTCCTATCCAGCAGGAGGCCTGCTTGCCAGATAGCAGCACACACAGACACACACACGCTCACGCATGCTCACACTCTTCTATCTTTGCCATCTGTCCTCAGGTGAGCTTACTTGAGTTCAACCAACCCTGGGGTGACACCCAACAGCTAGACTCAGTTTTGTGTAATCTTTTAAAGGAGGACCTCAAGGTTAGTCTAGCCACCTGGATGTTTCCAGTTTGTGCAGTTGACTTTTGGGTTGCGCCTGCTTTGATGGAAAATGTTGACCTGATGTGGCCAAAGGAGCATTCTTCTGGCTGGACCCTGTGGGTGAACTCTTCATTTTTTTGAATAATTAAACAACTTTTTGGGTAAAGGGTATTATCTGGAAATTGTCCCAGTATCACTTAGCTGATGTTTATTAAAATACATTTAAATATATTGATCCACTAATGTGTTTATTGCACTTATTTTGCCTCTTGGGAGAACTTTTCACATCCTCATTTAAGTTTTCTTTCTTTTTCCTTTTACATATGATTCTCATAAGCTTGGTTTTCTGGCTTCTTTTGAATTTATAGCAAAGATTAAGGGGTTGGAAGATGTTAATAAAGTCAGCGTAAAGCAGGAGGGAGAAAAACCTATAAAAGCAAAGAGCCTTCGATCTTATACAGCTGCACATCGTGGGACCGTTTAGTGCAGGGAAACAGCCATCCATCGTCATTAGGCCCAGGAAGCACTGCCTCTGCAGCCTCATGCGTCACTCATGTGTTCATTGATTCATTCAGCAGATCTTGATTGTCTTCTGAATGCCAGGCACTGAGCTAGGAGCCAGGAGCCCATCGGTAGACGAAACAGACAAGGTCTGTACTTACCTACATTGTAAGTTTTAATCTGGGGTGGGATGGGAAGGACCAGCCCCGAGCAAGCACATAAATAATAAAAATGATTACAAATTGTATCATAAAGACAAGAAAGGAGAAAAAGACAACAACAACAACAACACAGGAGCTGAGAGAATCCATAATGGGAACTTGAAAGAGGGAATCAAGGGAAAAACTGAATGTGTGTAGTCTCTTTGCCTCAGCTAGACTGCCACCAGGGGGGCTGGGTCTGTTTACTGGCACCAGGACAGGCCAGCACCTGGGAAAAAGTGGATCCTCTGTGTCAGAGGGGGAGGGCTATGCCAGTTGTTGGAGAAGGAGTTTCTCATGGTAAAATTAAGATTTTTCTATTTAAAATGGGGCTTTAAGAGAATATGTTCAATTATATGGAACCCTTCTTAAGTGGAGCCAATTATTCCTTTTGCTACTCAGGATAAATGAGGTATTTATACCCCACAGCCAAAAAATTCCTAGAACTCAGGTGACATCTGGGCAGGGCGAGCTAGTTAGCAAGGCCCTTCCAGAGCAGGTAGAATCTCAGCAGGTCTTGGTCCAGAGGGTTGATGCCCAGCTGTCCCAGTGAAGGGAAGGATGCGAGGAGGGCCGACATACAGTGTGTGTTTAATCTTCTCTGCTCTTTTTTCTGTCTTTGGTTTGGGGAAAGCTGTGGGCCTGCTGAGGGGAGGGTCTCAGGGTCTGTGGTTTTCAGAACCCAGTGGGAGTCTTGGTTCATCCAGGTTCATAGCTGTACACACCCTCCAGGGTGGGTGCCTAGGCAGGCACTGGGTGTTAGATAGTGTCTGGCACATGGATTCTCAATGATTATCTCTCTCCTTTCCCTCTCTGCTTCTCTTTCACTCTCCTTCTTTCTCACTGCCCTCCCCCACCCCATATTCAGGGGCTTAACCACTGAGCTATATCCCAGCCCTTTTATTTTGTATTTTGAAACTGAGTCTCACTAAGTTGCTCAGAGCCTTGCCAAGTTTCTGAGGCTAGCCTTGAACTTGCAGTCCTCCTTCCCTCAGCCTCCTGAGTCGCTGGAATTACAAGCCACTGCACCTGGCCCAGGCCCTGTGTTTCTAAACTCCCAAATTGTTGGCGTGCTCCAGGTTCATCCCCTGTGAGACACTCCCTTCCTTCATCTGCGCAAAGCACTTCCTTGTGCCAAATGAATGGGTTTTGAATTTTTTTTTTTTTTTTTTTTTTTTTTTGGTGGTGCTGGGGATTGAACCCAGGGCCTTGTGCATGCGAGGCAAGCACTCTACCAACTGAGCTATATCCCCAGCCCTGGGTTTTGAATTTTTAAGGGGCTAGTTTCTTAGTTTTTCCCAGTCCCTGTCCCTGCTCCCCCCCATCAGCTCTCTGACAAATTCTGCATCTAAGATCCAGCTAGATCTAACCCAGCTGGAGCTCCTGGGGGGTGGGGGAAGCTGATGGGAGGATTTGGCTTTTTCTCCTCTTATGCTAATGAAGTGAATATGGCAAGGAGTCACAATATTTTCTTTCCAGGCAAAGAAATG
This sequence comes from Glaucomys volans, assembly GCA_020662805.1. NCBI lineage: Eukaryota > Metazoa > Chordata > Mammalia > Rodentia > Sciuridae > Glaucomys > Glaucomys volans. Next base: position 24,898 of record JAJEJO010001605.1, on the reverse strand, counting down.
TTGTTGTAGGAGAAACAGCATGCAGGGGAAGCAAATGTGATCTCACTGGATTCTCTCGAGGGAAGAAGGGGACAAATTGTCAGCTTCTGTTGAGAAGATAATGCTCTTGCTATGATAAACGCCAAGTTTCTACGGAAAGCCACCATCTTTATGGTGGTGTCCCCAAGTACCCAGTGCAGGCCTGGCAGCAGCGGCACAGAAAGCAGATATTTGTTGGGGCGGGGGGGGGGGTTGGTTTGTTTGCAAGGAGGAATCAGTTCAAAGCAAATGAGGCCATGCATTGAAAATGTTCTTTTAGGCAGCTTTATAAAGCTAACAGCCATGCACCAGAGCTGCCTGCGCTTAAAACACACCTATGGGGAGATTTCCACCCTCGATAAATATTTCTTGCATATGACTTGGATTAAGGAGGCACATGAGACAGAAAAGCCGCATAAAATAATTTCCCCTCCCATAGGAAGTTGCTGCTGTAATTCGCTTGCAAGTGATTTCATGAGGCCTGTTCTGATAGAAGTTGCTGTTTGCTGGCGGGCTGGGAGTTTCTCAGACTGCTGGTAGCGCCCCTTCTTGATTTGGGTGTATTGGACACCACTCCCTCAAAGAACTTCTGCTGTGAGTTGCTTTCTGTGGTGTGCTTTATGCTGATTCCCTTCAGCTGCTTCCATGTGGCTGGGCAGCCTCCTATGCATTTGCTCAGAGAGACCTGCAGCTTAATGGGGGGAATTCCTGGGGAGGGTCAGGAGCTCTCAGGACGCTGAGACCTTGGTAAGAGCTGGAGGTAGAGGAGGGTGGTTTCCATTGGCCATGTTGAAAGGCCCTGGGCTGGTTGTGCTTGTCCACCCACCTGTGCATTCAGTAGCCCAGTTCTAGGTATTAGGCATCATGCTGAGCTCACAGAGAGGAGCGAAGGTCCCTGCCCACAAGAGGCATGCAGGCAAGAAGTGGATATTCTCGGGAACAGAATTGCAGTGCAGTCTAAGTGTGGAGAGGGCAGGGGAGGAACCTGCCCGGGACTGTAGTCAGTGCTGTGAGCTCCTCCCCCGAGCCTCCCATCCTTTATGCCTGCCATCTCATTCTGTTCCCTGAGGCAGCCATGGAAGGCGCCTTGAGCATTGATCTGGAAAAGGTGCTTGACACACACTTACTCTGCGTTGCATTAGAGGTTGGAGTGGAGAGTAGAAGGAAGCCCATGGCCTGGCTTGCCCCACACACCCCTGAACAGGGCAGCCCTGTCTGTGCCAACTTTGTAAAGAACCCAGTGAAGACTGCCCACTTTAGTGGGCTTAAGGTAGTGACTCTCTGAGGTCATTTGGAGAGTGGGGTCAGGAGGGAACTCAAATCCCAGTGCCTGCCTCCACCTTGCTCAGGTGTGTTAACCTCAGAGGACACGCCCCAGACTTTAAGCATTCTCCCCTTCTGGCATGTCCCACATCCTCTCTGCCATCTTATGCTTTGTGCCCACCAGCAGCTGTAAGCCAGTGTTGCTTGTTTGACCCATGAGTGGGGCAGTGGACACCCTTCAGTGCTGGACCACCTCAGGCGACATATGTTGTAATTCAGTCCCACTCTTGCTTCCTTACATGCATTTCACATGGAATCTGCTGGAGAAGAGACTTAGCCGCCTAAGGAAGTGGACAAAAATGACTCCTCAGATGCACCTAGGAGAAAATGACAGTTGCCATCAGCGGCAGCTTATATAAAGTGTCCCAAAGCAGCTGTACCTTTTTTTAAAAAACTTTTTTAAAAAAGACAACAAAAAGAAATACTGTTATTTTCGTGTGTCAACTCTTCTCAGTGTTAGGGATTATAGTGGCTTATTATTCATATTAGTATTCATATTCCCATTCTGAGCACCATGTTGTATGGCCCCGGGGTTGACAGACTTTGTAAAGGGCCAGATAGCACATACTTTAGACTCTGTGGACCATGCAGTCTCTGTCCCAGCCACTCAGTTCTGCTGGTGTAGCACAAAACAGCCCCAGACAGTATGCAAATGAATGAGCCTGGCCGTGTTCCAATTTCACTCTCATTTACAAAAGCAGGCGGCAGGCTGCATTTGGCCCGTGGGCCCTAAGTTACTGCTATAGACATTCCCAGGTCCTGACTTGAGTCTCAAAGAACTCAGTGATTTCATAGAACTGACGATATTGTTAGGGTTAGTCATAGACATGGATATACTCATTGGAAAAATAGCCCTTTAAAACATACATCAGAAAGATGTGTCTGATGCCACCTCTTTAATCCATTTGAAAAAAATCTTTTAAAGTAGCTGCAAATACAGAGACTGGGGAGGGTAGAAAAGGTACGCGCCCATGTCCATCACATAGGAATGTTACTGTAGACAGGCAAGGAGGGATGGTCCTGAGTCTTGCTTCTGGGGCCATGGGGGCACCAGCACCTGTTGCTGAGGGACAGGTGCTCTGGGTGGCTGTGGCAGCCACTGGCTAGAGGACTTCCCCAGGAACACACTTGCAGAGACTTCCTGTCATGCACCACTTGTCTGGCTGCATTCCTGAACATGGAAGGCCCAAATGGAAACTTTGTGCAGCTTCGTGCAATGGATCCTTGACTCTGCTAACTCATGCCTGTGAGCTGAGAACTTGCTTATAATCATTTTCCTAAAAGAAGATAAAACCGGATTCACATGGATTAATTTGCACTCCTAAGTTCTCTGTAAAAACCTAATGACATTGACGTGTCGATGAAAATGTGGAAATTAACACTTGGAAATTTTTATATAAAACCTGTATTGAAAATGGAGCTAAACCTTCATATGCTAAAAAGAGCTATATTATTTATACCTGAAAAAACTCAATTTGATGCAAGCTGCTTATTTCTCCATTGTGGTCACGTGGACTGAAGTTCTTAGTATGAAATGTAATTTACACAAATTAGTCCAAGGCAGGTAGAGTGTGAAATTAAATTGATGCCTTGATTTCTGTATTCTCTGGTAAGTGTTTCTCTGAAAATTTGTCATTTCTTGTCCCAGGAACTTTGAAGTCTCTCTCTCTCTCTTAAACAGAGCAAAGCAGTTCTTATTGGTTAAGGACATGAAACAATCTTAATTACAGGCTAAAGAAGTATATTTCATTTTACTTTGTGGCAAAATATTAGTGTAAACCCAAATTGGACTACCAGTAGAGGTTGAGATTTAGGATTTAACATGTCTGTTAAATTTTCAACTCTTTGGACCAAGTCACTTAATCTCTTGGGCTGTGATTAGCACAGCTTAGGGCTTTTAGCTGTGTGAACCTGGAGGAAGCATTGAAGAGCCTTTCACAAGATGAAGACCAAGGCTCAAGAGAAACCGGTAGCCATGGGTATCTGAACACTTCGGGGCCTGGCTGGCCTGCCCCACCTCTGAGTCCCAGGTGCTGTGTATCTTGAGGAAGTTGTCAGCACTGATGTCCTTGGGTCAGTCCCTAGAGATAGGATGAATCGTGTGGGATATCCCAATCCCAGTTCAGCTGTGGTCATAGAAGAGGAAGGAGAATCAACTCCATGCTAGGAAAAAACCCCATGGTCATCAGAGGGGCCACATAAATACATTTTAGCAAAGCAAAGATGATTGGACTTGACCTTGTCAGCAGAATTCAGCCCTTTGTGATGGAGCCATCTGCTTGGTCCTTGGCAGCTTCATGGGCTGCCCTTGGCTAAGGAAGAGTCTGGTGGCACCTCCAGGGCCCGGGACCTCTGTGGTTGCATTTTATTGGTGCTTTCTGTGAGGCCACCTCTCAGCAAGGTAGACCCGGGCCAGCACTGCTGACTTTGGAGTGAATCACTGCTGTCAGATAACCAGCGGCTGATGTTCAGGGCGCTCTGAAAAATGAATTACGGGCTCTCATGATTTTTATTTGTCCATGGTGGCATGGGGGGTATTTATCTCTCTTGTCCTCATCCTCCCCCTTTCTCCAGGCCTTTGTCTCCATCTGAGTCAGCATGACATGGTTTGAAAATTGCCTGTTTGGCTTTTAATGATGATTAATGTCCGTAGCCATGTTTCAAATTTAGGCTCTCTTGAAGAGTCTCTGAGACCGTTACCAAGAGCAACCTGCTGGGGGAGTGGATCGCGCTGAGCTCTTTATATCTCCAGCTGGAATTTGATACCTCCCAAACTTTTCCACCTTGCCTCCCTACCTCATGGGCCCTTCTTGGGTCTTTGGCATGAGGAGCTGGTGGGGAGTGATCGGGAAGCAAGCCCGACCCACCCTCTTGGTCAGGACAGTGCCTGACCATGGAGTGTGTGGGAGGGTCACTCTTTCTTGTCCCTCCCTCCCTCTCCCCAAATCAGAGAGGCCAACGAGGAGCTTAATTTCCTCAACAGCAGGTGCCTGTCATCTATCTGAAGATAGTTGCCAACATCTGGTACAATTGCCTCCGCAAACGCAGTAACAAGGCGGCCTGCAGTTCAATCGCGGAGCGAGCATCGCCGCTTTAATGATAACAAGCTGTTGGCCTCCCCTCTGAGATGAATCCATCTCACAGATGTTTGTCTAGTTTTGGCAATCGTATCGCACATAGCTTTGGTGATTATGCTCAACTGGAGACTATTACAATAAAAGAAGTTTGAACTTGTTCCATTTTTACATCCCACCCCCCTCTCCCCTGTTCTGAGGTATAATTTATATCAATGGCTGTAATATTGGTTCCATTACTGAGGCCTCTTTACTTTTTATTATGTCGGTGGAGCTGCGGCTTATAGCCTGGCTTCCTCCGCAGGTTAATGTGCTTTAGCTACATCAACGCTTTTAATGTCCTCACTTAATGGCCCCGTGGCAGTCCTCTGCCCTCCGTGGAAGCGCGTGTTGACACTGAGAGGTCGTGCGATTACTTTGACTTAGTGTCTCTAACTGGAGATAGTTATGGCTCTCGTGTGGGATGCTGATGGGGGTCACGTGGGAGGCCTGGCAGGTGTATGGTGCGGAGGCCGGGAGGAGAGCCCCGCAGGAAACAGTCGGAGACAAGGCCTGGGCATCCAGAACCTTCTAGACTGCTGTGGGCCTTCCTCACCTCCTCTCTCCTACCCATCCTTCCCATTGCTCCTCCACATCTCTTCCTAAAATGGCACATTGTATTAGTACTTAAATAAAACTCACGCCTTGGTGAAGTGACACATAGAGGACCCTTGGGCCGTTCCTGCTCCAGTGTTCGGTATTTTGAGCTTTAATATGACACAGGTTTAGCTTTTACGTACCTCTGTAGATGAAAAGTGGAAGGAACTATCAACCCCTTCAAATCATATTTAGCGATAGTAAATTCCAGGCTTTTTTTTAAATGACAAGTTATTAATCGTGTCTCAGTTGTGTGATGGTGGCTCACTGTGCTGACGGCTTTTATTAATATACAAAGGTGTAATCCTAACAGTACCCCTGCAAGGTGCTCTTGTGCCCATCGTCACAGATGAGGGAAAAGAGACCGAGCAGAAGGGCACTTGCTCAGTGGTGCGAAGCTGCCGAGGACAGAGGAAGATAATTCAGGGCTAGCAGACTCCAAATCCATCCTCATTCTCCAGCCATCATGGTCATCACTAATCCTGCTTGTGGCCTGAATCGATGTCATGGAAAAATCTGCCCATCCGAGATGTGGCGCGTTATATAAATCAGTACAAGATAAATCGCCATCCTCACTTAACATTTAAGCCTCTTTTTCATTTTAATTTGGATATTACTTTGTCAAAGATTAGGAAACGTAATTTTGGCAAGGTGTTATTTTTGGCAGCGCTACTGTGAATGGGTGAGTCAGCCTGGCTGTGGTGTCTCAGTGGTGGCGGGGACCATGAGCTCCTTTCCTTGGCCAGAAATAGATACTGGTCTCTGCCAGTGACACATCAAGAAGCCCTGGACAACTGCACTGGGCACTTGTGGAGCCTTGCATGAGGGACCCAGGAGCTGCCTCATCTTGGTCTCTGGACAGGACACTCTTCGGTAAAGAATTCTTCATCTACGTGGGTGTGAGTCCATTGGGGGAGAGAGAACCTTTCCTGAAAAGTTCAGATAGAGTGTTGTTTTGTGATGCATATCAGAGTTAAAACCATGAGGTGGCCCATGAAACATAGTTGTTCCCAGAAATGGCTAAAAATGTGAAACTTGAAATCCAGCATATTCTTAAAGACTTATTATTAAATAATAATAAATAGTGATTATTCAAGACTTGACATTGACATTATCTGTGTCATCGGAGTTAAAGACTATTCTTTTAACCTGTGCCATACATGGCCATAGAAAAGCTCATGTGGACTCCTGCTAATTCCCTCTGTGACCTTGAGCAGCATTGTCCTTCTCTGAGCCTCTTCTCTCCCTTCGATGCATTTTGGATTTATGTAAGTTGAATGACATTTCAGATCTGTTCCAGCCCTAGGGTGTATTCTATTGGCTGGACCTGCAAGTGACTTTCACCTCTGAAGTGTCAGTTTTTGGGGACCCCATTGCTAACCTCCTCTGAGTCTGATCTGGGTCCCAAGATGCCCTTCCCTCAGGTTAAGTTCGGCATGATTTCCCATTTGGAAACACTGGTCTGTTGACTTGGTGTCTTGTCTTCCTTGACTTCCTCCCTCAGCAGGGTTCTCGGGTGCCAGGAGTCAGCTACAAAGTTTCACACCCACCCTGTGTGTGACGTCGAGTTCCTCACCCTCCCCTGCCTGCCCCTCTTTGCCAAATTAGTTCTTTCTCTGCGATGCTGTAGCCGCCAAACCACCAAAATGCAGCAAAGACATGTGGTGTGGCTTTTTCCAGTTTCTCTCTTGCGGTAGTTACAATATTATTAAAAATCCATTAAATTTTAATGTACCCTATAAAATATGTGCTCTTGTGAAAGCAAGCACAGATAATTATTTCTGATGAATAAACCAAGAGGACAAGTATGTATGAAGTTCATGCCGCAGCATTCAATTTTTATTATATACATCTCCTGCAGGGGCAATCACTGTGATGTTCCAGCTGCTTGTGTGGAGAGCTGGTTCTAGGAGATCCTTGGGGGGCAGCGTGAACCCTGAACTATCCGGGCGTGCTCAGTGTGTGTCATTACCAGGAAGGAAAGAGCCCTGGGTTGTAGACTCCTTCTGTTAAGCTCTTTAAACCAAAGACTGTAGGAGAAAATGAATCAGGTTGAAAAAAATGCTGTCCCTCCAGTACTGCAGGGGGGACTTGTGGGATTAAGAGCAAACTCAGACAAACATTTGAAGTCCTTCCAATAGTGGCTCTGTGCCCTTGAGCCTGTCTCTTCCCTTAGCCCTATTTGTTTCCTGAGTGCTCAGAGGAGTCCATACCCTGCTCAGAGTGGGGATTATGACCTGTAGGTTCCGCCTTTCATTCCTCTTCTCCTGAGGATCCTTTGAAACTGTTCTCATAGTTCCAAAAGTTAGAAGACAGAGCTGCCTCCTGGACTCCATGTGGTGTGAGACTTGGGAACTATGTTTGGTGTTGTTTGTTTGTTTCTGGGAATGCAACTCAGGCCTCTCCCAAGGTACCACTCTACTACTGGACCACACCCCTAGCCACTCTTCAGAACTGTTAACTGCATTATTTTGGTATTGTGACCTGCTGGGCTCTGGGCCTCCTGATAGCTCAGAGCATCCTGTGGTTTTCAGAAGGCTGCACCTGCCAGGTGAATGCCAGGCAGGTGGAAGTGCTTCCCGCAGAGGGATAGTGGAGGCTGATGTCAATGGTCCCTGCCCCTCAGGCTGCCTCTGGCCTGATGGATGACTCAAGGGTAGGAGGCAGTTTCCCTTGCTTGGAGGTACAATGACTTAGAAACAAGGGACAGGAGCTTGGCCTGCAGATTCTCTTGGACTCCATTGGAGGCTGGGCCGGGGAGCTGTTTTTTGATTCCCTACTTCTGCTCTTCAGCCAGGCCCCATCTCCTTCCAGGGACAGAGTCTGTTTCCACTGGGTCCTGCCCTGTAGGGCCTGGTTCAGGACACTTGGCAATGATTGAAAACCATGGGCTTCCCTGGTGGCAGAGTGGCATTGCGCTCTTGTCCCATCACTCAGAGTCTTGAGAGAGGAGAGGGCCAGGATGGTAGGTGGTTGCCTGGAGGTGTTCTGGAAGATTTCCAAACCAGAGCTTTCTGGGCTCAGTGGTGAAGGTAGTGCCACACTTCGCACCGAATTGGGTGATCTGTAAATGAAGGAAGTTTATTTTTAACTCAGTTATGATTTTGTTGAAAAAAAAAAAAAAAGGTGCACTAGAAAAAAAATTAAATGCAGAAGTAAACAAAGAGCTGACAAGTGCCCTCTGTTTTCATCGCCCTGAGCGAACCCATCGTGATGTTTGGGTGCAGCTTTCCAGAGGCCTGTCTGCGCATGGACAGACGTGCTGGCTTACGCTTCTGCAGAAGTGGGATGATGTATGGTGTTTGCCAGGCAGCTTTTCCCATCAACAGTGTGTCAGGGACATCTTCCCATGTCAGTGCGCCCTATTGTTTCTGTGATATCGATGTACTGTGATTGACTTCCTCAAACCCTTAGTTAGGAACGTTTAGGTTGTTTCCAGTATCATTAGGATCATTATTTGGAATTATAACCAGTGCTGTCAGGACCGCCCTTGTGAATGCATTTCTCTCCTGTGCCTGCTAGACTTTGACCCAGCAATTCATTTACAATAAGGAGATAATAATACATTTTACAATTTGCTATTTATTGCCAAACTGCCCCACAGGGAGGTTGTACTCATTTACATTTCTACCAGGGAAGGCAGTATTAGTGGGAGCCCGTGCTTTTGGTCTTTGGATTTTTGTGCCTGAGTTTTTAAAAATTTGCATTCTTCTGAAATCTGTCATATGATTAAAAAAAAAACAAAACAACATATTGAAAAGTGAGGAATCTGATTTACCTTGATTTTAAGTGCTTTTACACCACCTCTCTGTTCCTTAATGATCCGTGAAACCTTGACTTGTTTCTGGATAGACCAGAGTTGAGTTTGCATTTCAGATTGTCATCTTGAAATAAAAAGGGCTCAAGATAAAATGTTTTCAGGTGGGTATGTTTAGTTGTGATTTTCGGTGGGTTTTTGATCGTTGTTCTTAGCCAGTACCCGTTTTGTCCTAGACAGGACATAACTGAAGATAAATTGTGACTTTTTTTCCTTCATATAATACATTTGGCAATTACATGCTGCCTTGTGAAAGCATTGCTATTTGTTATTTAAATTTTGCATTGGTCTTTTAAGATAAAGGTTCTGCTTGCTCCCTGTTTATCTGTTCCCTCCAGCTTAGTGGGGACTACAAACTGCTGCTTTTGTGAGTGTCCCCTGTGGCATATGCACAGCGCCTTGCACCCAGCAGACACCCAGGGCCAGTGCTATGAACTTTTCTCCAATTACAAAGTTTTAGCATTGGGAGTTCTCTCAGGCAACTTCTCTCCCATTGTGGTCATGTTTTTGATCTTTTGTCCATTTTCATTTATTGAGTGAAAGAAATAAATTGCCAAGTGCTTTTGATAGACCAGGTGCTGAGGTGACTTGTGCGGTGACAGTGTCCCCACCCTCGTGGGAGCTACAGGCAGAGCACAGGGAGTGGACGATGAATGGATTTCCACACTGTGTCAGAGTGCCCCGAGCAGGCTGGGGGCGCAGGCCTGGGGCACACACAGTCTCTCTCATCTCCTGTTACCTTCCACATCTGCATTTCATCAAAACCTTCTCCAGAGAAAGGTTTAAAGTTCACAGAGCCCTGATTTCAATAGCAGCCTGTGCTTTCAGGTTCAGAGCGAAGGTTTTAGTTAAGCTCTGCCTGCCAGAGAAGTGTTTGGGGAAGGGATTAGGAGGAGGCAAACTCTATCCAGTGGGAAGGCAGGCAGCACCAGATGCCGGCAGGACCCAGGGCTTTTGAATGCTGAAGTCTCTGCTTCCAGGTCTGGCCAAGGTGGGCTGGGCCCTGTGGGAGGGATTTCAGATCGTTTTGAAGGACTCTGTTTCTTGGGTGGGCCTGGCATGAGCAGAGGCAGGAGTGTAGCTAAGGTCCTTAAGGGATGTGGGGAATCAGCCCCGTAGCAGTAGATGGTGTGAGCAGGGACCAGGCTCTCACCAGCTCATGAATCAAGAGGCCAGCTTCCTCCAACATGTGGTCCTAGGGACTCAGAGACAACCTGTGTCAAATGCCTGATGCAGAGCAAGGGTTAATAAATGTTACGAGGTCAGAAATTAGGAATACAATGTCTAAAAAGTTACTTAGTCCAACCTCTCCAGATGGGAATCCAGTCAGGGTGAATTCCCTATGTAAGTCCATGAGAATTTTGTCTGCATTATTTCCAACCAGTTTTATTTGTTTCAAACCTAAGGCATCATCTTCCACTTTTGACAACTTTTAAAAGTTGGAGGAAGAATCTTCAGGAGTGAAAATCTGCTTCCCAGCTTGAGGTGCAGAGTCCATTAGTTTGGCCTTTTTTTTTTTTTTTTTTTTGCGGTGCTGGGGATTGAACCCAGGGCCTTGTGCTTGCAAGGCAGGCACTCTACCAACTGAGCTATATCCCCAGCCCTAGTTTGGCCTTTTGAGCTCTATGCATGAGCAGCTTTCCCCCTTTCCATATATGTATTTTAATGTATATAGCTATGGATATTTTATAGACCAGATTTATAGATACAGATACATAAAATATGTATGTCATATCCATGGTTTGATATGTCACTGGTTATTTTTGTATCACCATTATTTAAAGAACTTTTAAAAAAAGCAGAAACTTGTGGACCTGTCTTTGGAGATTGGATGGTAGGACATCTGTTTGTAAGAGTCCTATTACACAACTAAGGTTGGGAACCATTTGTTACCTGTTTTCATATTTAGAGCAATTGGGTTCATTCACTCTTCCAGGGGCATACAAAATTAACTTAGTAGCAGAAAGTCAGGTCTCATACCAAAGTCTTCTAATTTGTCTTTTATCATTACCAAGATTAATGGTGGAAGCACAATTATGAGGTTTCCTTTGCCTCCCGTGCCCCCTGTGATGTCTGTTTTCCAAGGTAAATGTGCCTTTTTACATCATTTCTTCCTACTGCTGAGTTTGAATGCCCTTCACTCTCCTGGGCAGTGACCTCTTTGCCACTCAGCATGCATTTGTGAGTCAGTCTATGCTTGTGATGCATTCGTGGTCCAGACACAGAGCTGGGCGTTGGGAATCCAGTGTGTCCCAAAGAGCAGACTCAACCCAGCAATGAAGTGCCTTAGACATAGGCTGGATCCTTTTGCCATCCAGATATGGCATCCATATCTGGCTCTTCCTTAAGTAGGGACCTGTCCTTCTGATAGTGATCTGATAGTGTCCTGAGTCTAAGCAGGCAGACCCTATAGACCTGGCCTCAGGTAGGGCCTCAGGATATACCTGGGCTCTTCTGAGTCAGCCTTGCGTTTCACCCCGATTGCACGTGGCCACCAAACATGCATCATTGCTTTAAGATCCTGGGAGTGAGAAAAGGCCAAGCTCAATTTTGGAACCTTTTTTGTTTTTGTTTTCCATGTCTAGAAGCTTAACTTCAGTCATTTTGCCCTCCCAGTAAGCGGAGGAAAGGCTGATAGCTTGCTGTCGGATGCTGGGAAAGCTGTTATAGTAGGGCGATGTTTGTTCTGATCATCCAGTGATTCTCACTGCCACTGTCCTCCCAGCTGGATGTTTTTGAAGCTTCCATCCCGTCACCCGACATCTGGGGAGGCTGTGATGAAGTGAGGGCCATCTGTTAGGGACCAGATAGCAAGGACGTCTGCAGCACACTGAAGGTTGGCCTAGATGACCGGCGAGGGCTTCTTGTGCCCCTCGTGCCCTGACTCCCACCTCTGCACTGTGGATTCAGCTTCTGGTCCGCAGGAGTCCTGGCTGGTGGGGTTGTCATCTTTAAAAACAAGTCAGCACAACAACCAACCCCCAGGTAATTCACATTCGTTACAGAATGCTTATGAAAAAGTACGTGAAACCAGCTGAGCAAAAGGAAGAACTGGGTCTCATGGAGAGCCAGTCACAATTAGCATTTTGGCACATGTCCTTCCAGACTCATTTTCTGTGCATTTGCTTTGCAGTTGTCATCTTGGTGACGAACATGGACACTGGAGGCAGGCGGGTCTGGCTGCCAGTTCTTGGCCTCATCACATCCCAACTGTGTGACCTTGGGCAAATTCATCTATGTATGAAATGGCAATGAAATAGAATGTATTTTATAGGATTGGGACTCTTCAAGGAGACAGATGCATGTTAAGGCTTTAGCAGAAAACCTCACACACAGTGAATGCTCAATACAGTGCTTATTTAAACCATATGTGCGTTATTATTTATAAGAATGGACTCCCTCCAGAGTCTTGAGGTTGTTAGCAGATGACCAGGAATTGCCCATTCGTTGGCAATTCTGTTGCCACCAGAGAAAGCCCACCCCAGTTTTAACATGATGCACTTTTAATGGTAAACACCATCATTTTGCTGCACAGCAATTAGCGATGAATGGCAAACAGTTCACATCAGTGATGATAATTAATTAGTACTGCTTTTAATTTTTTTTTTTTCCCCTGCCCAATCCAAGCTCACCTTTTTCTCTTCTTGTGGTGCTCTAATATCAAAAATGAGGGTTGAGGGGCTAGGGATATAGCTCAGTTGGTAAAGTGCTTGCCTTGCATGCACAATGCCCTGGGTTCAATCCCCAGCACCACCACCACCAAAAAAAAAACAAAAAAGAGGGTTGATGTTGCCTATGGGCATGTTCCTTGTGGGCAGGAATGGTGGTTTCTTCTTTGTACTCAGCTGGCGTATTGGAACCCAAGGTATGCTAGCCATCCAGGACAGCTGTCCATTTGTCTTTGCTCTCATTCAGAAATCTTCACCTAACCCATACACACGTGCTCCTAAAGGCAGCAAGCTTCCTTTCATGGGATGTGTTTTTTTCTGGTTCCCCCTCTTCACCCCTTGTCTTCCCATGAAAAGAGACTCTAGGGCTACACTCAGTGGGTTCCCTTGTCTCTTTTCTTCTCAAGGCAGACGGGTTCAGGGCCATTTTTCCTGGTCTTTGTGTTTGTCTGGACTTAGCTCATCTTCTCACTCAAGGGTGACTGTGCCATCCTGGGGAAATGGAGGAAGCAGGCAAGGCTGAGGTGGATGGTGGTCGAAGGATCTAAGGTATAGAGAGGTGAAGGAGCTCTCGCTGTTCAGAGGATCTGGTTGTCCGTCCTGCACACCTCCTCTTCCTGAATCTGACCCTAGTTATGGTTTTGGAAGCGTGGAGAAGGTAATTCTAGGAACTGCAGACAAACGGAAGCCCATTTGCTCTGCCTTTGGCAAGAGCAGTTAAAGCCAAGCCTTTAACTGTGGAGACCGTGCTTTTTATTCCACTGTTAGATCAATGCCCCCAGTTGCTGAAACCCACTTAAAATCACAGGGTAACTGATAGCCGTTCCCTGCCCTTCCGATTAACTGGAGGGTGATAATTTGGAAGGCCCAGGAGAGGCACTACCACCAAGTGGTTAGGGGTGGACAGATCCTAGCAGGTCACTTTTCGCTGCCTTGGCCGCCTTGGGTTCAGATATCAAATGGTTCATGAATGGAATCGGCCCTTGAGTACCTGCAGCGGGGATGTCCGCATCTTCCCTTGAAATTACAGGTAGAGGCAGCAGAAGACCAGGTGTGCTGCAGCATGGCTGGGGGTATGTCTTCCCATGAGCCCTGCATCTGGGTTGCTGGAGGCGGGAGACACCAGTGGTCTCTGAGTGAGGGTCTCCCTGACGTGAGAAGGCAGGGATGTCAGCAACTTCCTGCCACCCTTGGGCTGGCTTGTCAGAGTTCAGCTGTCCCTTCTTCCTATCTGACAGACTATATTCCTTCTCTGACTTTCCTCCTGGAGCACTTGATTGAGATAAAAGAGGATAAGACTGCTGGTCAGGGTGAGCACCATTCCAGCTCTACAGCAAGCAAGATCTGGTTTGATGGGGAGATGGGGATGGACCCCACTTGGCGCTCTGCGCACCAGTCGTGTCCAGCTGTACCTGAGTGAATCTGCAGGTCATTCTGTACACAGAACCCTCGCTTGGAGCAGCTCTGGCCAGGGCTTGGCTGGATGTGGAACTTGGAGGGACGGCTTCCCCTAGGCTGCAGGTGTGACTCCCTGTGTCCCCTTGCAGAGCACTGTGCTCCCACTAAGCTGTGCCTCTCTCCTCAATGCGCTCAGCCTTTAATTGTAACTATTAATCACAGTGAATTGTGTCGCACTTCATAACCCTTCCATTAAATATTAAGCCTTAAAAAAATTGAGCTTTCTTAATTGAATTATTGAATTACCAGGCACTTAATATGGCTCTGGTGGGTGAGAATCACAGAATTTCAGCGTTGGAAAGGGTCTTAAGTTTGCTCAGCTGTGACATAGAAGGTTGTTGGGCTCAGAGGCGCCCCAGGTCCTGTTGGAGCCCTGGTGTGTCCGCTTGCCATGTGGCACTGCCACCTCCTTCGCGGAGCAGACTCCGTTCCTGTCGCTTCTTGACCTCAGGTTCTGCCGTGTGTGCTGTCCTAGCCGTTTCCACAGCTGGAGATGGCCTAGGTGGAGACATGCACACCAGGCATTTTGGAGGGCTGCCCCTGTCTGATGTCAGGCAGGCTGTCTGTGCCCTTGACCCCTTCTGCAGAGGTGTTTGTCCCCAGAACCCCTTCACCCGTATGGCCTCAGCCACCCTCTCTCTTCCTCACTTTCCACCTCAGCCTAGCATCTCCCCTGTGACTCCCCCAAACCCACTGCTGGGCCTTTCCATTTGACTGTTCCAGGCTCTTCCCCCTCCACCCTTTTAGATTCTCACCGACTCCTGCCCTGTGTTCCTGTCTGGGACAACAGTGGCATTACTGATAGCCCTTCCTGACTCGTTCCTGGAGCCTGATGCTTTTCTTTCTCCTACCTGCTGTCCTTGTCCCAAGCCAGGTTGAACCACTTCTGCTTCCTGACAGGGTCCCCTTTTGTGCTGTCTCTGGCTCTAATCTATCCTGACCTCTCCCCTAGCCATGTCTTCCTTAGGCCCTGGGCACACTGACTCACCTCTGCTCCCCACCCTGTAGTGACTCCTCTCTTCCTGCCATAGCGAAAGCGTAGTCCCCTGGAGTCAGTGCATGCAGAGGGGCCTTTTTGGTTTGATGGGCATGAGGACCAGTGCTGCCACCTGCCTTGTGGGACAGGATTTGAGACCTGCCATCGAACGATGCAGAAAGGGATGCTAAGACCCCTCAGGTGCCTTCTCTGAGGTTGTGCATTGTGTGGGTGGGTGTTCTGGGTTGGATGGTGTCTCCTCCCAAATTTGTGTCCACCTGGAACTTCAGTGTGTGACCTTCTTCGGGAATAGAAGATACAGTTAGTTCCCATGAGGTTGTATTGGATTAGGGTGGGCCCTAACGCAATGACCGGTAACCTTAGAAGGGAAAATCTGGGCACAGAGGTCGCACACAGGGAGAATGCTGTGTAAAAATGGAGACAGAGATGGAAGTGATGTGGCCTCCAGCCAGGGAACACCACGGGGTGATGGAAACCACCAGAAGGTAGGAGAGAGGCATGGCACAGGGTCTCCCTAGAGCCTTCAAAAGGAACCGCCCTGCCAACACATGTGTTTCAGACTTCCTTCCTTCAGAAGAGAGAGACCTCAGGTTTCTGGTACTTTAAGCCACCAAGGTTGCAGTATTTCATTATGGCGGCCCTAGGAAACAAAAGAAGTATGAAACTATGTTTCAAAACGAGGCCCCCTAGTTCTGAGTCCAGAGATCTTTTCACTCTACACAATCACCCACCCTGCCTGGCCTCACAGACTTCCCCCATTAAAATGCGGGGGACACTGTGATTTTTATTTTTAAATTAAATTCATTTGCAATTGACATATAATTGTGTGTATTTAATGGTGCAGGGCGATGTGTGTGTTCTGGAGTGATTCAATCAAGGCAATCAGCGTATGCCTTACCTCACATACTTACCACACACTTATCACTTCTTTGTGACGAGAGCCTTTAAAATCTCTTCTTTCAGTGCTTTTGAAGTACACATTTTGATGACCTGTTGTCACCACTCTGTGGTAGATCCCTAGAATTGTCTTCTCCTGTCTCACTGATACTTTATGCCCTTTAACCAGCATCTCTTCCTTCCCCAGCCTCAGCCACCAACCCTCCAGTCCTCTGGTTACCACTGTTTACTTTCATTCAGTTCCACATGTAAGTGAGATCGTGCTGTATTTGTCTTTCCGTCACTGGCTTATTTCACTTAGCATATTGTCCTCCAGGTCCATCCACATTGTCAGACATGACAGAATTTCAAAGACGTGATAATAATCCCATTGTGTGTACACACGTGGGCACATTTTCCTTATCCATTCATCCCTGGATGGGCACTTCAGTTGTTGCCACATCTTGGCTGTTGTGAGGTACCACACTGAGCATGCTCCCAACAGGTTTTTTATTGAGTGTCTACCATATACCAGGTGTTGGCAAATGGACAAGGATTTGCTTTCTTGGAACAACGTTTCAGTGGAGAGTTGAGGGGAAGGCACTGCAATAGCCATTTTCTGTGATGAAAGCAATACTGGCTCATGGAATAGAGGGGGATGCTTCTGATGCGTTGCTCAGGAACGTCCCTCAGAAGTGGTGTGCAGTAGTTCCTGCAGGGAGAATGGCAGTGTAAAGACCCTGTGGAGGGATGGAAATTGATTTTCCATGAATCAATGAGAGGACAGGTGTGTTGGCACCTGGAGAAGGAAGAAGACCCAGACAGGTTTTGTAGCCATAGGAAAAAGTTTACATTTTGTTCTAAGTGCCACGAAAAGCTTTGAAAGGTCTAAAGCCAACAAAGGACAGAATCAGTGATTCTAAAGGTCACTCGGTCTGTTCTGTAAAGACCAGATTAGGGGGGCCAGGGCCATGAGAAGGCGATCTGGCCTTGATGCCCCAGTTCAGTCCTTGTGCCGCACATCTCTAATCCACCATCCCCCTGAGCTCCTCTTGCCCTTAAAAGTCAATACCGCACACTGACCACTTAATTAGAAATTCGTTTCTATGCTTTCCTGGGGCCTCAGCAGCCAGGCAGGCCTGGGGCAACTCTATTGCACATAAGCTTCCTTTAAAGTGTCCCGAGGTCCTTGGTGATGGATTCATTGCTCTTCAGATGGACCAAGTGATGGGCTTCTATATGCTTGATGGGGTTGTGGGAGGCAAGTTCATAAAAACAAATAAAAATCCTTTATCTGTCCAGGAACTGCCACACTTGTATGGTAACCAAGTTGAGGCCCAAGGAAACACGGGGCCACGTGGGGTTGGTTCCCTACCTGTGGGAAGCTACAGCTCTGAGAGGCTGTGTGGCTGCTCATAAGGATCAGAGCCCAAGTCTGCTGGACCAGGAAACCCACCATTTCTTCCTTGCACCACGGTGCTATAGGCTTAGTTTGTAGAATGGACGCATATCTGAAAAATTGGTAACCCAGTGATGAAGCAGCTATGATCCGGAAAGTTCTTAATGGGTGTGGAGTCAGACATCACTGTACAGCATAGTGGATGAGAGCCTTGCAATGATATCGTAACCCTGGGATTGATCCTGGTGTGGCTTTGAACAAGGGACTTGACCTCACTGAACCTCAGTGTGCAGACCTGCGAGATAGGAGGGGTAGTAAGGCAGCTCTCTGGCTGGGACGTGGTGAGGACTGAATGAGAGAATTCATGAAAAGGGCGCCGGAGAGGGTGTGTCACAGGATATGCACTCAGTAAATATTTTCTGTTATGACAAGGACTGGGAACAGATGATAGAAGAAGGAAGAATGTGCATACATTTCTGGGAAGAACTTGTACTCGTGTTCTGGGTATTGGGTTCTCTGAAAAGTACGGGGCAAAAAACCAAACCAAACCAAACCCTGGTACCCAGCTGGGGGCTGAAGCCAGTGTGGGTCAGGCTTGGCCAAAGGGGGATTTGGCAGGTGTGGGAAATGGAGGTTTAGAGACTCAAGAGTCTAGGACAGAGGAGTCCCTGGTTCTGGACAGTCCATCCTCACTGGGACGAGGACAGAGTTGGGAAGTTGAGACGAAGCTGGAAGTGAAAGATAGCTGATTGCTAGGGACATTCCAGGAACGCCACTTCGGTAAATATGACAGGGAATCACAAAATCATAAACATTTTAGAACTGGAAGGACAGAGAGAGCATCCAGTCCTGCCCAGGGTCAGACAGGGCTATTGTGCAAGCAGAGATGAAGCAGAGATGCTCAGGTTTTAGAAGGAAGCATTTCCCTCGCCCTTCCTGTCCCTTCTCCTGGGTGGACCCCAGCAGCTTTCCCCAGCTGAGAGTTATTTGACAGCCGACTCAAGGTCGTCACAGACACTCACAGCCCGGAGCCTGGTATGTGCGTTTTCAGTGAATCTCCAAGGTTGAACCGAGGCATTTGAATGGTGGGTAAAGTATCGTTGACGATCAGCAGAAATATTGCCCATCCTCCTGATGGGGATGGGATTTGAGATTTCTTGGGAATGCCTTCATCAGTGTGATGTATACTTTGGGGCTGGCGGCCTCACTTTTGAAATTGTTATTTCCCATTCTAACTCTTTTGACTCCATGGTAGGCATTTTTGTAAGACACCTCCAATCCTTTTGGGAACAAAATGAGGTAGAAATAAATAATGTCACTTGGCTTGTGCTCTCAGGTCCTCAGAAAGATGGCTGGATGAGCCAGACATCTCTGATGCCAGTAATGGAACTTGGGACAGATTGAAATTCAAATTCCAGCTCTGGGAGGGGCTGGGCAGTGAGACTGCTATTCCTGGGATCCCAGCATGGCGATGGAGAATACTCGAGATTGAATTGGGGACATGCATGAGGGCCTGGGGAGAGGAGGGAAAGAATGCTTTCAGTGGGTGGCCAGCCAGGTGGAAGATTCCATTGTTCACTGCACCAAAACTTTTCCCAAAATATTTGTCCTTGGTTCTGTCTTTTCTTCGTGCAGGGCAGGGGTGCATTTTTCTGGCTTGTTACCCAGACCAAGATAAGGAAAGGTATGAGGAAAGAAAAGAGAGCCCTGCAGGTTTTATGGTATGTTCCCTACATCATAGTGTAGACCAGATGATCCCCAGAGAGGCCCAGTGAGAGCTAAGTTCTGGTCCTGTAGCAAGCGCCTCTTTCTTTCACTC
This sequence comes from Glaucomys volans, assembly GCA_020662805.1. Taxonomy (NCBI): domain Eukaryota; kingdom Metazoa; phylum Chordata; class Mammalia; order Rodentia; family Sciuridae; genus Glaucomys; species Glaucomys volans. Next base: position 5,813 of record JAJEJO010001605.1, on the reverse strand, counting down.
ACTTATTCAACAAACATCAAGTGCATGATGTTGTGGGAAAGAACACAGCCATGGTCTGGCCCTCATGAAGCCTGATCTATTAGGGGACACTGACATTAGACAGACAGAGGACTTTAGACAGATACACACATATATGAAATTACAGATTGTCATGGGTGCTTTGAAAGGAGAGCACAGTGTGTTGTTCCAGGGAGGGAAAAGGGAGCCGAGCATGGACAGAACCCTTATGGAAGGGGTTCCCTGGGGAGGCTTAGCCTTCTCTTCTAGTGGCAGGAGGTTTGCCTGAGTTGGGACACCTATGTGGTGGCATACCCAGGAGAGGGGACTTAGTCAGGCATGATGGTTTTTTACAACAATCTTTCTGTTCTGTGCAGGGCCACCTGTCCCAAACGGTTGGGTCCTGAGGGACAGCCCTCCCCGGGTTCAGTAACGGATGCCATTTCTCAGAAGGGACTGACTACAGAGATAAGACCTCAGTGACAAGGGGACCATAAATTGTTACCTGTGCCCCTTGGGTACCCCCTCTTCCTGCCTTCCCTCCTTCCTGAGCTGTGGGTTGGATTTAGCAGCGGGGCTTCTGTTCAGGGGATGGAGCAGAAAGCTGGCTTTTCTGGTGGCTGGGCATAATCACTGAGATGCAGAGCACTGATAGCGGGAATCAATTTAATTTCTGTTGCTCGGTGACAAGGAGGGGGAGGGGCAGGAAGGTCAGGACTACGTTGAAAGCCACTGTTCAGCTAAGGAAACAACAATACTCCCTCTAAGGAATTTTTTTAAGTGCAGTATCTTAGGGGGAAGATGAAAGTGGGTTGAGATGAGGGGTTTAATCAGAGGAGCAGGGAAACACCATGGAAATCCTAGTCTGAGCTGGCTTGAGAGTTCAGCTCTCCTGTACGCTCAAGTCCTCTGGGGCTTGGTGAGGAGAGGGCACCTTGGTTAGGTGTCAGCTTCCTGAGACATGAGTGGAGGCACAGCTCTGTGTCCCACTGGTTGGTTGCGGTGAAGTCTCAGCTGCTGGCAGTTTGGGTGGCTCTGATCAAGCCAGGTGATCTGTGGGATGCTGCAGTGGGAGGCTGAGAGGCATCTGTAGACCTGGATGAGGATTTGCACTCACCCTGGGTTGTGGCATTTCCTAGTGGTCTCGCCTGACTCAGAGAACTTGGAGTGCCCTGCTAGAAAGCTTCATGGCTGAGGAGAGGATTAGGTGTTTCAGGGATGGGGGGAGGGCGTTCTTCTGGGATATACAAAGTCTTGGGTTAGTTTGTGAGGGCCAGAGAGGGGAGTTGGGAGTATGAGGAAATCGGAGGTTAGTAACCCAGTAGATAAAGGAAATCCGCCCCCCAACACACACACACACACATAAATGCTGGTTGTATATCAGTCGTACAGCTGGACTGAATGAAGGTGTGTGTCTCTGCCTCCAGTGATCCGAACCATTCTGCAAATTTTTGCCCATGACACTTGGGTGTGAGCAGGGCAGGGGTTTATTCTGGTTGAGATTCAAGAGCAGCAGGGTCTCCTAGCTTGGGACCTGTAGGTGGGGTGAGTGAGCACCACTGTTCGGTCTCTCAAGTCAGGTGGTTATTTCTGCTTTGGTGTCCTTGAACGTTCTCCATCTAGAAGCCGGACAGTGCATTGTGACCTGTAGGGAGGGAGGCAGGGCCCAATCTGCCATGAGCTGAGGAGGACTGATGGGTGCCGAACAGGATGGTCCTCAGGGCCCAGGTGCTTGCCTGGGAAGTCATGCCCCTCATTCCTTTTTATTACTTTTTGTGGTGCTGGGGATCCAACCCAGGGCCTTGTGCGTGCTAGGTAAGCGCTCTACCACTGGGCCACACCCCCAGCCTCTCCCTTGTTGCTTTTCAAACAGCTTCTTGTTTGCCATCACGTGACTTGGAGGCCCTTTGGCCTTTGGATCTGTGGACTTAGCATCAGTCCATCCTGTCTGTCAGCCGGCCATGCCCTGGCTTTGCTCGTACACACATGGGCTTAAGCTTAGCTCTCCTGGCTGAGCCAGAGCTGGGCTCTCTGTGGAGCATCCAGCTAGCAGAGGTCAAGAGGAGGCAGGACTCACACCACTGCTCTGAAGAGCTGGTCATCTTAAAAATGAGCAGGTCTCCTTGTAATTTGGCAGCCCGCCCCAGGACTTGAATGGCTCGCGTACCCACGTAGCAGGCCTGAGGGTGCTCATTGGTGTGCCAGTGCCACGGGCGCAGACTGGGTGCCTCGCTGCCCAGGCTCCACAGTGAGGAGGTGGGGGCTCGGCTTCACCTTGGGCTTGTCTCCCCTTGTTCATGCTCAGAGGGTTGGTGTCTCTGGTAACCTTAGAGCTACAGGAACATCCAAGGGAGTGGGCCTGGATGATCTCCTTTTACTTCCCCGGAAACAGAAGCTGAGAGGCGTGGGGCCCGGGGCAGGCCTCAGGTCACCGCTACTCTCTGGCCACCTCACTCCTGTCAACACTGCCCCCTGCTGCTCCCGTGGGGCTGTGGGCCCCTGGCCGCGCTATAGATGGATGTTTTGTAGGAGGCAGTGACGCTGGTAGCTCACAAGGGTGAGGATGGAGTCTTCATGTTTAATTTCCATTGACAGGGACGGGTTTGTGGAACCACCCACACCCTTGCCTGGGCTGGTGACTCATGCGGACAAGATGGCTGAGCAGGGAGGGAGGGCTTCCCACTTGTACTCCCTCCAAGGCCCAAGGCTCATTCTCCAATCCACTAAGTGCTCCTTGTGGGCCCTAAGGCTCCAGAGTAGCAGTAGGTCTGGCATCCTCCTCCTTGCCTCTCCTGGAGTCAGAAGTGGACGGGGTCCACCACCCTCTGAGAAGTGCCCCCCGCCCCCTGCACATGGCCACTCTGCCACTCACTCACTGCCCTGCAGCCGGAGCTAGCCTTGCTGATTTTTAACTGCAGAGAGGCAGGTGTTAGAGAAGTGTTAAAGTGTCATCAACACAGACAGACCTCTGCAGTCACATTGAATCTCACCCTCAGGACTCCCCAGTTCTATAAACCTCTGAACTTCGCAGAACCCGACTTGCTTCAGGAGAAAGGGGCCACAGGGGGATTAAGTCCCTCTGCAATGGCCAGCTCAGAAGGCATGTCCATTTGTGGTTGCTTTTCCCCCCCATTTTTTTCCCCATTCTTTCCCCTTCCTTCTCCTTCCCTTCCTGTTGGTTAATTGGGATGTGGGAAGTGGTTGACGTGTTGCCTGACCCACATGGGTATACAAACGTCAATAGCAGTCATTATCCTTATTGCTGTCTGTTTTAGGCGAAGGTGATATCTGAAGTTTCTTTCGTTATTATTTCACTCTCACAGCTTCAGGGGGAGAGTGCCAGGGTGGAGGGACCCAAGAGCAGCCTGGCCTCCCTCCCCTCACTTGAAGTCTTTGGACATTTGAACTGGGCTCTGTGCCAGCTGATGGCCTATACATCACCATAGACAATTTTGATTCACCTTCTCTGGTTTTCAAGCATTTACCTTCTTGGTCTTCAAGTATGAATGACTTCCTCCCCTGCAAGGGAGCTGCTGTCAGTTTGGAACTTGGAGAGGTTTCGTTTGGGCGCTGTTTTCTTAAGCAGCACGGTGCTCGCTGGCTTCTGCAGGTTTGCTGCAACCTGACAAGTCAGCCATCTCCCCTCCTGCTCTCCCCAGAAGAAACGGGGGTTTTGAGTTCAGTGTTTTTCTTCTTGTGAGAAACAGCCACAACCCCAGGTTCTGTTGCTGAAGATGAAACTGGATGAAAACTGAGAGGATGTTGAAAAGACCCTGGAGAGGCCCCCGAGAGCTAGGTGGGGCGGGAGCCAGGAAGGCGCTGGCCTGGGGCCATGTTCCCCTTCTTTTCTTCCTGACAGGTGTGCAGAGTGGCATCTCCTGTTGGCAGTCATAGGACCTGGGATATCTCTGGCAAAAGTGCCGGAAATTAGATGCTTTGAGGATGGGAGAGGCTGAGAATGCTTACAGAAATTTTCCTCATCAGAACTTGAGGGGTGAGGAAAGGTGGAAATGGGGGAGACTTGTACTCTTTCAAACCAACCTCAGTGAGGTTTGGAGTCGCCTCCCACCTGGCGGTCTCCTGAGCCTTGGGGAAACAGGGAACGTGGTGGCTCAGGGCTTCAGGGCCTCGGGACAGCTTGGTACTTCCTGCGTCCTCTTGTCTGCCTGGCTGAGAGGCCTCAGGGCCTGTCTGTCTCAGGGCCCACTCCTGATTAGGAACCCAGCCAGACAGGGGAGTGTGGGCTGGGAGGGCCGTGGCTTCAGGTGACTTGCTCATGCCTGCTGCCATGGGTGAAGAGGGGGTGCACAGTGAGCCCCTTGGAGGTTCTGGAGTCCTGGTTCTCCTTGACTCTTCCCAGCTCTTCCCATTTTCCAGCCACCCACAGGGTTCAGCAGGTCTCAGACGTGCCTCTGTTGGTGCCACGTGTTCTGGGACAGCAGCTGTTGGTGCTGACTAATGAGACTTCCTGGCAGCTGCAGTGGCACACATGGCTCCAGCAAGAGCTGCCTCTCCTCAGCCGCCAACCTGTACCCAGCCAGCTGAGGGAGGCCTGCGAAGGTGCTGCTGGCTGGGCTGGGCCGAGAGGCTACTGTGCAGAAAACCCTAGAACTGGTGACTGGATCCATAAGATGGTGCTGGAAGAGCCAACCTCCATTCTGCAGAGGGGAGAGCTTGGTGCCAGGGGTGGCACTGAAGGTCAAAGTCCTCCAAACAGGGACTTCTCTGCCCTCGTGAGGCAGGCCTTGTGGCCCCAGGCTGGATAGTCACCCGTTAGCTATGCGTCCTTAGGCAACCATCTCATCTGTGAGCCCAACTTCTCTCAGAGTTAAATGGGATAAGCGTCACCCTTAACATATAGGCTTGTCGTGAGCTTGGATGAGACCCTGGGGTGACACTCCTGTGCTGGGGGCAGTGAACCTCAGCCACAGCCACTTTGCCAAATGCCTCTTTCCTCCATAAATCCAGTAGTGTTTATATGGAATGCCCTGATGGACGCTTCAGGAACTGCAGCTGGTGTTCATTTAGCCTCTGCGGCGGGCAGAGCCAGGAATGAAGCCAGATCTAGAGAAAAATGGGTGAAACTAAGTGCTTGCTGATTCCTGCTCCCTTTCCCCTACCCTAACCCTTCTGCTTTCAGAAGGGGTAGAAGAGACCCAAGGAGCCTTTTAGGGCCAAGCATTACCAAGGCCTGAGTGACCCTATGAAATTCCTGCTGCATGGCCAGGCCTCCTCTGCCTGACAGCCCCAACTAATGTTCCTGGAGCATCTACAGGGCACTGTCAGCAGCCTGAGGAGGCAGGTCCTGTTGTCATCTCCAGGTCACAGACGAGAGAAGGAGCTCAGTGTTGGAGGGGTGCATCTTGCCCAGCAATACTTGCTGTGCAGCCGTGAAATAGCCCAGATCTTTCTGCCTGTCTGTCCTACTGCTCTGCCAGAGAACTTTGTCCCTGGAAGAGCAGGACCTATGATTCTGGCTGTCTTTCTCCTGTCTTGCCACTGGACGCTGCCTCTGACCCAGGCAGGAGCGAGGGCCTTTTAGAGCACCTGGAGTGGTAAGAAGGCCCGGTGGAGGCAGGTCCTTAAGGAGGCCTTTCTGCTCACTGTCCTTTTCAAGCACCAGCTTTTCAGGGGTTCAGATAACAGGATTTTATGCGCAGAGCTCTTTCAATACTGTAAACAGGAGGCCCCATCTCAGATCTCTGAGTTCCCTCCCCACAGTGCAGAATCTGAAAAATCAAGAGAGGCGTTAGGCTGGGTCCAGCAGCTGGTGCCTGGACCTTTTCATTGACATTCCACAATGAGTGTTTTCCCCA
>JAJEJO010001604.1:101517-158477 GCA_020662805.1 Glaucomys volans | reverse complement strand
AAAAAAAAAAAAAAAAAGTCTGAAAAGATAAAACAAATATCAGAATCAGATTCAGAAATGATGAAGATTTTGGAATTACCACCCAGTTTAAAATAACCAGGATAAATACATTAAGACTAATTTAAAAACTACAGTTGACCAATATAGATGACTAATACAGGGCTATGGCTTGAATAGAGATTGCCTCCTCTAAAATGTACATTGGGTTCCCAGTGTGATGGTATTGGGGGCCAGGGTTAGGAGGTGGTTAGGTTGTTAAGATGGAAGAATGCACCAGCACCAAATCCAGCACCCATTCATGTTAAAACACTGAAGAAATTACTAACAGAAGGAACTTAATTCAACATCATAAAGGCTATAGAAGACACACCCAAAGCCAACATCATATTGGAAGTGTAAACACTCCAAGAATTTCCTCTAAAATCAGGAACAAGACAAGGCTGTCCACTCTCACCACTCCAATTCAATACAGTACTTGAAATTTTTGTAGGAGTGATTAGGGAAGAGAAGGAAGTAAGAGTGATACAGATAGGAAAAAGTAAAATTATCCTCCATTGCACATGATATGATCTGTACTTGAAGACCCAAAAATTCTACCAGAAGACTTCTAGAACTGATAAGCAAATTCAACAAAGTATCAGGATACAAATCAACATAAAAAAATCAATAGCTTTTCTATACAATAATGAATTTGCTGAAAAGAAATCAAGAAAACCATTCCATTCTCAATAACCTCAAAAAAATTAAATACCTAGAAATAAATCTAACCAAAGATGTAAAAGAACTCTACAATGATAATTATAGAACACTTAAGAAATGAACTGAGGAAGACATTAGAAGATGCAAAAATCTCCCATGTTTTGCTATAGGCAAACTTAGTATTATTAAAATGGCCAACTACCCAAAACAATCTACAGATTCAATGCAGTCTCCAACAACATATAGAAAAAATTCTTCATAGAACTAGAAAAACCATCCCAAAATTTATGTGGAAAAAGATAAAAGATTCAGAATAAGCAAAAGCAATTCTAAGCAATGAAATCAATGGTGGGACCATCATAATACCCAACTTTAAACTACAGAGCTGTAGTAACAAGAATAGCACAGTGATGGCATAAAAATAGACATATAGACCAATGTAATAGAAGAAAAAGAGAGAAAGCCATACAGAGAGTCATCTGACTCTTAACAAAGCCATCAAAAACATACACTAGAGAAAAGACAGCCTTTTAAACAAATGGTACTGGAAAAACTGGATATCCATATATAGAAGAATGAAACTAGATGCCTATCTCTCATCCTGCATGAAAGTCAACTCAAATACAAGACCTAGGAATTAGGCCAAAATTTTTCCAACTGCTAGAAAAAATCATAGGGTCAACACTACAATATGAAGACACAGGCACTGACTCCTAAAGCTCAGGACATAAAACCAAGAATTAATAAGTAGCATGGCATCAAAATCAAAAGCTTCTGCACAGCCAAGGAGATAATAGTATGACAAGAGCCTACAAAATAGGAGAAAAATTTTTCCAGCTACTGGTCTCACGGAGTATTAATATTCAAAATATATAAAGAACTCAAAAAACCTTTACTCCAAAAAAAGCAAGTAACCCAATAATAAATGGGAAAATAAAGAGACATTTCTCAAAAGAACAAATACAAATAGCAAACAAATCCATGAAAAATATTGAACATCTGTAGGAATTAGGGAAATGCAAAGCAAAACTTCACTGACATTTCATCTCACTCCTATTAGAATGACAATTATTAAGAACACAAACAATAATGATGATGGTGAAGATGTGGGGAAAAAAACACTTATGCACTATTGATGGTATTGTGAATTTGTACAATGACTATGGAAATCAGTTTGGAGGTTCTCCCAAAAGACTAAAAATGGACCTGCAATATGACCATGCTCTACCACTAGGTAATTATCCAAAAGAATTAAAGAGGCAACCTACTATAGCAGTACATGCATACCCAGCAGTACAATTCACAACAGCCAAGTTATGAAACCAGCCAAAACTGATTCAAATGAATGAAGAAGAAGTGCTGTATGCACACAATGAAGTTTTACCCAGGCATAAGAAAAAAAAATTACTACATTTGCAAGAAAATGAATGGAACTTAAGAACACCATACTAAATAAAATAAGCCACACTCAGAAAATAAAGAGTCGTGTGTTTTCTTTCCTATGTAGTAGTTAGATAGAAAGGAGGGGAAAGGATCTTGTGAAAATAGAAGGAAAACCAGTAGAATAGAGAATGGGAATCAGGTAAAGTGGAGATACAGGAGAAGGAAGCAGGCCAATTACATCATGTGTGGTACAAATGTATCACAACAAAGCCTCCTATTATAATTAATTACAACTAACTAAAATACATGTGTTTTAAAGGAATAAAATAGAAGGAAGACTATTAGGGTAGAAGAAAGGGATGGGGGAGGGAGGAAGAGAGGGCAAGGGCAGGTACTGGGGAATGAGTGATCAAATTATGGTATGTACGTACATAAATGTGTCACAATAAAATCCTATTCTGTATCATATGCACCAATAAATGTTTTAATAAAAATTTTTTAAAAAGATGGACCAATGCCTTTCTCAGGAGTGGGCTCATCCTCACAAGAGCAGGTTGTTAGAAGGTAAGTTCACCCCTGTTGTCTCTTCTGTATGCATCCTTTCCTCTCTCTGCTATCATGAGTTGAATCAGCATGAGGATCTGTACACATGTATCCCCTTAGTGTTCAAATTCCAGAGAACTCCAGAGCATGAGTTGAAATAAACCTATTTTATTTAAAAATTATCCAGTCTCAGCTGTTCTTTTATAACAAACAAAAAAATGGTGTAGACAAGCAGACAAATGGGAATTCTAAGAAAGAACCAAAAAGAAATGCGGCAACTCAAAAACATTAATAGAAATGAAGAATGCATTGATAGGCTCATTAATAGACTGAACACTCCCAGGAAAAAACATCAGGGAGCTTAATGGTCAATAGAAACTTCCAAACCTCAAGTGGAAAATGAAAAAAAGGATGGAAACCAGAATATTCAAGAATTCAGAATATTCAAGAATATTCAAGGTAAGAAGAGAGAAAAATGAAGATGGAGATGAAGAAAATATTTGAAGAAAACAAATGAAAAGAAATCTGCCATTGACAAAGGGCGGTACCTCATCCTTCAAGTTTCTTCCAGGAAGTTCTCTAGAACCATAGGTATAAGGCATCTGGTCAGAATGGCATTCAGACTTATTCCCTGAAGTATTTAAGCTCCTTTCTTCCCAAGTGTGCTCTTATTCACTGGAGCTTCCACAGTATTAACTCTGCAGACTAGACAATAGGCATCCACATTCCTTATTGTATGCATCTGTCATTTCTATTATCCTTGAAGAGATGAATTGCAACAGCACTTATCCATAGTACAATGTATTCCTAACAAATTTATGTGCTCTCCCTGCAAGGATTAGAAAAGAAAACACCATGTTTTTTAAAAGAAGCAACCTTCCTTTATTTAACTCACTATGGATATTTCATTAACTTTATAATTGTGATAATGAAGATGGCCTTTATTATGAATAAAGCTTCTATTTACACAAACCTAAAGAAAGATTTCCAAGTGACTTTTTTTTATTCTAGAGTAGCTTAGATATTTAAGAGTATCAAGTACATACGTACTCCATATATCTCCCTTCTCTTTCTACTGTAATTTGTATCTTATGTTAGTGGTAAGTATTTGCCCAAGTTAATGAACAAATGTTGATTTATTATTAATGGAAGTTCATATTTAGATTGTCTTGATTTATCCTAATGTTTCTTTTTCTGCTTAAGGACCCATTAGGGACACCATGTTAGATTTAGTCAACCATGTCTCCTTAGGGTTTTGTGGTTATAGTAGCATCTCAGATTTTCCTTGGCTTTGATGACTTTCAAAGTGTAGAATACTAGCAGGTATTTTGCAGCATCATCATCTACTGGAGTGCATCTAATAGTTTTCTGATGATGAGGTTGAAATTGAAGGTCCCTGGAAGAAATACTACAGTGGTAAACTGCCAATCTCATCAGCTCACATCAAGTGTAAGTACTATTGACGTGACTCACTATTACTCATGGTAACCTTCCTCACCTCAGTGAGGTAGTGTTTGTTAGGTTTCTCCACTGTAAAACTACCCTTTAGTTTCCCCCTCTCTGCACTGCACTCCTTATAAGTAAATTATTAGGTGCAGCTTGCCATTAAGTATTAGGGAAGCTGAAGTCAAGAGAAGGTAAAAACAAAGGAACCCTGGCACCTCTGGCTTCAGCAAATAAGTCGCATTGTAACTCTTACCAGGTTACCTACCTCAGCACCCTCAAGGCCTGATAATCTCCAGCTTCCCTTGAGTATTCATCCTAAGAGTCTGTGTCTTGTAGCTCTTTCTGCTGAGACCCACTCCTATAGCACTAGAGCCCTTTTGCTGTGATAGCAAGATGGGGGCAAGAGAGAGTCCCAACATCACCTAGGTCATAGACTTTCAGTGGGCTGTGCCTCTGGGCTGGGAAGTTCAGAGCAGAGGAGTACACTTCCTGTTCCCAGAAACTCCCCTGTCTTTCCCAGCACTTTATTTCCTTCATGCCCTGACTCCTGTTGACTGTGCCCCTGGACCCCCATAAGTTAGACTGAGAGGCCATACAGGACTGAAGTGGGGAAATTTCCCTTTAGCCTTTGTTATGAAGAAGGCTCTTGGTCTATTTCACCAAGATTGCTCTTCTCCACCTCGCTCTGCCAGTGCAAGAAGGGCATCTCTCCCTGTGCAAACCTGGGGAGGTTCCTGCAGGCAAAACCCTTGATGCTGGGAGGAGTCCTCTAAGACAGGGAGCCCCAGGAATTTCTCACTTCTGTGCTAGTCCACACATAGCCTCCAGTAATTTGCCAAAATTACCATTTAAGCGTTCCTGCCGCTTTACTGCTCCAGCATCTTCTGCTCCACATAAGCAGATCTCAGCTGTGACTCTATACTCACCTGTCTCTCCAGATTTCATGGTCATGCTTTACTTGGCAATCTCATTGCTCTGAATCATCTAAGAAAAATCAGTCATTTTTCAGTATGTGCAGCCTTTTCTTGTTTTAGGTATAGGAATGATGACTTCCTTCCATTCTCTTTGTAAGTCACAGCTGAATCCTGCAAGTTTCAGGTTTTTACCTCCACTTGGCTTAGTTTCAAAATAGGACAGCTAAAATAAAAATGCATAATTAATTTTCTTTTTCTAGCCAGAAAGCAAAGTAAGCAATATAGTACAGAGTGAACTAAAGAGTGTGAGCTTTGAAGACATATTGCCTAGTTCGAAACTTAACTGCTACAAGCTTCAGGGGTCTAATCAGTAAAATAAAGATAATAAAGTCTCTACCTGATGAGTAGAAAGCATGGTGCTTGGCACATAGCCTGGTAAATTGTGCCAGTTTATGCTAAAAAAAAAATCACATATATACGTGGCATTACTATTTCTACTATGTTAGCAGGTATCCTATCAGTTCAAGAGTCTATAAACCCAAACTAAATGTGGGATGGAGCAACCAGAGATGTTAACAGAGGTAAGAAATTACAAGTCTCTGCTATGCTTGGGTTCATATGTTGCATTTAAAATATGACGCAAAGCAAATTTAAGACAAATGGAAGAGGGAAAAGAATTTTACCCCAAAATATTTCACTTTAGTCTTGAGTGATAATCAAATTAATGTGACAATCTCTTCAAGACCACAATGTTAGTTCACCTTGCAAATGAAAGTAAAGGTAAATAGGCAGGAAAGATAGAGTTTGGGTTCAAATGGAATCTGGTTTTCTGGGACACATTAATATATTCTAGGAATATAAGATCCTAAATAGCATTATTAAGTACAAGAGAAATTTAATGAGACTATGTGAGAATACATCTCAAGTAGGTTTGACACCTTCACCTGCTAAGGAATATCACACAAGGAATTTGACATTTGGGTCCCTCAGGAAGCACTCAGAACAGATTCTGGATTATTACAAATTCCTGGCAGCAGGTAAGCAATCAGATACATAGCCAAAGTCTCCAGTGCAATTATAAGGGGCCAGGAAGGCTATAATATCCCTAATGAGAGGGCAAGAAAAAGTCTGGAAAGTCCCTGACAAAACCACACTTTGATCAGTAAGTATCTGCTTTTGGGGAGGTTTGAAAGTAATAAAGCCTGCCAATTAGCTGAGAGGAGCATTACTTTTGTGCATACAGTTGTAGCCTTCACGTACTTGAGTAGGACTTTTAACTTTGGGCTATTGCTTTACAACTTTCATTCAGTCACTGCACAACTGTACCCTGGATAACAATTCTACAGCAGTCTCACCAAGTAAGTGTGATTATCACCAATGAACCAGAAAAACATCAGTAAGAAGAAAATGATGGCCAAATAGGGACACCCATCACTCACCTGCTCCTCCACAAAGAAGCACTGAAACAACAAGTAGATATCTGCATTTTGAAGTAAGCAATCATGCCAGAGTGTGTGAAACCTTCTAAGATTCAGAGACCTGGACATAACAGCATAATAAAAGGAACAAAATGTCCCAGCTCCTGCCAGCTGCTCCACAGGTTGGGGAGTGGGAATGTCCCCTCTACAGGGGAAAGGATGAAATAGAGTCCCAGCAAACCTTCATCACAGAGACTTGCAATCCTCACTAATGGAAAGATTCACAACCCTCACAGGCCTGTAGCCTAAGCAGATAAGTAACCTGAAATCTGCAGAGTTGCTTTCTTTGGGAAAGGATTTCACATGAGCCCATGAGGTGCTGAAGCCATGAGCCATCCTAAGAAAGAATCTACTGTCAAAATTTGGACTGCTATATAGATCAGACACCTCTGCTCATTCCCATCTCTGGGAGAGCACTAAACTGGCTCAGAAACCTGACCCAACAGGGTGCCTTTGACTCACACCCACTGGTTGTCCTGCATTACCCAGAACAAGTCTTGCAACATGAGGAGAATGGAAGGTGCCACCATGCCCTGAAGAACAAGAGGGTTGCGGAAACCAGAGACTCAGCCAGTTGCGTGCAGGGTCACACGGGTCCTAAGACTCAAATCATTTACCTACACAGTTCCCACCACCTCTAATCCTAGAGCCTAGGGAAACCTGTCATTTAAGCCAGGGAAAAAACCTCTGTGGTTATACTGCTGCCTAGCAAATAGAGGTATGTTGGGCAGTCCTGAGCAATTCCAAGGCTCTGACTTTTGCCAAGATTCAGCTGTCACCCTGCCCCTGGGATGCACAGCCTAAAAAGGACCAGAGAGAATCTTTGCTGAATGCAGCTGCTTACTGCATTTGCTTGCTCCTGTGAACACTTCAACTGAAAGGAATTTTGCCCAGTTCTATCCACAGCTCATTCTTGCTCAATCCCTAGCAGGTGCTACAGTAAAGAAAATCTCAAGAATAGCCCCAGTTGACACCCTGTCCCCAGGCATGCACAGCTATTGGGGGAGACATGTTAGTCTCACTCCTTGGCATGTATGACCCAGAGAGGAACACATCTACTACTGCCATCACACCTACCCAGGTCTTACCTTTGACTACCCCTCCACCTTGACTGAGCATGTACTGCTCACAAGATTACATGTGAGGCCACAGGGTGAGTGCCATGATTGCTGACCACACCTTCTCCCTGTGAAGCACATCAACCTGAAACACCATCTGGGTAAAGGACAATGTTATAAGCCATATCAACTACTAGTGCAGCCAGTACCAGAAAACCTTGTACATAGCAGAGACATCATCAACAGAGCCTGGGAAAATGGCCATCACCAGATAGGCACCACCATTCCTATTGTGGGAGTAGACACACTGGGAGCCCTCTGCATACTCCACTGTATACACCACACCTGTCTGAGCTGCTTGGGTGTTACCACTCTTGCCTGATCCACAGAGCAGTAGGTATTTCCAATTGTGAAATGGCACATGCTGGGCACAAACTCACTAGTCACCGCCAAGGAAGATACAGAGGAATTACACCATGGTGTCCAGCTAGACATAAGCTCAAATTGCATAACAAACCAGTAACCTAAAACACATCTTCAGGAGAAGCTGCTTATGAAGTCATCCCTTAAGAATGGTAGAGATACCCAAGCCATTGTCTCAAATATATTGAAGTAGAAGCAAAGAAATATGAAAAAGTTGGTAATATGATACCTGCAAAAGATCATAATTCTCTAGGAAGAGATTCCAAAGAAATCAAAACAGATGAAATGTCTGATAAATTAGAAAGAATGATTTTTTAAATCATCAAGAGCTAAGGGAATATGACAAATAGTTAAATGAAATTAGGAAGACAATGTAGGAGACATATGTTTAGAAGACTTATAAAACCTCAAACAGACATGACCAGCACGTGAGTCAGCTTTCCATTGCTGTCAAAAAATACCTGAGAAATATCAACTAAGTGTAGGGAAATACTTGTTTTGGCTCATGGTCTCACAGGTTTCAGTCCATGGTTGGCTGATTCCATGTCTATGAGCCTGTGGTAAGCCAGAGCATTCAGGGAAGTAAGGGTGTGGTAAATAGAGCTAATCGTGGCAAATAGCAGAGAGTAAGTGAGTCAGAGATATCAGGGCAAGTCCCCAAGGACCTTCAAGGTCCTACCTCTAACATCCAGTCACTCCCAAAGCCCCATCTTTGAACACTGCTACTTTGGGAACCAAGTCTTCAACACATGAGCCTCTGGAGGACATTATAGTTCCAAAACCTAATAACCAGAAAATCACAGGATCTCCTTTACACACATACAAATTGTCAAAAATCCAGACCAAGAAAAGAAATTTTAAAAGTGCAAGAGAAAAGAGTCAAGTCATAGATAAGGGTAACCCTATTAGACTAACACCAGATTTCCCAGCAGAAACCCTACAGGCCAGGAGGGAATGGAATGATATATCTTATGTCCTAAAAGAAATTAACTGCTGATCAATATTGCTACATCCAGTTAGGCTATTCTTCAGAAGTGCAGAAATAAAAACCTTTCAAGATAGGCAAAAAATGAGGGAATTTGTGAACACCAGACCAGATTTACAAAAAGAAGCTTAAGGGAGACCTACATTCAAAGTGAAAGAATTAACTACCATCATGACAACATGTGAAAATATCAGTCCCACTGGAATAGTAGGTACATGAAAGAGAAATATAAAAATGCAAATATTATCAAAACAATAAACCACCAAATCAAAACAATGAACAAAAAAGGAAGAAACACACTATTCAAAAGCATTGGAAGAAAACGACAGGCATCTGTCCATACCATACCACAACTCTGAATGTAAATGGACTACATTATCAAATTAAAAGATAAAGATAGGCTAAATCAATTAAAGAACAAAACCCAACAACATGCTGCTTGTAAGAAACTCACTTCACCAGTACAGATACACACAGATTGAAAGTCAAAGGATGGAAAATGATATTCCAAGCAAATGGAAGCAAAGTGAGAAGTATCTGCCAAAACAGGAAAAAATGAGAGACAAAGAAAGTCAAATAATCAAGAGATCAATTCATCAAGACAAAACAATTATGAATTGATATGCATCTAATGCCCATGCACTCAATTTTATAAAACCCAAACTATCATATTTAAACAGAGCAATGAGAGGCTATATTTAAAAAAATGGAAAATTTTTAAATAATCAATGATGTATCTCAAGAATCTGGAACAGCAAGAATGCACTGTTTTCATCAGCTTTTTTGCTGCTGACCAAAAGACCTGACAAAAACAGTTAGAGAGCAGGAAAAGTGTATTTTGGAGCTCATGGTTTCAGAGATCTTAGTCCACAGATGGGCAACTCCATGCTTTGGGACCTGAGATGAGGTAGAACATCCTGGCGGAAGTGTGTGGAGGAGGAAAGCAGCTAGGAACATGGCATCAGGAAGCAGAGAGTGTGCACTTTGCTCAACAAGGACAAAATACAAAACCCAAAGGCATACCCCTAGGGACCCACCTCCTCCAGCCACAGCCTACCTGCCTATAGTTACCACCAAGTTAGTCCGTATCAGGGGATTAATCCCCTGACCAGGTTAAGGCTCTTATAACCCAATTATTTCACCTATAAACCTTCTTGCATTGTCTCACACATGTGCTTTTGGGAGATACCTCACATCTAAAGTATAATACACACCGTACCCAAAATTAGAAGGAAATAAAGATAAGAGCAGAAATGAATGAAATCAAACCTTAAAAACAATACAAAAGATCCTTGAAGAATGAATTGTTTTTTAAAATGATAGGAATGACAAATTTTGGTTAGTTTCACTCACCAGAGAGAGAAAATCCAAATAAATGAAATTAGAGATGAAAAAGAAAATATTATAACTGATTCCACAGACATACAAAGGTGGATTAGGTAATATTTTCAAAAACTATATGCTAACAAATTGAGAAATATAGAATAAGTGCAACAGTTTCTGGACACCCATAACCTATAAAAATTGAATCAAGAGGATATTTTGAAAAACTGAATAAATCAAGAACAAGTAATGAGATTGAATCAATGATAAAAAGTCTCCCGAAAAAGAAAAGACCAGAAACAGCAGGCCTCACTGGTAAATTTTACCTATCTTTTAAAGAAAAGTTAATACCAATGCTTCTTAAACTATCCCAAAGAATTGAAAGGGAGAGAACCTTCCCAACTCAGTCTGTGAGTTTGCCATTACCCTGTTACCAAATCTTGGCAAAGACACCACAAAAAAAAAAAAAAAAAATAACTATATACCAATATCCCTGATGAACAAAGATATAAATATCTTTAACAAAATACTACCAAATCTAATTCAACAGCACATGAAAAAGATTATACACCATAATGCAGTTGGTTTCACTCCAGAAATGCAAAGATGATTCAACACACAAAAATCAATAAACATTAAAAAATACATCATACGATACAATAGAAGATAAAATTTATATGACCATCTCACTAGATGCATAAAAAGCATGTGATAAGATTCACTATTACTTTATGATAAAAGCCTTGAACAAATTAGGTATAGAAAGATCACACATCATCATAAAAAAGACCGTGTACAAAAAACCCACAGCCATCATTATAATGAATGGGAAAGCATTTCCTTTAAGATTAGGAACAAGAACAGGGGTATCCATTCTCTTTGAACTTAATGTAGCACTAAAATTTTTAGCTAGACAAACTAGACAAGTCAAAGAAAGGAAAGGTATACAAATAGAAAAGGGGGAGGTCACATTATTCCTATTTGTGGATGAAATGATTCTGTACATAGGAAAACAAAAATGTTCCACCAAAAGCCTACTGGAATTGATGAATCAATATAGTGAGGTAGGACACAAAATTAACATACAAAAATCAGTAGCTTTCCTATACACCAAAAATGAGCTTCCTGAGAAAGAAATTATAAAATCAATCCCATTCATAAAAACCTCCCCCAAAAAAATACCTAGGAATAAACTTGGAAAGTGAAAAACCTCTACAATGAAAATTACAACACACTAATGAAAGAAATTATAAAAGACGAATTTGGAAAGTACTAGTGTGTTCATGGATTGGAAGATTATTGTTTAAAAAGTCCATACTCTTCAAAATTATCTAAAGATTCAATGCAATGCCCCTCAAAATAACAATGAATGAGGAAGGTCATTGGAATCTTAATGGAATTGCATTGAATTTGTATAGCGCCTTTGGTAGGGTGGCTATTTTGACAATATTAATTCTGCCTATCCAAGAACATGGGAGATCTTTCCATCTTCTCAGACTTCCTTTAATTTCTTTTTTTAGTGTTCTGTAGTTTTTATTATAGAGGACTTTCACCTCTTTTATTAGATTAATTCCCAAGTATTTTATTTTTTTGAGGCTATTGTGAATAGAGTGGTTTTCCTAATTTCTCTTTCAGAGGATTCATCACTTATGAATAGAAATGCATTAGATTTATGTGTATTGATTTTATATCCTGCTAGCTAAGTAAAATAAGCCAATCCCACAAAAACAAAGGCCAAATGTTTTCCCTGATAAGTGGATGATGATACATAATGGGGGTGGGGGTGGAGGGTAAGAGAAGAATGGAGGAATTTCAGATTATATAAGGGGGTAGGAAGCGGGGGTATGAAAGATAGTGGAATGGGACAGACATCATTACCCTATGCACATGTATGATTACGTGAATGGTGTGAATCTACATCGTGTACAACCATAGAAATGAAAAGTTGTACCCCATTTGTGTACAGTGCATCAAAATGCAGTCTGTAAAAATAAATAAAAATACCAATGAAATTCTTCACTGAACTGGAAAAAAATCCTAAAATTTATATGAAAGCACAAAAAAACTTGAATAACAAAACTAATCCTGAGCAAAAGGAACACAAAGCTGGAGGCCTCACAAAACTTGATTTTAAGCTACTACAGAATCAGTAACCAAAACAACATGGTATTGGCATTAAAAGACAAAACAGACAACCCAGAATGGAAGACAACAGAGAACCCAGAAGTAAATTCACACATCTACAATCAACTGATTCCCTCTATAGAGACCAAAAACATACTGAAATAAGAAAAGTTTCTCTAACAAATGATGCTGGAAAAACTGGACATCCACAAGTAGAAGACTAAAACTTGACCCTCACATATATCATCATGTATGAAAATTATCTCAAAAAGGACCACAGACCTCAATGTAAGACCTGAAACTCAGACTACTAGACAAAAACAAGGTAACACTCTAAGATAAGGGCATAGGCAATGAGTTTATGGACAGGACAACCAACCACAGTAAATAAAATCTAGAAATTGACAAAATTACATCCAGCCAAAAAGCTTGCACAGAGCAAGGAAATAATCAAAGGAACAAGAACACATCCTACAAAAGAGGGACAAAAGTTTGCCAAGTATTCATCTGAGAGTGGAATAATATCCAGAATAAAGAACCCAAAATAAGTTAGCAAAATAAGTAATTCAATTAAGAAATGGGCAAAAAATCTGAGAAGACACTTCTCAAAAGAAGAAATACAAGTGGCCAACAAATATGAGAAGAGGCTATCGTTAGCCCTCAGGGAAATGAAAACCTAAACTACCATATAACACCTCAGTCCAACTAAAATGGATAATATAATAACAAAAATTAAATGGTGGCAAGGATATGTAGAAAAAGGAATTCTTGGTAGCAATGTCAATTAATAAAACCATTATGGTGAACAGCATGCAGAGTTCTCAAAAACTAAAATTAGAACTACCATATGATCCAGTTATCCTATTCCCAGTTGTGTCTAAAGGAAATGGGGTCAGCATAGAAGAGAGACACCCACACGCCCACTTTATTGACATGATATTCTAGTACCTAAGATATACAATTAGCCTGGGTGCCTGTCAACAGTGAAATGGATACAGAAAAGTACGCTAAACATACAAATGGAGTATTATTCAGTCATAAATAAAAATAAAAAGGAAATCCTACCATTTACAGAAAAATAGGTGGAACTGGAGGACATTCGGTTGAACAAAATAAGCCAAGCAGAGAAAGGTAAGTGTTGCATGTTTTCTTTCATATGTGGAAGCTTAAAAAATATGATTGTTCAAAAACTCTACCTGAAAACAGAATAATGATTACTAGGAACTTGTAAGGGAGCCAAGGGGGGGTGTTTGAGGCTGAACAAAGAGTAGATGGATATGATCGATGCATGTTGCATGTATGTATGGAAATATCAGTGAACTTCATTGACATGCATAGTTAATGTAAATTTTAAAATAAAAAAAAATTAAAAACAGTGTCTCTCAAATTCTGTAGTCTATGGAAGATACAGTCCCCTCAAATACCACCTAACATACCCCTAGGAGTTCCTATGTTATATCTTGGGTATGTCTGAGTGAGTTTTTGACTAATCCTTGGTCACTGTTATGGTTTAGATAAAGGTGTCCCCAAAAAGCTCATGTGAAACAATGCAAGAGACTTTAGGATAATCTTTAGGATTATCTGCCTAATTGTAGGCAGGTGTGGGGGGTGTTGTATGAAGTAGGTCCCTCATGGGGTTCCTTTGCCGTTTATTTTTTTTTTTTTATTTTTGTACTGGGAATTGATCTCAGGGGCAGTGGACCACTGAGCCACATCCCAGCCCTATTTTGTATTTTATTTAGAGACAAGGTCTCACCATTGCTGAGGCTAGCTTTGAACTAGTGATCCTCCTGTCTCAGCCTTCTGAGCTGCTGGGGGTGGGTTATATTTTGACCTTGTTTAGTGGAACTGTCTCTGCTTCTTGGTGGAATGTCCTGAGCCATTTTCTTCTACCACACTTCTTAGCCATGATGTTCAGCCTCATCCCAAGACCTGAGGAATGGAGCTTGCTATCTATCAACTGAGAACTCTGAAACCATGAGCCCCAAAATAAACTTTTCCTCTAGTAAAATTGTCATCAGATCTTTTGGTCACCGTGGTTAAAAAAAAAAAAAAAAAAAAATGCTGACTCAAACATATTCCCTTCTTTATCTACTACCATGTACTACCATCAAAAGTGCACATTCTCACACTATGAACACCTTACATGTGATGTCATCATAATGCAGATGGGTCATCCAGAAGGTCACGATGCAGCCAAAATCAGACACTTTCCTGTAGTTTCCACTGTCAACCCTGCTTACTGAATTGATGGAAGATGCATCCAATCAAACAGACCATGGAGATGTTGCTTATCTTTATTTCAAGGCCCTTTCCAATGGACTCTCATGAGTCCACAGAAGTGTGCTCATAAACACTCTTGAAAAGATATCTCCCATATTGAAAATGCTCCTAAGAGCCTTGTCATTTGGAAGACACACATGTGCTGTCTATTCCCTTAAACTGAGAAAGCACCTCAGAGTCTTAAGATGACAGACCCTTTGAAACAGGCTCAGACTGGGGATGAAAAGGTAGGGATCTGGAGACATAACCACTCGTCCTCTTTTGAGACACACACACATGCCATCTCCCCACTGAACTAAATTCAGCTCAATCTACTCCCACATCATATCAAATCCTGACAATGTGTTTTATTTTTTCTTTGCATTTAAGAGAAATTTTAAAGCTTATGGTTGTACTTATAAATTAAACCAAACTGTAAGCATATAAGAAAAATAGCTGTCATGAAGTATTTAATAGAGCAAAAAGAACTTTGGTCTCGGATTTTTTTCTGTAGCAACCTAAGGTAAAGGATGTGGGTTCTCGATAACATTAAAATTGAGGGATATAAACAATCAGACACAACTTGTATTGTCATTTGAAGCAGAAGTTCAATAACATCATATACTGGTAGGAGAGTTCAAGCCATAGAGAGAGCAAAAAAATCATGTCTCAACTGACAGATGATGAAATCTAAGAACCTGATCAAGGAAAAGCATATTCAAAATAAGTACCAAGAATTGTCAGAGACAAATGTAAATTGTGGAGAATGAAATTCACTACTGATCTTTGTAGTATTCTAGGTTATTAGAAACACTGGTGTATATTAATTACATTTAATCACTCATTATCCCTTCAATATGAAGTGCTCTGCATCTGAAGATGCTTCCTTTTTGATGTAAGATGCTAAAGAATCCGTGAGTCCCCTCTAGAGGTCACAGCATTTTCCATTTTACTTCAGCTTTCATATCAGAACTCATAGAATCTTGTAATTCTATTCCTATAGGAAATACAATTCTATAGCCGTCTTCATCTTATAAATGGAGCTGTTTAATTTAAAGCCAGAGAATGATCCCAGTGTGTTCACAGCACATTTGTAACTATAATACCTTTGGATATGTATTCTATTTGCCATGTATTCTATTGATCCATTGAAAATATTTTGCTTCTTATAAGAGGCACTAGGGGACACTCATAAATAAAGTGAAATGTGCCTTATACTTCAAGTTTGAACATTAAATGTAATAGATTGGTGATATGAATGAAAGACCAAGCCAATACCTGATATTTTATTACTAGGTGTCTGTAATTGAGTTCAACTGTCCTTTTTTTCCCTTCATATCTTAATGCAGTTGACTTTAAATTGGAAAACAAAAAGTCCATAGGGCACACAAGAACCTTTGTAATGTGTGGAAATGGTCAGTTTAACAAAATCAATTTGCAAACATGTGTAACAATATGTCCTCTTTCCTAAGATTGATTTGCCTACACATTCCAAAGGTAAAAGCATCATTCAGAATCAACTATCTTGCTGTCCATTATGCTTTGGAGATGAGGTGTTCCCCAAAAGCTCTTGTGTGAGACAATGCAGGAAGGTTTAGAGGTGAAATGATTGGGTTTTGAGAGTCTTAACCCACTCAGTGAATTAATCCCTTGATAGGGATTAACTGAATGGTAACTGAAGACAGGTAGGGTGTGATTGGAGGAGGTGGGTCCTTGAAGGTGTAACCTCTGGGTATATATATGTTTGTATATACATATATACAGAGAGAGTCTGTCTCTCTGCTTCCTGATGTCATGTTTCCAGCTGCTTTCACTGCCACACCCTTCCTGACATGATGTTCTACTTCTCCTCCAGACCAGAGCAGGAGTCAGTCATCTATGGACTGAGACTTCTGAAACTGTGAGCTCCAAAATAAATTTTTTCTCCTCTAAAGTTGGTCTTATCAGGTCTTTTAGTCACAGCAGCAAAAAAGCTGACTCAAATGCTTCCTTGCATAATCTTTTCTTCTTTTATGAAAGAAAAAAGTGCACTCATCTTTGTACAAACTTCTGAGGCACCAGACAAGAAGAAATTCTGAGATTTTGATGTTGGATGTTTGGAAAATGAGTAGCTTTAATAATGTATAATATTCTACAAGTCGAGTGTGTGCTAATGCTTTGCTTTTAACAAAATGGAAGGAGAATTCAATCAGCACTGTCAATGACAAATCATTAATAGATACTTTTCTGATAAACAATCTTGTGACTTTTGGCATGTCACTTGAAAAGATCAAAGTGAGTGAATGACACTGTTCCATGGTTTCATAGCACCGGTATCTAAAAATAAAACACAAGATTAAAGTTGATTGTGAACATTCCTTCAATGTAGCAATAAATAATCTTCAGCTACAAATTTGTAAAGTAATTGGAAAAATTAGATACATCTATTTCCTTAGTGCATGCAATATTTTTATTTTAATATTTAATAGATCATTCGAATTTGTATTTATGTTCTTTTGGATCAATTGTGTACTAAAGACAATTGGTATCATAAACCAGTTTAATTTTTTAGCAGTTCAAAGAAACTTTTTAATTAAATTTGGGATGATGGATATAATACTTGAAAACATAATATATAACATTAGGATAAATACAAGTTTAGAGCAGAAAAGGGAAAGTGTAAAATTTCTGAATTTTACAGAAGAGCTTTTTCACTTTTAATGAGTCAAGGTGGGAATAAATCCATTATAGTATTCATGCAATCTTCCATGTGTAAAAAAATGATCCTTTTTATTTTTAAGTATAAGTAATGGGAGTATTCTGAAAATACATTCTTGGCAACTATTTAAATTTATGATGGCAAAGTTGAAATGTCAACTCAGAAAAATGAGGGACACATTTCTTTCAAGTACTTTTAGAAAATGTGGTAAAATAAAATGTTTGAAAACTACTCAAAGTAGGAGTAGTATCTCAAGGAAGACCAATAAATCAGTAGGTTTCTAAGAAACATTAAATTCTCCCAATTACCACCTTCTAAAACACCGTCTCAAAACACATTTCCCTTGCAGTTTTTCACTTATTGTCCATATCCCTGGAGCTCCAAGATGTCAGGAGCCCTGAGCTACTTGTTCCCATTACTAATAGTTTAAATATGTCCCAACAAGTTCATGCGTGAGAAACTTTAATACCCAAGTTTGTACATTCACAGTTCATGGTGGCAGAGTCTTTGGGAGGTAATCAGAATCAGATGAGGTCCTGAGAACAGAGCCTCCATGATGGCAGTAGTGACTTTACAAGATGAAGATAATCCCCAGTATGCTATTTCATCAGGTCACACCCTCCACCATGTTAAGAGGCTGTAAGGAGACCCTCTCCAATGCCATGTTTTGGACTTCCAAGTCTCCAGAACATGAACCAAATTAATTTTTATACTTTAGGAATTACCCAGTATTACAGCCACAAAAAACTAAGATGCCACTAAGAGCCCCAGCCTATAGAACAGTGTCTCCTTTGAAATCACTCATTGTATTGCAGCAGATAAACTACTTTACTGCCTACATTGTTATTTTCATTTTTCAAAGCCATCAATTCCTCTGAAATAGAAAATCTAGGGGTGTGCAATTTGACAAATATTCCAAGCCACTCTGGAATTTTCACACATAACATATGCATGTACACAATTAAAAAGCAAGCAAGAGAGAATGAGACAAAGAAACCAGATGCGACTTTCATTTTTTCAACAAATATTTATTGAATGCTTTCTCAGTGCCAAACACTGTTCTAGGAAGTGGATACTAGCAGCTAACAGATACATCCCTGCCTATTTATCACACAATCTGCTTGCAAAATAAGTAAGTATCGAATCAACTGGAAAAACTTAGGATTCCACAACAACTTGCTATTTAGTTCAATTCTAATATTTGGTAGGCCGTGGTAGCTGGGCCATTTATTGGCATATTTTTCCTCCTATTAAGAATTTTGTAGGTAGAAGAACTGAGTTCAATTTTAGAAACGGGTCTGGTATATTCTATAATTTTTCTGAATTTTAAAAGTATTCCTTTTTTGACATAATGGAAGACACAGGATCTCATTGACTCAGTTTCCTTGAGTCCAAAATATGGAATATACATACATGAAGGAATTTATACCTACCCTGCTCTAAGTAATATTAGAAGATATTAAGGCTATATTTACTATTTTAAGTAATATATCCAACCATTTAAGCATTTAATTCTAGTTCTTCAGTCTTCATGGAATTCTTCAGTTCTCAGTAACAATCTAAGTCATCTGGCAGATCTGCACAACATCCACATTTTTCACTTCGGCATTTTGTTCAAGTCCTTTCCACATTCTCCCTGTTCCTGGTCTCTAGAGGGCTAGTACCAAGCCACACACCTCAAATTACTTTTCATCATCAGGTGCTTTCAGAGCCTAAGACTTATATTAAAACCATCACTAAAATGTGCTAAAAGATGTATTTCCCTGTTTTCTCAGAGAATCTCTTTCAGACTACCATCCCACATGCAGAAAATGCCAGATAGCGGTATTTCATGTGAAAGGTCTGATCACAGGCTGAAGTTATGAAACTAGATTAGACATACTACTAAAGAAACTATCAGCATCAAGTGGTGTTCACTGATTTCATCTGCCACTGACATGAAAAAATTCAAATTTGGTTTGAAAACTTTAAAGGAAATTATAGTACAATCAAAACCCAGGTTGTTTTTTAAACTCAGACAGTAGTCCTTATTTAAAGTAATTAAAAAACAAAAAGTTTAGAATTCTCAGGGTCCAGTATAAAAAAATTGGAATTGGATTTTAAAAGTATCAAGTATAGATTGAATGGTTTCTTTTCACTACGTCACCTGGATGTCTCAAAGATTGGGGACAATTCTAGTCCTAAGCATTGGACATGTACACAAAGACTTAAGAAAGGAAATAAAAATAGCAAGGTCTGGGGGACAGAGGTAAAATGCACTGTTAGAAGTCCTAATTTCCTACACATTGGTTTTTTAAATCTGATACAACTGAAGCAGTTTCTATAGCTTTAAATATGAAACACTCCAATTTTTTTTTTTTTCTTTTGAGACAGGATCTCACTAAGATGCTGAGGGCCCCACTAAGTTGCTGAAGCTGGCCTCAAATTTGCATTCCTCCTGCCTCAGCCTCCTGAGTCACTCGGGTGACCCATACCAACATGTCTAGCTTGAAACACTCAGAATTTAAAGGTACTTCCCATATAAAAAATCAGCACAATTTTAAAACTGAAGCTTCAATTAACTGAAAGGGACAATGACCTTTTTGTTGTTAATTATTTAGACTTTCTGGTAGCTGCTTCAGATTCAAGATTATTACAAATAATTCCAGAGTGAATTCATGTGCATCCGTCTCTGTACAGCATTCTCCTTCCCATTTCTGGGTATGCACAGAGGTCATTTCTGAGAAGAGCAAATCATCTGCTCTAGAACATGTTGTTTTCATTATATCAAAATTTTCTCTTGTGGGAGTATTATTCCTGTTTACTATTTTGTGTTTTTCTAGAAAAAAATCTTCCCAAGTCCTTCCCTCCTCTTCCCTTCCACTCCTTCAGACACGGGTACATACCACACATTTCCAATTCCCCATGATTTCTGTCTTCCCCAAAAAGTACTTTTTTAATTACTGAAAATTTCAGTTTTTAACTTCAAACCCATTATTATGGTTCTAGTGATCTGAAGGCCTTTTCACACCCCTCGATAGCTCTGACTTACCCCATTACCATCTGCAGAAGGAAGACTGGGTGTTTATTGTACATAAAAACACACTGAAGATACACTATAAGAAATAATTCATATTGAAAAGTGTTGGCCCATCTTAGGAAAACCCCACATGCATTAAAAATTTGAATATCCAGACCAAAATGGTGCTTTATCTTACAGATAAAATAAATAAGAGCAGGAAAGAAAACTTGGGACTTAGTGGAAGCAATATCCCTCTTTATTCTTACATTGAAGCCTAGAAACTAAGGAAAGAAGGAAAAGAAGGAAGACTACCAAAGAGATACTATCACAGCAGAGCCAAGAGTATAGAAATGTTTCACCATTCTTTAGACCCTGAGGGCATTTCTGATGATGTGAAATGGACTACAAGTGTGTTTTTATTTGTTGTGTAGTTTGGGTTTGGGCATTTGTGGTGACAGAGGAAGCTAAGAAGATTAATGACTTGTTATTTATAACTTAATGACAGGGTTATACTTGATTAACACCCATCTCCACTAGATTGTAAAAACCATGACAAGCAGGTTCACAGTCAATATCACTCAGCGCTATAGCCTTGGTACATAACACTGGATGGCACATAATGGACAATTAATAAATACCAGTGCTTCATTACATTTTAGAGTAGAGAGATCATCACATTTAATTATTGAAAAGCCAGGTAGAATTAGATTTTGATTGATGCAAATACCCTCCTACCACCAGGGGGAAAAAAAAAGTCTTGCAGTTGCCATCTATTTTGGAAATCAATGTACACCTCATGATAAAAGAAATTACCAAGCAACAAATGTGTCCCTTTCATATGCACAAGCATAAACCAGTGTTTTGACAACAAAATGATATTGTCTTAAGCTGAAAGAGAGTCTCACAGCCTTTGGGGCTTCTTCACTTAGAAGAGGGTTTCATTTATTCATCCAAGTTACACAGCTAGATAGTTGCAAAATAAAGGAGAACACTGGTTCCCTCTCCTAATTCCCCAGGCAGATTTAGGGATTGAACATGTAGCACTTCAGTATAAATAGAGTGAATATTCACCTTTTAAGTAATTTAAGTATTTTTAAGTATGAGTATGTTTTTAACATTAATAATCTGATATTGAATGCCCTGGGGAAATTGATAAAGGAGAATGAATCATTTTACATTGAAATATGCTGTAAAATTAGAAACTATTTAAAATTTCAGTTCTCGGGAGGGGGGAGCAAAAAGGGGAGTGAATCTGTGACTCTTCAGATCCTGTTTAAATAAGCCATCTTTGTTCCTTAGAGTGAAGTGCTATTTACCTTCTAACGGTGTTTTCATACGTACATGATTTGGTGGTGGGGGCGGCAATTGATAATTATCTTCACTAATGAAACGTACAATCATTTCATTTAGATTTTAAATGGGGCACAACTCAAATTCATAAGGCCCATTGAATAAATGGCTATTAGGTACAGTTTAATGGCTTGGTGAACGAGTCATGTTTTTCTGTGGTTGATTCTTACTGCACTTTCAGGGCAATTAGGAAATTTGGTTTTCGATCCTGTATATATATAATCATTATATTCAGAAAGTTCAACCCAGCAAACAATAAGAAAGCCAAATTGTTACAGGAGTGGGGAGAAGAAAACTAACTCTGATATTGATGGTACTCAATGTTAAACTCATTTGCTTAGCAAAGCCAAATCTTCTTTAGTATTAATAAGGAACAAATCAAAATTATAATCATGTGACTCAGAAGATGATTCCTCCAATGCTTAAAAAACTTTGTCTACATTTAAGTCTTCATTTCACAAACTGTGTTGATAAAATAGAGAAAAGCTCCCACTAAGCACAAATTTAAAGCAACCTTGAAAATACTCCATTATATATTCTTCTACAAGGCACAATATGTATCACTGTATTAGAATATGCTTCTCATTTTTCTTCAAATTTACATACATGGTATGAGGCTCTGAATACTAATAATAAAACAAGTCTATGCTTTTACAGCATTTGAAAAAATTAGTATCAGTTAATAACTTCAAAAAGACAGGGAAAATATATCCCTGTGCTTACAAAGTGTGCACCTATTCAAACTAAGTTTTGCTGCTTCCGTTATGAATCAGAAGAACTAAGTTGATGAGCACTCACAAATATCTGGCAGGTGTAGATTTCATATGCTACTATATTTACTTACATAATTTCCCCTTTTCCTCTGATATTTTCTCTGTAAAAGAGAAGGCATTAAGTGGAATTCATATGAGTGCCTTACACTACTTCACACTTGAGATTCTCACTTCCACTTTCAAAAGAGGAGCATCTCATACCGCCTGCAACGTTAATCAGAATGTAGGGTTGCTAATGTTTTTCTGTTCCTTCAGCAATTTTCCATATTCCTAAAAAGTACCTCCTAGAGTGAAATAGCACTTTAAATGAGCATGCCTGTTTATGTGTTAAAGACAGATGGAGAAGGAGAAAGAAGAGGGATAATTAAAAGGAGATGGAAAATATATTGACATTTAAATGTTCTTTCCTTTGAAATGTTCATCCCACGTCCCTTTCAATTGTGTTAACAGGAAGGAGGCAGAGGAAACATTCCTAGTTCTTACCTGGTGTTTCCCATGGGCTCACTAAGGGGTTTACAGTCTGCTTCCCCCACATGGGGTGAGAGGAATGATGGCCAGCCAAGAAAGGAAGCCAACAGGACAAGGTAAAGGAGTTTGTGGTGATTTCTGCATCTCACAGTTAAGAGCCAGAGTGCTTATTTAATTTAGTAATCTGTCATTCTGTGTGGACATTACACATTCTGCCACCAGAGCCTCTATTAGCAATGTGACTGCTGTTTCTATGAGTCTATGTAGATACTTGAATACCACTTTCTGTGTGTACATCTTTCATATCTGTAAGGGGAAATAATGATGTAAGGACAGACAGATAAGGTAGGGGTGTGTGTGAGTGTGTGAGAGAGAGAGAGAGATACATTTAAGCAAAGGACTAAAGTATGTGAACAAAAGAAAAATCAGCAAAGGAATAGGTCCTGTGATAAGGTTTGGAGATAAAGACAGCCATCTGAATGTAACAGCAAGGTAAGTTTTTAATTGCATACTTCAGTGTACATTTTAAAAAGTCTGTAGCTAAAAAAGAAAGGACAGTGTTTAGAGATGGATGGGGGTATTATGAGCCACAAATGTTTGCTCAGAGACTGCTCTTACGAGAAATTTGTAGTTAGGCCCAGGTCATGATCCGTTCTTTCAAGTCAGGTTGTGGTTAAAACCTGTGCTCAAGTGATGTATTAGCCAGTTCTTTCTATTATATAAATTGCTTTTTGGAATTCTGGAAACTAACTGAAAATCATGCAGGAATTGACTGCCTAGGGCATGTTCCACTTCTTCCCGTGTCCTAGGACTTCAAGCATTTGCAATCTATTTTGTCTTTTTGGCAAACTGTTTTAGGTTTAGGTATAGGCCAAAAACCCTCTATTTGAGTATCAGTAGCTCAAGAAAGAAAAAAAGGTTAACAAGATCATCAGATTATATCATTGCAGGAACACTTTGTCTCAGAGTAATAAATCATCTTCCCTTAATGTCCATAGTACATAAGGATGGTATATATCATACCCTAATGTTGCTGGGAACAAAATACCACTAGCAAAGAAATTTTCATCCTCCCAAGTCATTCCCCCCAAACCTCTGCCCTCCCACCTTGGAGATCCTCTATCACTCCACTGGCTCAGGGCCACCATTTTCAATCATCCTGCAGATACATTTACCATGAGCAAGTCCTGCCACAGACTAACTCAACTGAACTGCTTGTCTTGTGGATCCAGGGATCTGCATCCATATCCCACTTCCCTGGCAGTAACCATTTAATATGAATATACTCATCAGCCAGGAAGGAAACCAAGAAGAGTATAGGACAGGAAGAATTGAAAATCCCTGCTCCTAGCCTCTCTTGCTGTAAATTAGGTATTTCAGAAGGGGAGACAGTGCCTTTTAGTAAACTACTATTGTAGTTCATCAGGAAGGGTGAATATACTTTGCAAAGTCATTTCTTGTGAATTATTCAGCATCTCTGCTACAACTGTAGTCTAAAGCAATAGTTCTGTAAGACTCAACAAAAATGAACAGGTAGGTGAATGAGCATAGGTAGGAACTATACACACTTGTTTCCTCTCTGACCTTTCTCCATTTTCGAAGTCAGATTTCACCAAAACAATTGGTAGGAGATTAAGCAGGGTTGGAAACCAGGAATCTCCAGTCTAGCCAGAGCTCTGGGGATACATCAGACATATGATAGCCCCCATCCCCTATCATAACAGCAATTTACTCTCAAACAATGATGGACTAGTTGGATTCAAGCAAGTCACACTAATTTAGTAACAGAGTCCCATTAAAATCAAATGCCCAACTTGGTGTTTTCCCCCTGACTTCCTGATATAAGTTTTGTTTTTGTTTGTTTTTTTTCTCTCTGAACTT
The DNA here is from genome assembly GCA_020662805.1 of Glaucomys volans. Taxonomy (NCBI): domain Eukaryota; kingdom Metazoa; phylum Chordata; class Mammalia; order Rodentia; family Sciuridae; genus Glaucomys; species Glaucomys volans. The sequence continues at coordinate 133,668 of JAJEJO010001604.1, read as the reverse complement.
CCTGCCGACAACAGAAACCAAGAAGTTATCCTGCCCTCTGTACGGGTCTGTGTCAAGGAAAGAGGAATTGTGTCATCCACTGGGCAACACATCCTAGCAAAACTTGCCTATGTATATCTTTTGACATGAGGTTTTATAAATTATAATAGCTTCTGCAGGACCAGCAGAGACAAGTTAGCTGCTTCTCCCCACTTTTGAACAAACTGCATTAAATTCATTTTTCCTCTTTTGTATCATTTACTTATTTCTTTTGTGGGTAGGTGACCAAATTCAGCCAACCGGGACCCAGGCAGTTTCCCTGCTTGGCTGCCAGTTAAAGATTTTCACATTTTTTTAAACGAAATATTTTGTTTTCCTTTAAGATAAATATAGTCATATTTCCTTTTTCTCAGGCTATCTCAGTTTTTGTTTTATTGGTATGTTCCTTCCTAACACTCTATATGAAATGTCATTAGTATACAGGGATTCTAAAGAAATTCCCCCTGACAAGGACAAAAGGAAAAAGTTAAACAACCCTCTGAAAGCTAAGCTCTCAAATTCCATTTAAATGTCTCTCAAATAAACACTAACACACACATATAACAATTGTTTCTATTGTCCTGCAATAAAGTATCATCCATATTTTCTCTATGCTGGATCATATGAGTACTGATATGAGCAGCAAGGGATCCCGGCTCTAAGTGGCTGTAATATAAGACTTGACTCCAGAAGACATTTTACTCTTGGCAGTTTAGGTCATTGTTAAAAGACTGAGTTCTAGAGACTGGGATCCACAATTCCAGGGTCTCCTCAAAATGCTTGAAGTTGAACAACTTTTTTACATTGTGCAAGCCCAGCTTTCCCTTACTGTAAATTGGCCAACACAGCCATATCACAATCAGCACCACAGGGTGATTGTGAGGATCAAATAAGACAATGGCTATAAATGCTTATCATGGATTCTGTCATTTATTAAGGTCTTAAAAATAAGAACTGGCAGTTGGGCGTGGTGGCGCACACCTGTAATCCCAGTGACTCAGGAGACTGAGAAGGGAAGATCACAAGTTCAAAGCCAGCTTCAGCAAAAGTGAAGTGCTAAGCAACTCAGTGAGCCCCCATCTCTAAATAAAATACAAAATAGGGCTGGGGATGTGCCTGAGGAGTCAAGTGCATCCCTGAGTTCAATCCCTGGTACCCAAAAAAACCAAAAACATGAGAAATGGCTTTAAGTTCCATATGCTTCTTGTGGTACAAAGAGTAATAATGCTAACGGAGGAGATCTGATCTTCAATCCTAGCTTTAACACTCGGTAATTAAATGACCTCTAGTGAGTTGCTCGAGACTTTTGGAGACCTGCTTCCTTATCTCTTACAATAGGGCTGCCCATGAGAGCATTGTGAAGGTCTGTAAAGTACCATACAGCCCCAGACTGTGTTAATGTTCTAATTCCACAGTAAAGCAATGGACAAAAGGATCTAAACCTGATCCTGTGTGGAAGCAACACAGACAAACTGACAACCACCTTGCATGCTCTCTGCAGGGTTGGGGTCAACAAGAAAATTTGGAAGTCACCTTTACCTCCTCACGTCACCAGATCTTGTCAATTCTGTCCACATGCAGTCCTTTGGTAAGTCCACCTCTTTATTTATACCACAGTCACATGGCTCAGACTCCTGTCATTTGTTTTTACAGCCATCGTAACTACATTTCAGACACATTCTAGGCTGCTCTCTATACAGTAGCTAGGATGAAATTATAAGTAGAAATCAAGGCATGTCATGCCATGATTAAATCCCTTCAGCAGCTTTCCATTGTCCTTGGGACAAAATCCAAGCTTCTTAATGGGACCTCAGCCAGCATCGACTGCCTCGGCCACTATCCCCCAAGTGGGCTAAATGCTAAAGATTCTGAATGCATCATCCCCACATTCCCAAACGCTGTGCATGCTGCCTCTGACAGGCCCTTTCTCCTTCCTCTTCTTTGCCTAGGAAAAACATGCCTGCAGTCTCAGCCAAAGGGACCCTTCCTCAGGGAGGCTTCCTGACTCTACCTCTACTAACTTAAGGACCCGCCACCACTACAAATGCTGCTGCCAACCTTCCACCTCTCCCAACATACCAACAAACTGTATGTACGTTACTTGGTTAATTTTGACTTCCCAATATATGAAATAATCCCCTCTCTGCATATGCCTTTTTTATTCACCCCTAGTATAGTGCCTGGCCCAGAGGAAATGATCTGGAAACATTTGTTAAATCAATGCATTCAAGTGTAACAGCATAATTCAATCATGTGTTTATCAGGCATGGAGCTTGAGAATTACATTCTGATTTTTGACAAGTTTTTTTCTTCAGTAGTTCTGAGGGAATGAAAATTAAGAACAGCTCCTAATTTTGCTCCCTTTTCTTAAGGAAGAAAAAATTTAAGACTCTCCCTTCTCCATTACTCTAATTCCATTCTCTGTCCTCACAGAGGTAGGCACTCTTTCAGCAAATATCTTTAGATACAGAATCTATAATTTCTTGAAGTTGATATTAAGAAACAAATATGAAAATAAATGTCTCTTGCACTCAAATTTATTCCATTCCATCTCTCCCCATGATCCCTTGAGCCAAAGTGAAGAGTCTCTCCACAAGCACCTGGATCACGCATTTCCCCGTTGGTGCCAGGAGAAGCATGCCAAGGACTCCAGGCAGCCATCTGTGTCACCCAAGCTAAAATCCACCTCTGGAAAATACACAGTAATGCTCCCTTAGAGAAATATTAGTTTCACTTCACTGCTCTTTGTGGCATATCTTATCCCACTCTGTCTTCCTCTCCCCCTGAATGCCAGGCTCACAGTGCTTTTCTCTCAGTGGGAAAGGATGCAAGTCAAATGCCATCACAATCACTCCATCCTCCCCTGCAGAGGGGTGCGAAGAAGACACCGTGCATGTCAAACACTCATCAGTTCCTAATGGAAGGGAGTGACCTTCAGAGATCACAGAAGTTGTGCATTTAGAGGTAATAACCTGCACCTAACAAACCACAGACAAGAATGAGCCAGCACCCGCTGGCTTTGCCTCAGGGCCACTTTCCCACCTGAGATCCTCCAGGAGCTCCCTGGCTCTCTGCAACGGAGCCCAGCCTCCACTGTAACTGGCTGATGTCTGCTCTTCAGATGTCCTTATCTAGAAACAATACCATCCCAATAACACTCATTTTTTCCTTGCTTTTAAAAGCCAAAGGACTAAGAAGAAATTTTTTCCCAAGTAAAGCACTGATGAAACTAAATTATTTAATTCCAAGGAAAAATGCATATTGGAATTTTGACTTCCCATCCCCACCATCTTCTCTGGCCAACCATCTAAAATGTGCTCCTCCACAAGAACCCACATTCTTTTCCTTAACACCCCCACCAAGTGAGAAAGCGATGTTTTCACAACGTCAGTGATGAAAGCTGAGGTGAGAAAAATCTAGAATCTTTTGGCAGTTTTTCTGCATTTACCTTAACAGAGAAATAAATTCAACTAGATCTCCATCAGCAAAAAAGACCTATTATTTGGGGAAATGATTTGTTAATATTAGCAACATGAAATCTCTATTTTTGAACTAATAATGTTTTTTAGATATGATCCCCACTGCTCTGTATTATTAATTTATACTTTATTTCTTGGGTTTTCATGCTCATTATGTTTTGCTTTATGGATTTTTAAAGAGCTGATTATATACTTTTTCAGTTAATTAGGTCACTTTGCAATACTAGAATATAAAAGGCAGTTTTTAAAACAAAAATATTTCCTACATGTGATCACAAGTTAATGATTTAATAATTTGTTATTCTGGAAAGAATATAAATTAGCTATTTTCATAGTTGGATAGATTGCTAAATAAAGAAAAAAAATGTAGCAATCCATTAATGTACTAAGAAATTAGGATTTCAATTATTCTAATGAGAGCATTATCACTTTAGCTAAAATTTGTAGTGAACACATTTTGAGGTATATGCCTAAACCATGATGTCTACTGTAGACACTACCCCACATGGAGGCCTCACTGAAGGTGACAGTCAATGTCTGAATCTATATTACACGACTCCATTCACCCTTGTGACCACAAATGATCGAAACAGGAGTAACTTACTCAACATTGGCTCCTCAAGCTGGACAGAGCCAACTAGTTCTTTCTCACTAATTTGAACATGTTTAATACACAGGAAAATAGGGAATATTTATGAGAAATACAACTTTGGATACTAGACTGGTATTTTCAGTCTTAAAAGTTCTGGGGGAGAGGGGTAAGCAGAGAAAGCCATCTACCAAAGAAATGCAGAAGAATGATACAGATAGAAAAAAGCATAGATTGGGGAACATATCCTTAGAAAGAAAGATGGAAATAACACTTTCTCAATCCCCAGATCCAGGAATACATGCCCTAGGGGTTATATATCCAGGGATTATACCCATATTATAGCAATGTAATGGTTAATTTGAATTGTCAACTTGATTGGATTATAGATGCCCATGATTAAGAGGCTTCAGGGTGTGTCAGTGAGGGCGTGTCTAGGAATGATTGCAATGTGGGATAGTGAACTAAAGTGGAGCCCCTCCCTAAGCATGTGCAGCACCACCCAACAGGATTGTGGTTTGGATGGAATAGAAGTTGGAAGAACAAGGAAGCAGATATAGGTGCAAGCTCAACGCGTTCTTGATTGCTGCTTCCATGTCTAAGGATATCAGACTCTTGCTTCTTCAGTCTTTTAAAGTGGACTCTGCCAGTGATTCTCCAGTAGTTTCAGAAGCCTTGGTCTCGGACTAGGGTAGCACTGTTGATCCCCCTTGTTCTGGGGCTTCTGCCTCCGGGACTGCACAGCTACAGATTCTTCCAGTTCTCCAGCCTACAGACAGCCATTGTGAACTATCCAGCTTCTGGTCTTGTTAAGTCCATCTAACAAATCCCCTTTTTATAATCATACTTCCTTTTAATTCTAGAGAACCCTAACTAATACAGCCAACATCCCTCATCCCCACATCTCCCTGTCTTATGGGATAGATATCCTTCATTTTCTTCAGGTATCCCTCTTATTCCCCCAATAAACTCCTCTATTATTAAGATAGACTGACTGAATTATTCCTGCTGGCAACTCAATAGGTTGTTTTTTCAAAAACACATGCACAAATTACTGCATATTTGGAAATTAACCTTTGTGTGAAGTTATTTTTTGAAAATCTATGCAAGCCAATAAAAATTCAAGTAAGATTCAAATCCATATCTATAACCTACATTATCCTAAACAATAAAAAAATTAGAGTCAATTTTCTTTATCTTTTTATCACTTAATATGAAAGCATTTAACACAAGTTACTGGATAAGATAATACAAGAATGGATTCATTAGTGTGATCATAAACCAGTTCACTGCATAGTTTGATTTGTAGCATTTGTTGATTCCCATGGTATAAATACTCACCAGGTCCAGTGTTAAGCTATCAAGCCAATATCACTAACATGGCATTGAGAACAGATATATCCCATCAGTTCTCAAAGCCTTGTGAACTAGTTCCATCATACTGCTAGATATGTTCAAAAATATTTCAAGTCAAAATAACTGAATGAAAACATTCATTGCTTTAATCTACTTAGCAAATAAATTGAATAATTAGCCCATAGTCAAACAGAAAGCAGAACAGCCTGAATTCCAATCCTGGTGGAACTAGGGTTTTGAGATGAAACTACATTCCCCACTTTGCCAATTTCCTTCTGGGTTCTTGTCTCACAAATTTGAATAAAATCTATGGACAGTAAGGAAGGCAAGAATAAACAGTAGGATTTATGTGAGAAGAGATAGAACACATGAAAACCCATTTTGGAGTGCTAGTTTAGGGACTTACATGGTTTGGGGGTATGAGCATTAACTAAAATCTATATTAAATAGGCACTGAATTAGTACCAAAGCCATTGGTCAAAATCTATGTTAAACAGGCATTGATAAAGTATCAAAGCTATTGATTTTTGTCCTTTAGCCTGAGTCTCGATCCCTCCTATAACTTCCATTCAGGTTCACTGCCATATTCCCCACCTCTCTGGGACAAAGGAGTTGGAATGTTGCCCCAGGAAAGCCTCACAGTCTCTACATTTGAAAAAGGCCTTAATGGGGCCCATTACCCTGATGCCTGACCATTTTCTATTCTTATTCACTAGTGCTCTGATCTAAACAACTGAGTGAGAGTAACCGTGTACCCTACTGCTAATCATTTCAGGCTACTTTAACCAATTACTATTGACTGGGTGCTTGAAGAACTTCCATTTCTCCCAGTTCTGGAGGCTTCAAAGTCCAAGATCAAGGCACTGGCAGATCCAGTCTGGTAACAGCACTCTTTCCAGTTTGCAAGTCTTCTCATTGTACCCTCACATGGCAGAGAGAAAGATCTGTCTCCTTTCCTCTCTTGGATCTCCTCAGAATGGCTCCAACCACATAGCCCACCTGCCACCCAAGACCCCATCTCGTAACATGATATCACAGGTTAGGATTTCAACACGTGAAATCTGGAGAGACAAAGATTCAGTCCATCATACCTGTCAGTTATTGAATCTTTAAATTCACCAATATTATCTATTATGTAAGCTCTACCTTCCCAAAATAGCATACCTACTATTCAGTAATTAACTGATTTTAATTTCTATGAGGTCCTATCCTAAAGTTAAAAAACACAAAAGCCTGTTTGTTTCAGGGAAATCCAGATCCTAAAACTGAACATACAGTAGTTTATCCACTGCTATTTTTTATTTAGTGTGATTTATATATCTATCCCTACCACTGCTTCATACTGAACCTCCATTTTAAAAACTCACGGCATCTTACACATCAATCACAAAAATTAATTTGATATTAGTGAATACATCATGCTCTCTTTCACTTAACTTTTTCAGAAGTTATTCACACTTCTGACTAAATTTGTACTCATCCTGTAAGTCCCAGAAAAATTTCCACATACCCTTAGTCTGAGTTTGGGCTCAAACTCAGATTAAGCCTTCACTATGCTCCAGCCTAGACCTTTTCCCACTGTTTGATAGCTGTTGCTGCAGACTATGATCTTTTCGTATTTATATACCCGACTTTCCAACTAACCCCTCAATCACACTAACACAGCGCGAGTGAATGGGCATTCCATAGATGTTCACTAAATGAACCTCATGATTAAAAAGTATTTTGTCTTTTCTAGAAGGAAAAATGCTTGCTTATTAAGCATAAATGGGGTTAGGATGGATCACTAAAAAGCAAAATGTTTGATTTTTTTAATTCCAACTAAGTAAAATTAGAAAATTGAAAGAAATCTTTGTGTTTATTTTCAGAATCAATTCACCTGTGATGATACCGTAGTACTTGGATGCATAACGCTACATTGCAACTGGGTAAGCTACCATCACCATCAGAAGGGCCTTTTCAGTGGGAAAAAATTGTTGTCTGACAGTCTGAATGTTCAAATATGATATTCTTTCAAGACTTTCAAATGATACTCAAAGACCTCACTATTTCATAGTAGAGCTGTTATTCTACAAACTAGTTTTTCTAATACATCCTATAAAGGTTTTTGTTCATGTGGGTGAAAGGAGAAATGAAATGACCAAAAGTAACTCAGCGTAAAGTTACTTGTCACCCCATTTTAGAGATAGGGAAAAAAAAAAAACTGAGCCTCAGAGAGACTAAGTACCTTGCCCAAAAAGACCTGGACCCTGGAGCCTCTCAGAGCCCTGCTGCTTGCTTTCTAATATCCTTACATATTGCATCACCTTATTGCCTTCCATTCCTTTTTCTTTCACTGTCATCCGTAGCCAAAATGAAAAGTTAGCAGGAAGTATGAGAGGATGCGATGCTGGGCATGCCTGGCATCTCAAAAGAAACTGCATCTTCTAGTTACTCCAGTTCACTCTTGTCCTTGACAAAGTCAATTTATTCTGGGTGTCAACTCCTATTTTAATTTTGTTTGGTTATTATTTCAATATCTTTCTTAATGCATTTGATTAAATAAGCACCATGTGTAAACATAGGCTTATATTTTCGGCCCAGAATAATTTCTAGGGATTAGAACCGCATCAGATTTAAAGTGGTCAGAGCTTTGTAGTATCTCATTGACAGAATATCCACAATCAGGGATCAATGATAATCACAGACACATATAAACACACCTTTTATTTCTTGTTATAACAAAATAGACACACCACAGCAAATTAAACTGACATTTCTAATGTCTTTAATTTATCAGATGTGGAGTTCCACCATTGCTTCATATTTGCCTGATCTGAGCACAAAAAAAAAAGTCACGTCTCAGAAGTGAGAAACTTGTTCTGTAAAAAAGCAGATATGAAATGTTTTCATTTTTATAAATGACTTGCCTGTACAGTTCTCTATTATGTATTAAATGGCTCCTCTGATTTGAAGAACTTCCAAGCTGAACCTACCAGCCAGCAGCATTGCCCAATATAAACAGTCATTTGACAGAATGAAAAAAGTCATTCCATCTTCTCTTTAATCTTTATGCTTCCTTCTCTGCCCCCTTTCCATTTACAATATAGAATGGACTCTCGGCGATCAGTCTTAGCTCTTCTATAATGCAGTACCTCTTCCAAGGCAATTCTGTGCATTACAAACTGAGAGGAAATGAAAATGTACACCACCAGCAGACCGACTTCCTATCCATGTATTTAGATCTGCTTAATTTTTCCCACGGAATTCAGAAATACTGAAAATGTCCCAGAGTGACGCTCCCAACCTGAATCCCTGAAGGGAAGCAGCAGAAATACTTTTTTTAATCAGTTCTTCCAGATTCATAAAGCAAAGCCAGCCCTAATTCAAGCTAATAAAAATGTTGCAAGATGTAGGAAGCTAGGAGGCTAGAAAACTCACTCAAGCAAGTTTGATTTTTAAAGCTGCAGAAAATCTCAAGAACTTAGTGGCCTAATAAAATACCTGCCATCAGGACTGATGTGTTTATGCCCTTGAACATGCATTTTGTGATGACACAGATAGTTTCTGCTCCTGAGTAACTGTACGTATGCTTCCATCCAGCTTTGCAAGGAAATTTTTTTATTCCTCAACACTGCTCAGATCAATAGCAGCTCAATATCATTCATGATTAGTGCAGAAGTATGCTTTCACTTTTCTGGACTCTAAGCTGATACAGATGAGAAGGTTGGCTTTAACCCTATTAACTTATAACAGGGATTAAAACAAAATGTTATGCTACTAATTCAAGCTGCACAATTGCTGCTAGACTCTTAACACTGTTTACTTAACCTTTTCCTCCCTCACGGCTTCTCTATTACACTTCTGCCGTCACTCCAAAATTTCTCCATCTTGCCAGTCTCCGTATTTAACCTCCCCCCGACACACACCCCTGAGCTGATGGCATCCTTAACTGTTTTTTTTAAGGAAACAGCCCATCTGACCTATCTTGGCCTTTAATCCATTCATCAAAAACTTCATACATTCAAAAATATTTTCCTTTTCTGGAATTAAACCTGGTCCAATGCTAATTCTTTCCAGAATCTTGCCTCCTTAGGTAATTTCTCCCACTTAATCTCTAACTTTTGTCCTTACTTTCCCAGAATCATGCCCTATTTCTCAGCCCCAAATCCTATCCTTTCCTTTGCTCTTATTTAATATCACAGGTTTATTTGTGTTCTCTTCCTCCACTTATTCTCAGTTTTACACATTACAATAGTGACTTATTTGTATTATAAAATACAAAAAGAAATTAAAAGTCATATCAATTGGCATCTGACCATTCAGTGATAAGAATATCATTATTTAAAGGTATTCAAACATATATATGTAAATGTTGAGCAAAAACTAATCATATGTGTCACTGACTAACATGTATCAAAAATGCCTTTGTGTGTCAACAGAAGTAAATCTCACTGAAATGTTGTCTTTCATTTGGTTGTATGAATAGACATATCTCTGGTATTAGCAATTTAGAATTCTCCTATTATAAATAATGCTGTCATAAAGATTATTTTGCCTTTATCTTTGCAAACCTGGGTAATCATAACCTTACAGTAGTGGGTCCTTGAATAACCACCTGCAGAAACATTTTAAAGGAGGAGCCTAAGTCACACAGGTGCTCTCTACCATTAACTCAGCCACAGAGCTGTCACGACATGGGTCTGGTCACCACTGCCTTAATGAAAACTTCCTCAAAATGAACTGTGGTATTTTAACTATCAAATAAGTTTCCATCCTAGTCTGAAACATTCTTGATCTCCAAACATGATTTGACGACAGCCATTTCTTTTCTCTTGAAACTCTCTCTTCCTTTGATCATTTCCTGACCATCTCAATTTTACCCCCATTCTTCTTGCTTTTTTCCCCCACTTGTCTTCTTCCTCCTCCTTCAGAGATTTAAAGAGTCTTCATTCCTTTCCTGGGATTTTACTTCCTTACTTTATCCTCCCTAAATCCAAAGTCCTGTACCATGCTTAGTGATGACTGCCACCTCTGGCTAAACTCTTATCTTCAGCAGAACCTCTTCCTGAATTTCCTGCTTCCTCTGAACATGTTTTCCCTAATATCCCACTGAAAACAAAAAACTAACAGGTTTAAACTCAAACTGTACTCATACCCTCTGAACTTGATCTTTTCCTGCATTTCCTATTGCTATTGGTATCTCCATTAACTTCTCAAGTTGGAAACCTCACCTTGAGCCTCCGTTTCTCACCATACTCCAAAACAATCACCAGCCATTACTGGTTCTACCTGAGCCTAGTGGGTCCTGAAACCTCTGATACGTGTCTTCCTTTGTTTCTCTATTTTTTTTTTTTCTGCCCCTTTGTCAGTGGAAGGAACAGCAAAGACCCATTTTCTTCAAGAAGCATGTATCTCAGGCTTACTTGGAGTTCACTGACTTCAGTTGATAGTAAAGTTGTTCCTTGGAGTCTCTTCAGTTCTCTTCTCACCCTCCCTAAATCTCCTCAGGTTGGCAAGAAAAAAATTGACTCAAGCCCAATAAGAAGTTTCTGGAAAAATCTGAGATTTTCTTAATGCTCAGTGCCCAGATCAGGAAAATAGGTAGAATGGTAAGAGAGTTATGTGAAACCCTGGGAACAGCTTCATTTTCACTCTGATTTTGAATTTTGCCTTTCTGTCAAAACCAGGAAAAGAGAGGCCTCTCTACATGAGAATAGCTGCAGCATTGATACTGAGGACGGTGTTGGCAACCACTCCAGTGAAGGCAGCTGGCAGGGGTGGAGATGTGACAGCTTTGGAAAATGCAGTGGCAGCCCTTGTAGCAGACAGCACTGGTACAGGTGGCAGGGGCACTGGTGACAAGCAGCATGATGTGCGGGAGAGGAAAGGAAGATACTAGTTAGTGGCTTTGACCTGGGCAGAAGTGGTGAGGAAGCACAATCCTGAACCTTGATGCAGTAACAAGGTCTGTTAGGAGCACCTACTCCCAGCACACAAAACATCAAATTGCGACACAAAGCCATTCACCCTGTTTGGGTGTCCCCTAAGAGAAAGGCAGCATACTCTCCTAACCCCAGAGAGCACACAGATTGAGCAGAGGTAACAAAAGAAGAGTCGAAATTCAAGAACATAAGTGGCAGAGCACTGTGGAGATTCTTCAACAGAAGTCAATTAAGATGTTGAAATGAAAAGCAACATTTAGCCTGAGATCAATATGTCATGTTCTCATTTCAGTGTAGACACTGAGTTTTATTATTCAAATCTATACCCAGCAGGACTGAGATGGGCCAACTCGCTCTTCTACTGACTTGGTATAAGAATATCGGATAGGCTCCACTTCTCTGAGAATAGCTATTTCTTTACAAATCCTTTAATAAATATTCAGGAGAAGGAGTTCATTGACAATCCCCCCAGATGTGAAGCTAATTAGGCGCTGATACCTAAGCTTAGCATTTAGCTCTCTCGTACCAAAAAGGCTTCTTTTAAAGGTGTTTGTTTTGAATGTAAAAGATAAACTGAAAAGAAGTATGGATTAAGACCTCAAAATTGCCCTCTCAAAGGAGTCTCTTCTTTTTATCAAAAGACAAAGGAGATAAATAGGAAAAATCAAACTATTTGGGGGGTGAGGCAAGGAGTCCTGGAGGAATCAAGTATTTCTCACTGTTTTTTTAAAACTGTCAGCACTTTAAGCTGCTAATTTTCCCCCCATAGATTTTTAAATAAGCTCATCAAAAACCTAGGAGTCTGAAAACTTTAATAACTTAGAGAAAAGATTACTTTTCCCAAAGTAGGATTTTATTCCACTCACTTGGCTTTACTTTCCTATCATGTATTATTTCAACATAAAATTGGGTCTCTCCGGGCACTAGACTATGGCTGCAGGTTTGCACCACCATTGGCAATTAATCTCCAAAATAAATTCCACAAGAAGTTGCTATAATACATCAAGATTGTGTTGTAATGGGAAAAAAAGTAATTCACATGGGATACCAATTTGGTTTGTAACTTTCCTCTCTTAAAAATGTTCATTCAAGCAAGCACAAGGCCCTGGGTTCAATCCCCAGCATGCAAAAAAAAAAAAAAAAATTGCTCATTCATAGCCACAGTGACCCCTGTCCTCTAAGATGGCATTGGTGGGGACCAAGGGAAGACAGACTTTGCCACAACCTGAATGTGTCCCCTTTATTTCAGGATGAAATTTAGAGAACAATTGGCTTGTTTTCTCTGTAGTCTTATGTGGATAAGATTTCTTACTAACAACCCTGAACTGGACCCCCCAGAGAAAAAAAATCTCTGAAAATTCAAGCAGCAAAATTTGAGTGTAAGGAAACTGAAGCTTTCAAGAACTGAGAAGGTAGGTCTTACTAAAGTACACACAGTACCTTTCTAACAAACCATTAAACCAAAAAAAAAAAATTGTAACCATTAATTCAATATACCCTACAATATACAAGATATTTACATGAAAATTTCACTTATCCACCCCATTAATACCATGGGAGAAAAATGTCTGAATGATCAGAAAAACCACCAGAATTGTTTGGTCTATAGAAAATAATCAGTTATCTGATTGCTTTACCCCACTAAATACCAATTACTTAGTGTTAGAAAGCAACAAAGAACTCATCAGACCCCTTAAAATGTATAGAAATTGATGCACAAGTACACCTGTTTGTGCAACTCAACATCAAAGTGGGTATTGTTTCAATCTCATAGGAGTTAGACTTTGAGGTGGCACTTTTCCCACTAAATGCTCAGCAGCCCAATAGCACTAGAAGCCTACAAATCCCACCGTGAGTAGAATCTTCTCATATCAGTGAGGATGTTCTAGCAGTAAGCAAAAATGAGTAAGAACTTCAAATTTAATCAAATCTTTTATTCTATTTTCTTTTTATAGGTCACTGAGAACCACATCTCTTCCACCAAATCATTTTCTATGGCAATGTAAGAGACAACTAAGAATGTCTCCTGCTATCATGAAGTGCATCCTCTGATGCTTCTGTTGAATTTATACAAATTTGGGTCCTGTGTGATTTATTTCAACAGATCTATAAAAATAAATTTGAGCATTTTTTTACAGTGTACCTGGTAGGAGGTAAGGATTTTATTATCCCACCTGGAATTGGCGTGAAGAATTAATGATACACAACTTGTTGAAAGTGTTCCATTCTCAAGTGATTTAACAGTACTGGGAATTGAACTCAGAGGCCCTCTAGCATTAATCTATATCACAACCAAGACACCCCCCCAAACACACACACACACACACACACACACACACACACACACACTTTTTTGGAGACAGGTTTTCTTAAGAAAGTTGCTGATTCTGGTCACACACTTGTGATCCTCCTATCTCAGCCTACTAAGTGGCTGGGAATACAGGCGTGTACCTCTGTGCCTATTTCTCACTAGTTTTCAGTCTTTATTTCATAACATGCTGAAGCCAGCTGTGTTTAAGCACAATCCCATCTTCCTAAATGCCACAGGGGATGTTACACCTGCTTCCATGTGGGAGATAGAGTATCTCTAAGAGAAGAAAAGACAACCACTTATGTCCAGGAAGAAAAAGACATGGGAGAAGACAAAAAGCAGAAGTAAGGGAAGAATGGATGCTTTAAGAATCAACATTATGCTCTGACAACTTCAGGGACACTCACAGTCTCTGCCGCGATCATAATTCATGGATTGTTAAATAATTTATCCTTTCCTCCCTACTTAACCTCATTTTTTTGGAATCCTACTTTGTCACCAGTACCAAATCACACTCCTTTAGACCTGAATGTTGGCACAATTATAAAGAGAGATGAATGCTAAAACATAAAAATATGGTTTTTAGCCAACATACTGTATTGGTTGTTTACTTATTTAAACTAGTCGTTTACTTCTTTAAATTGGTCATCTGGGCAAGATACTAGATTTATGGTAACAATGCAAGCAGTACTCAAAAATTCTTTAAAATCACCCTTTGGCATTGCCTTCCAAGTAGGCATGTCCTATTTAATATCCTCAGTGGGAAGAAATTCTCATCTTTTGAAGTTATCTTGTGAATACATTTGGAGATCCTGTTGGATGGTAATATTTGGAGTCTTTTTTTCAGATTCACTTTAGATCTGTACAAGAAATTATAGACATAGGTATTTACAGAACATATACTATGTGAAAGAGTGGATGTACAACAACAAAAATTAGACAGTCCCTGTGCACAGGAGGTCACTAGAGGAATGACACACAACAGCTCCTTTCACCATGTGCACACAGGGCTGTGCACACCTAACACAGGGTGCCACATGGAGACCCAACAGGAAAATTTCCTGGGGATGAAGATTTCTGAACTGAGAAAAGATGAACAAGACATTCTAATCTCAAAAACATTTTTTGTGATTAAAGATAGTTCGATAATTTTTTTAAAAAGCAATATAGCAAGGCAGGGGATATAGCTCAGTTGGTAGAGTGCTTGCCTTCCAAGCACAAGGCCCTGGGTTCAATCCCCAGCACCATAAAATTTTTTTTTTTAAAAGCAATATAGCATACAATGTAAAGATGATTAGGATAGCAAGAACAGAGTAGACTAGAGAAATAATCAGAGGCCCAAAAGTGGGAGTTGGTTATTTCTTGTTTATAACATCTCTATCTAAGGAGGTATTCTTAGGATAAGGCTGAGAATAAGATCAGAACTGCATTTCAAATGGCCTGTTCTAAAGTGATCATGCCCTGTTATCTAGGTTAAGGGAAGAATATCATTGAGAAGTAGCAACAGCAGTGACAGTGAGAAATAGGAGGAAATAAATTAAATAGCATTTAGAAAATACAATTAGAAAGATGTGATCATAGTTTATTCAATGGTAACAAAGAAAGAACTTCTAGTTAAAGTTGTGGGGACTAAGATAGAGACTAACACAACTGGTTGGATGATAGAAACATTGAGAGGCCAGTTCTCCAAGACAGATTCGAGTACTCCAAGCCAAGAGAAACTACCACCACTCTGGAAAAGGCAAAGCATCCAGAAAAAAAAAAAAAAAAAAAAAAAAACAGAGGCACCATTCTGCAGAATCTGAACTTACATATGGAAAGGGGACACCAGAACCTTAGCATTTTGCTTCAGCAAACATGAGAGAACTAAAAAATATCTGTCAAATATCCACAGTCAGAATTGGAAAAGAAGCCAATACACAATGAGGTCAAGGTACTAAAGAATATGAACTGGACCAGAATAAAGACATTTCTTTGAGATATATTCGCTAAAGGATGTCACCAATTCCCTAGTGGAGAAATTTAATACCAGAAATGTTTTGTACATCATTTCAAGTGTACTGAATTTCAATATGTGTATGTGTATGGGTGCCCATACTTCAGCAAACTATAAAGGGTATTCCTAAACATTCTCCAGTCTTATTTTGTTGTCTTTATAAGGTTATAAATTAACTTCTTTTCATACTAGTATACCCATATGGATCAATATAATGAACCCCAAAATAACATCATGATATTTTGATGGCCAAAGAGACCAACTGAGTATCTTCACTCTTAAAATCTCTGCATAGGTTGTAACAGACTTCAGAAAACTGAACAGGTGTCAGTCACATCTGAAATAGTACTCTGCCAAGTATCTGTAGGATTACCAACAGAATACAAAAATGGAGATTTAACTATGATATTTCAATCACAAGCAGTGACGCCTATTAATTTTGTGGTTAATTCATTGATTTTGGTTTAGCCAATTATTTAATATTTAACAGGACTTGTACATTAGAAACATGTTAAAAGAATTTTAAAAGCTTATCTCTCACTGGTATTCAAGAATCAAAACAGCTACCTAAATTTAGAGACTTCTACATGTTTTCAAACATGCTGTGACAGGTTATCAAACCACATCAGATATTAATTGTACAATTTACAGTTATGTCATAAA
Source organism: Glaucomys volans (assembly GCA_020662805.1). NCBI lineage: Eukaryota > Metazoa > Chordata > Mammalia > Rodentia > Sciuridae > Glaucomys > Glaucomys volans. Next base: position 117,332 of record JAJEJO010001604.1, on the reverse strand, counting down.
CAAAATGCTTTCAGAAAATTAAGGAAAATAGCACAATCATGATGCCTTGGATTGAGAAATACTGAGTGCAAATTCCCTCTTTTAAAATCAAGGTAACTGATCTTTACTGCTCATTTCAAGAAAAATTTTGCAAAAATTTATAAACTTGAAGTTAACTACTTGACAAGAAAGCACATATCCACCAGGTGTGCATATGTACACATTCACTAATTCCCAGTTAAACAAAGAAAGCAAAAGTTCTCAGAAATGAGGAAGCCACATAGGACATGATTAGAATTGATAAAGTTCTATTCACTGCCGTGAAAGACTTCAGCGCCAAGAGACCTTTCCAGAATGACATCTTACATGCAGAAGAGAGACAGATCATAAACCTTATACATAGACTGAGATAAAAAGGGAAGGAAAAGAAATTGGCAAATGTACTGACACACACAATAAGTCAACTTGTTAAGTGTACATATTTCTAGGGCAAATACTGTAAGAGGAAAAGAGTAGATATATCGTATACTACTGAAGGAGAAAAACAAGAAAAAATTACTGAAGCATGGTTTTAAAAAGAAGAAAAATTATGGAATATGAAGAATAGAATAAGCTTGACAAAGACTACAAATGTTAACCAACCAAAGCTTTGTGAATAACGGAACAAATACACTTAAAAAAATCACTTCCGGGCACAGTGGCCCATACCTGTAATCCCAATGGCTCAGGAGGCTGAGGCAGGAAGATGACAAGTTCAAACCTAGCCTCCGCAACTTAGCAAGGCCCTGAGCAACTTACCAGAAACTGTCTGAAAATAAGAAATAAAAAGGGCTGGGGATGTGTCTCAGTGGTTAAGTGCCCTGGGTTCAATCTCTGAAATAAATAAATAAATAAATAATCAGGAGAGTCATACATAAATCATCTAAAATATAATTCTAACCAGATTTATACCTAATAACATATGATGAAATATGCAGAGCAAAAGTTGACAGAACCACACAAAATGTATACAGGATCTTATTTAGTGGGAGATTTAACACATCACCTACTCAAGATAAATCAAGTTAAAGAAGCAGAAAAGATAAAGCAAATGGTCAACTTAACTAAAACTTGATCAGATTTATAAACATATACACATGTACAGTTATACCAATACGTAGGTTCATAGGTATATATCAATGCAACCATTACTAAAAGAATCTCACTTTTTAAACACACATAAAACACTGTCCAATATATTTGAAATAAAGGAAAAATGCCAATCTGTTTAAATAACAAGTCTCATTTACTGATACCAAGGCAATTTTGTGAAACATCAGTAACAAAATGTTTATAAATGTGCATTTATGAATTGAGAAAGTCACTTTTAACCCATGAGTCAAATAAAAACTTAGAAGGAGGGTACTAAGGACCATATTCATCCCTCTAAAGTTCACATTTTCAAGCTTAAACTACTAAAGTCACGGTGTTTGGAGACAGGACCTTTAGAAGGTGTTATGGTTTGGATATGAGGTGTTCCCCAAAATACCCCGTGTTAATGCAGACATGTTTCAAGGTAAAATGATGGGATTATGAGAGCTGTAACTAATCAGTCCATTCAAACTAGAATGGACTGACTGGAGGGTAACTGTAGGCAGGTGTGGCATGACTGGAAGAGGTGGATCACTGAGATGTGCTCTGGAAGGGTCCATCTTCTTGTGACCCCCTTCCCCCTCTCAGCTTCCTGACCCCATCTGGAACTGAGCTGCTTTCCTCTGCTGGGAGCTTCCCCCACAATGTGGTGCTCCACCTTGTGCCCACAGCAATGGAGTCAGCTGGTTATGGACTGAGATCTCTACAACCATGAGCTCCACAAAACATGTCCATCAAGTTGTTCTTGTCGGGGTGTATTGGCCACATTGAAGCAAAAGTTGACTAAACCCGGTAAATAGGTATGGATGAGGTCAACTCCAGTGGGGCCCCTCTTCATGCAATTAGCTTTCTTTCAAGTTCCCAACTATCAGAAGGCTTATACCCACTTTCCAACAGGTAAGAACACAGCAAGAAAGTGTCTACATAGGTATGTACCACCAAGGCCAGTGTCTGAGCAAACTAAGAAAGATAGAAAAGTTTAGAATTGAATGATAGAATTTTCCATTTCAAAACATTTGGGATGTAGTTAAGGCAATACACAGAGAAATTTTATCATCTAAAACATTTGTATCAGATAATTTTAAAGGTTTAATGAGTTAAGCATTCAAAGCACAAATTGAGAACACCATCATAGAAACTCTCATAAAAGGTAAATATCAACAATATCAGGAATAAAAAGGCAACATTAGAAAAATGCTAATAGACTAAAGAAAAACTGACATTATGATTGACATCTATCAATATTTGAAAATACACATATTCCTAAAACAATAACTTACCAAAATTGAATCAAGAAGATAATATTCTTGTAACCATTAAGAGCTGCCCTTCATTTGTAATTTTCAATATTACCACAAAAAAGTCCAAGATAGTATCAATCAAATATCACGTACAAGTAATTCCTGAATATAGAAACAGAACACATTTTATATCATTGTCAACATTTCATACAATATTGGTTTTATCCCAGGAATGCAAATTTCACAAGGCATTAGAAAATCATTTACATACGCAAAGCATTTATAAAGAAATATCACTTGATCAAAATAGAAGCAGAAAAACCATCATTTAATGGTTTAATATTATCTATAATTATACACAGGAGAAACAAATTGACAAGTAGTATCAATTTCTAAACAAATTCAAGGATCCGGAACAAAGTAAAACTTGGCCGTTGGCAGTACCTGTCTGTATTCAATATTTGGCTGGGAGCCCTAGCCATAGGAAGACCAGTTTGAAGTAAATATTAGAAAGGACAAAATCCAAAATGTCATGTAAGTCACAAACGAAATGAGTGTCAAAGGAAAATAAATGTCAAAATTGAGAGAAAAAATATTAGGGGAGAGTCCAGCAAGTTTATAAGTACAAGACATTTAAAAAAAAAAAAAAGTCAATTTCCTGACACTGGCCATAAAAAAAAGTATTATATATTTATAACAGCTTTTTCTTTTTCTTTTTCTTTTTCTTTTTTTTTTTTTTTTGTACTAGGGATTGAACCCAGGAACACTCAGCCACTGAGCCACATCCCCAGCCCTATTTTGTATTTTATTTAGAGACAGGGTCTCACTGAGTTGCTTAGGGCCTTACTAAGTTGCTGAGGCTGGCTTTGAACTTGTGATCCTCCTGCCTCAGCCTCCCAGGTGCTAGGATTACAGGCGTGCGTGCGCCACCACGCCCAGCTTATAACAGCTTTGAGGTATAATAAGTAAAGAACTGTGTACATTTAATAGTATGATGAGTTTGGACAAAGGTAATGAGAAGTGATCAAGGTGATGGTTATATAGACATATCCATCACTTCCCAGTCTCTTCACATATTTTCACTGTGATAAGAATACTTAACATGGGATCTACCTGTTTATCAAGTTTAGAAGTGCCCAATATTGCATTTTTCCATATGCACTATGTTGCACAGATCTTAAGATTTATTCATCCAACATAAACTATATACCCATTAACTTCCTGTTCTCCCCACCCCAGCTACTAACACGACCACTGTCACTCTGCTTCTGTGAACTTAATAGAGATACATATGAGTAGAACCTAAATAAGCACATTTTGAAAAATATTGTTTTGTATCACATCAAAAAAATAAAACTTAGAAATAAAATTTCAAAATAGGAAGACAGATGTTTTAAAAAATATATAACTACTGAGAATAGAAGGCTATGTAAAAGATTATAATAAACTACGTTTATGGGTTGTAATAACTAATTTATGAAGAAGTCTGCCCTATCCTATAGATTCAAACAAATTCTAATCAAATTCTACTTCATTCTGTTGGAACTTGAAATAACTGACTTCAAAACTCATAGGGAAGTTCAAAAGCAAAACCTTTTCCTATTAACAAGTGAAACAAAGATAAAACCTATCTTTAAAACATTAATTGTCCTTTTATAATTTATGCTATATTCCCATGTGACAGTTATTAAATGACACGGTAATAAATACTTTGTATTTATATATGAATATGCTAGCGATGCCCTTTTTTTTTTTTAACAAAAAGAGGTCCAATATAAAAAAATAAGAGATCTCCCTTTTCATACCTCTCATTTGCCCTAGTTCTTATTCATCTGCAATCTTTTTTACTCCATGGTGAAATATCTGATTTTCTGAGCAATAAAACATATTCTAGGGTGAGGTCCTGTCTTTCGGTCCCAGTGGGAAGTTGGCCATCGTAGTTTCCAGTGCTTTTCCTGCCAGGGACCGCTGCCAACCTCTCTAGGCAGTGGCACTGGAGCAAGTGCCATCAGAAGAGAGAAGGTAGAGCACTTGCTCTAACTGCATCAACAGGGCCCCTCGAATCACTAGCTTTTCCTGGGTTCAACTCAGAGGAGAACCATCAGAAGAGGAGGGGGCTGGAGGACAGAGGTCAGCCCACCACCCCACTACTGCTGTCTCTCCCTGGAGGGATACGGGGTGCCCTGTCCTCTCCTGCAGCTGGGGCTGCAGTCTCAGCTCTCACCCCAGAGGGATTCCCAATTCCCTGCAGGCCTAAAGGCAGAACTGCTCCCTGCTGTGCTACCCCAGTCATGTGTTGGTTTTGCTGTCCCCAACTTTTTAATTAGTATCTGCATCACATTTTCCTTAATTATACCACTTGAGTGAACCGTCTGTTTCCTGTGAGAAACAGTGCTTAATTGCAGTAACTTTTCTTTTTATGAGCCTTCCTCTATCATAGGACTGAAGACCCAACTGGCATCAGAATGTCCAAGAGCTGTCCTGTTTGGAATTATATTCCATAATTGAAATAAAGCCACAATTTCACACTTGGAATAAAAGCAAAGCCTTTAAGGAAATATTTTAGTATAGAAGCTAAGGCATGAAAATTGATAAGAGATATGACTTAGTACAGAAAAAAAATTTTAAATGGTTTAGGCTCTGACATGATGAACTCATTTATATGAACTTTTCCATCATTGGTACTTAATAATTTTAATTAAAATGTTACATTAAAATGAAATAATGATCTTGGAAGGAAATGAGGGAAATCCTCATGTTACAAAGCAGAAACTTGGAATACAAAGACAAAACTGATGTGACACACTCCACAGGGGTTGTAGAGCAGGAAATGCATCTTAAGGGCTGGAAGATGGGGCTTTACCACTCCCCACCCCCATGTGAGGACAGAGCGGGTCACACAGTTCAAGGACCTAGACCCAGGAAAGTGAAGGGCTGCTCATGAGGTAAGGAAAAGGACCCTAGACCACTGGCCTGGGTAGGAAGTGTGGAACCTGTCTGTTCACCCAGAAATATAGTTGGAAAAAAGACTTTTTCTTTAAGAGCAATAGTTGAAGGTAGATTTCTCATCAACAATGGCTTCCCAAAAGGCAAGGTAAAAAATATCTCTAGCACACTCAGGAAAACTAAATGTCAGTTTAGATTTTGCTACCTGGCTAAATTACTGTTCAAGAATAACATCATAAAAGAAAAAAAAAAAGATGTTCACAAAAGAACAGCTTATCAGCCCCCAAAACCTCCCGAAAGTAATAAAGGATGTTCTTGAATAAGAAGGAAATTGATCCTGGAAGAAGTAAGTAGAAGGCTGGTGGTCATTTAGTTTTAGTAGTAGAGCATTTGCCCAGTGTGCCTGAGGCCCTCAGTTCAACACCTAGCATTGCCAAATTAAAACATATGTATATATTAAAGGAATTAGAGGAAGCAGGATCCCAGACAGCATGAAGCACTAAGACATCAATACACCTATTGATAAAGTTAGAATCCACAGGCACAAAACATGAGGAATAGCTTCAGATTTTAAAATAAAGGGGAATTAAGATCAATTAAAAATAGCACAGAAGATAAAGAGGACAATTGGAATTTAAGCATTCTGAAATTCTGGAACTGCTGAGATGAAGAGGAAGGCAGTGAGTGACAGTGTACATTAAGTATGCATGTTAGGATTTTTTTTAAATTTTTTTAATTTTTATTTTTACAGACTGCATTTTGATTCATTGTACACAAATGGGATATAAGTTCTCATTTCTATGGTTGCACACAATGTAGATTCACACCATTTGTGTAATCATACATGTGCTTAGGGTTAATGTCTGTCATTCCACTATCGTTTCTTCCCCTGCACCCTCCCCATTTCCCTCTGCACAATCCAAAGTTCCTCCATTCTTCTCTTACCCGCCCCAGTTATGTATCATCATCTGCTTATCAGAGAAAACATTCAGTCTTTGATTTTGGGGGATTGGTTTATTTCTCTAAGCATATATTCTTCAATTCCATCCATTTACCTGTGAGTGCTATAATTTTATTCTTCTTTGTGACTGAATAATATTCCATTGTGTATATATACTACAGCTTCTTTATCCATTCATCTGCTGAAGGGCATCTAGGTTGGTTCCACAATCTAGCCATTGTAAACTGAGCTGCTATAAACACTGATGTGGCTGTGTTACTATAGTCTCCTGATTTTAAGTCCTTTGAGTATACACTGAGGAGTGGGATAACTGGGTCAAAAGGTGGGTCCATTCCAACTTTTCTGCAGAATCTCCATACTACTCTCCAGAGTGGCTCCACCAATTTGCCACTCCATCACAATGTACAAGTGTCCTTTTTTCCTCACATTCACTCCAACACTTATTATTGCTTGTGTTCCTAATAATAGCCATTCTCATTGGAGTGAGATGAAATCTTGTGGTTTTTAACTGCATTTTAAGATTTTAAAGATGAAAACAAAAGGAAAAAAAAATTAACTTCCAAACTACTGGAATACTCCAAGGAAGTGAATGGAAAACCTCATCAATCTACTGGAAAACAGGATTTTAAAGAAGAGAAGGAATGTGAGGGAGACCTCTGATCAAATTCAAAAATTAGAAATCAAAATCATCAAAAGAAAGGTCAAATGGTGCCATCAGTTTAAAGCATTGTACAGTTTAAAATGTTTGTAGGTCAAAGAAAAAGCAATGAAAAGTCTTACCTTTTTAAAGGTGAACGACAACAAAAGCACTACAAATATCCCAGGGAATGAAAAGAGGACTTCCGAGCCTTCTGTGTAGGATACAAAGGTAAGATTGGAAAAACACCAAGATTCAAAGAACAAAGCAGAGAGAAAAGAATCATGCAAGAGCAGAAATTATTCAAATTATAAAAAATTACCAACAGAATCATCATCTTGTTGAAGAAGATTAACAAATCTGCACGAACTTAAAGCAAAAGCACATATAAATAGCAACAGGACTAGAAAAGGGGACGTATATGCCAATATAGTTGAAATCTCCATCAATGTGCTCTATATAGATATATCAAGGGTACTTAGGATTCGTGAAATCTTGAAGTTCACTGGACATTGTGGGGGAAGAAAGCACACAGTGTTCAAGCTAAGATGTCAAGATTAATGAAATCTAAAGAATTTTCCATGTCTCACAGATGGGTGCTCTGTGTAAACAGATGCCAAAAACCTACCAGACAACTGGAAGAGAGCCCCCAGAACAAGCCCTTCTGAACTGAGGTCAGAGTGACTCGTCAGGGTTCTCTTCCACCTCTGACCACCTGCTTCTTTTCAGGTGACTGTAATGCAAAGGACACTGCAATGAAGAGAAGTCTCAAAGCACCCTTCCTGACTGTCTCCTCTACCCAGCTCATCAGTATCAGATGGTGTGGTCACAACTGGTAAGACTCTGTAATCTGCTGTTCTTCACTGCATTCCAAAGATCAAGGTCTCAAAAGAATGATGCTAAAGCACTTTATATTATCATCTAATTGTTAGACACACACTTGTTACTCCCAATTTACAGTTGAGGACAGATAAGAGTCACAAAAATCTCCTGTAACCAACCTAATCTAAGCAAGTAGTGGCACCAGGCTATGAAATGAAGCTCAACTTCAACCCCAGGTTCTGCATACCACAAAGTGGTCCAAACCCAGGGGAGGCAAAGGCAGAAAAGCCAGGAATCTGCTTAGCCCTGCTCTCAGGATCGCCACCACAGAGCCCTTGCCTCAGGGTGTCCCATCGCCCTGCAAGAGTACCTGGCATAGAAAACTCATTCAACTGGGACATACAGAAACTAACTTTGCATCCTCCAAAAATGTTTGACTATTTAGTCCTATCCAATTTCACAACAAATCTAGACTAAATTTCTCCATTGTCCCCTTATTCACAGAAGAGGAGATAATGGAAATTCCCTACTGAACATGAAACTAAATCTGTGCTGCTTTTTGTTCCCCCCATGATCTATCTGCTCATTGTAAGGCAGATCCCTGACCACTGTCCCAGAGCCCCTAGTCCTCGCGTCTCAGGACACGCCAGGAGCACACACACCACACACTGCTGATGATGTTACAGGTCGTCTCCCCACACTGAGAAACACTGAAACAAATGGTCGAGCCACGAGGCAGCATCTCTTGTAGTCTATATCTCTCAGTTCTCACATCTTAAACAGTGAAGGCGAAGATGTAAAGTGAGTTGAGTTTCACTTTCATGACCCTAATTTGTTTTGCAATATTGAGGGAAAAAGTCATAATGTAGAAGGAGTTTTGGTTAAAGTTTCCAAAAGGAGTGTGTCTTGTCTATCCACATGTGTATATAAATCAGAGTAAGAAAAATACAATATATAGATTAGCTGTCGTAAAAAACATAAGTCTCTCTGCAGACAAAAGCAGCAATAAAAAGTTTCTCAACTTCTTTGCTTCCATCTTATAATCTTAAAAATGCCATATGGCACTAAGATAACATGGAGAAAGTTCTTAGAACGAAACTTACCTGTCACAACCTATGTTAGTGTTGTTCCCCAAGCCTTCACTTACCTTCTCAGGAAAGGTATTTACAATGAAGAGAGGCCATGTAATCAAACAGTTCATATGATCTTATAAAGTAAGACATTAAAATCAACTCCTCCTTCAGTAACAATACAAGGAAACAATTAACATCAGCATGTATTATTACTAAATCAGATTAAGCATTTGCAGATAGATATTAGCTTCAGTTTTGATAAAATATACCTGAAGCCAATAACCAACCCTGAAGGAAAAAACCTCTAAAAATTTACAGAAAGCTCGGAATGGAACCAAAGGAACAATCAGCAGGGTTTATACAGCAGAGCATTTGCTGTGTCTTTTTTGTTAAATCAGAAAATTGGAGTTGAGGATTTCTTCAATATCATAAAAATAATCTTTGGTTACACCTAGAAAATATTTAAAAGGAAAAATAGCTTGAATACTAAGGGAAGGCAAAAAGCATTTACAAGTTTACAGAAAGAAAAAATATGAATAATGCACCTCCTTGGAGACAGACCAGAGGGCATATAAAAGCAAGCATCAAGTCATTCAAACACTAAAAAAGGTGGAGAGTCACTTCATCATATGCTACAGGGATGGAGTCACTTTATCATATGCTACAAGGATGGAGGTGGTGACCCAGGAGTGTAAGACTCTTTTCCTGGAACTGGAGATAACTTTCTGTAAAATATCTACTTCAATGTTTTCACTTACATGACATCAGGAAAAGACTTCTAACACTATTACTTATGGAAATTCTTTGACTTTTCACATAAAAAGGCAAGATTCATATTCAATGACTCTTTTCTTCCACGTTTAGGATGAGATCCTAGAAGACCCAAGAGCTTCACTTCACAGTCTCAGTGAGAAATTCACCAGTTTGAAAGTTGTCATGGTGCTAACAATTCTGCAGAGGACAGAAAGGAGAAATGCAACAATGTGCAACTGATTAATTCTTGCAAAGCCACTCCAGAAGGTTACCAGACCAGTTGCTAATAAGAATCATTTTAACGTCTTGATGGAAGTCTGTCAAAGAGCAAAACTCTTGCCCCTGGGAAGCAGACTGATGAGCTCCATCTCATGTCCATTTTACTTGGCATCAGAGAAGCAGAAAAGCGGGATGACTCATCAAATCACAGGGCAAGCCGTGGGCAGCTTGGCGAACTTTTCAAATGTCTCATTATCAACTCAACAGTAATGTAAAACTAAGAGGTGTAATTGAAAGTTTAGGTGAAGATCAAGCAGAACTTGATCAAGTCATGAACTTAAAAAGTAGAATCACACAGAGGGCTGCAGAATAGCAAGCAAGGGGACCCAGGAATGCTTCCACACTCTGTGTGGCTCCATTAGAAAGGCCTGGAGGTTGTACACAATGTAGATTCGCAAGATTCATGTAACCTTACATATACATAGGGGAAAACTGTCTGTATCAGTTTAGAATCTTTCCTTCCCCCACCCCTCCCCTCCCATTTTCCTCTACACCATCCAAAGTTCCTCCTTTCTTCTCTTGTCCCCTGTATGTATCATCATCCACTTATCAGAGAAAACATTTGATCTTTGGTTTTCTGGGAATGGCTTATTTCACTTAGCATGATATTCTCCAACTCCACCCATTTACCAGCAAATGCCATAATTTTATTTCTTCTTTATGGCTAATATTCCATTATGTATATATACCACAGTTTCTTTATCCATTCATCACTTGAAGGACATCTAGGTTGGTTCCACAATCTAGCTATTGTGAATTGAGCAACTATAAACATTGATGTGGCTGCATTGCCATGGTATGCTGATTTTAAGTCCTTTGGGTATAAACCGAGGAGTGGGATGGCTGGGTCAAATGGTGGGCTCGTTCCAAGTTTTCTGAGGAATCTCCATACTGCTTTCCAGAGTGGATGCACCAATTTGCAACTCCACCAGCAATGTATGAGTGTGCCTTTTTCCCCACAGCCACGCCAACACATATTATTGCTTGTGTTCCTAATAATAGTCATTCTAACTGTAGTTAGATGAAATCTTAGGGTGGTTTTAATTTGCATTTCTCTAATTACTTGAATTGTGTGAATCTACATTGTACACAACCATAGAAAAGAAAAGTTGGACCCCATTTGTGTACAAAAAAATGTAGGAAAATACTATCATGTATAACTAAATATAAGAAATAGAAATAAAAAAGTAAAAAAGAAAGAAAGAAAAAGAAGAAAAAGGCCTTGAGGACAAGAAACACCTTTTCATAATAGGCAAAGGGTGAGGGGGAAGAAGAAACCCATGCCCCAGGTAGAGAGAGAACAAGTTCAGATGTGGAGGTAGAAAAACAGAAAGGAAGGTTAAAAAAAAAAAAAAAAAAAAAAACACTGAGTCAGGCAGGGGAGTCACACAGAGAAATATTGCATTGAAAGGTTGAAGCTGAGTGATGGCAGGCTTCCATGACAAACTGGGATGGATGATGGATGCCCTATACAAAATCCACTAGGAACTTTAAGAACATAAGGAATATTCAAGAACATTAATTTGACAGGCATGTTTAAAGCAGACTGGGCTGGGAAGAAAGGAAATACCAACAGACAGGTTTGTAGTTAGCCAGGAATACTGACAGTCTTGAAAACATCTTTAAAGACTCAGAAAAAGATGTTCATAGATGCACTACATGATGAGGGGAGGGAACAGAATGAATTCACAGCTGTTGCTGGAATCCTCAAAGATGACCCATTGGAAGCTCTAAGGAAAATCAGCTGGTAGCCCCAAATGCGCACTGCTCACACACTCACCATCACAGAGCCAGGGTTGGTGCTGGGTCTGTGCTTCGAAGCAGATTCATTTTCAGGCAACCAGAGAAAGGGGCTCAAAAACAGGATTTTTCTTGAAATTCACAACTGAACCTTCAAAAAAAAAAATCAGTAAGTCAAGAAGGATTAGGTACTAAGAGTGGTCAGATGAGCAAGACCGTCCCCCCAGCTCCCAGTGTTGGAAAGATAACACTGGTGAAATGCACACTGTAAATTGTAGCTTCTTGTGTGCTGAACTGGTAATGATCAGAGAAGGTCAGGAAAGATACATGAGATGGATACCTGTAATACTAGAATAGGAGGGAAAAAAGTTCACCCTAAAACCTCAGTTTTGGATTTGTTCAAGTTAAGTCCAGCTTTTTAACTGCTGGACATATAAATAAACTTTCTGTCCAGAGCATACTAAGATCGGACTTTTATGTCAAAGTTCTTGTTTATTTGCTAGGTTTATACAATTTGGTACTGTACTGACTTACAGTCTTACTATCTGGTAAGAAAGTATGTCTGTTTAACAAAAGAAGAAACCCCCCACCCCCAAAATGCTTGTATTTTAAGAAGCTAGTCAGAAAGACTGATACAGTATTTTCGATTATGCGTGCACAAGAATTAGACACTCTCTAAAAAGACAAATCTGATATATAAACAAAAGCTATACCACTTGCAAGAAACAACTTAATACAAAATACACTGAGAAGTGAAAGAAAAGTAAAAAACATACCAGATGAAACAATAAAGAGTATGATAATATCTCTATCAGGGAAAGTCAAACCTAAAGCAAAGGTATCTAAAGTCATAAAGAGGGTTATTTTATATTAATAAAAATACAATCTATAAAAATGATGTGTCCTAAATGTCTCTATGTCAGACAACATAGCATTCAAGTCCAAGAAATAAATGCTTTTTTTTTAAAGCTGGTGGAGGGCTGGAGATATAGCTCAGTTGGTAGAGTGCTTGCCTTGCATGCACAAGGCCCTGGGTTCAATCCCCAGCACCACAAAAAAAAAAAAAAGTTGATGGAAACTGTAATACCTGAAATAACCCCTAAGTGGTCAAAATAGAAAGAGGTAGTGGACTAGTAAATTGAACCTAGTAAAGATGACTTCACAGATACTACACTTTAATGTCCAAATTTCAGTCCTATGAAAGTAGAATAATTTTAAGGACTATAAACATTTTGAAAATATCTGTTAATAAACAGCAATGATAGCTGAAGAGAAAAGGCAACAAAATAGAATAAGAAGGCTACAATCAGATCCTAGTATATCAACCATATGACACTAGTATAAAGTCACATTGAAATACAGAAGATTATTTAATGAATGGATAATTCACTCATGTGGTCAAAAAACTAGACAATCAAATAAGTCTACTTAAACACTTTTGATTAATGAAATAAAAAAATGAAGCATAAAAATACTAATAATGAAAATTGGTGAATATTTCCATTATTTTAGAGAATATTTGATTCTACATAAAACAATCTTCAAAAACAAGATTTATATATCTTGTTATATAAGATTTCAAAGCTTTATTTCTCAATTAAAATCAGAAAATTAAGAGGTAAAACAAACTGACATAAAATTCTGAAAAATAATTACTTAGTTGTAAAGAATTATCATGAATCAGGGACTTGCCAACTATCCCAGTAAAAGAGACAAAATATATAAAAAGGCAATTCACAAAATAGGAACACCAAAACCTTAGAATTTAAAGAATTAATTGTAATTGTTAGATTTGAATTTTATCATACAGATGACAATCTATATGTTCATTCCTAAATAACCAGAGTGCAAGTATGTTCAGGTTTCTGAGCATTATTTCCTAAATATGAATCCATGGACATGAAATTCAACTATGCTTTTTCCGTGTAAGTTTCACTTTCCTATCAAGTAGCAAATTAAACATTAGATTCATTTGTAAAATAAGGATTGTTTCTAACAGAAAAAGCTGCCAACAGGGAAAGTAGTAAATAGCATTTCGTGTAATTAAACTATAGTGCATTCATAGGTGGAATACTAAATGACCATCAAAAATGGAAAAAGTATTTAATGCCAAGAAATACATTCTGAGATGACAAATATACATATACATTTTTTGCATATGTGTGTATATTCACATGTAAAAGTATCTGGTCTACATAAAATAAGGTGATATTTCTCATTTTACTTTTTATGTATTAATTTATCTAAATTCTTATACAAAAAACACATAGGAGAAAAAAAAAATTTTCAAAAAATCCTGATATTCCAAAGTAGAGAGGTTCCTCAAAAGACTAAGACTGGAACCACCATATGACTCAGCTATACCACTCCTCAGTATTTATCCAAAAGAAAGTCATCAAGCCAGGCGCGGTGGCACAGGCCTGTAATCCCAGCACTTGGGAGGCTGAGGCAGGAGGATCACGAGTTCAAAGCCAGCCTCAGCAACTTAGCGAGGCCCTAAGCAACTCAGTCAGACCCTGTCTCTAAATAAAATACAAAATAGGGCTGGGGATGTGGCTTAGTGGTGGAGTGCCCCTGGGTTCAAACCCCAGTACCAAAAAAATAAAAAAAAAATAAAGTCATCATACTGTATGAATACATGTTAATAGCAGCACAACTCACTGTAGTCAATTAGGCCGTAAAGCAAAATGAAATTATGTCATGTGCCTACCCTCCAAAAAAAGGGATGGAATTTCAGAATTCAGAATGTCAAGGGTCATATGTTTTCTGATATGTGAAAGCTAGACAGAAAAAAGGAAAAGAAAGATTGGGGGGTGGGAAATCTCATTAAAATCAAAGGGAGATCAGTAGAAGAAAGGCAGCAGAGAATAAGGGGAGGGGAGGAAGGAGGTAAGTACCAGGGAGCAATGTTGGCCAAATTACATAGTTACACTCTACACATGTATGAATATGTAACAACAAATCCCATCAATATGTACAACAATAACGCACCAATTTTAAAATGTGGAAAGAAAAAACTGATATTCCAAAATGAAGTTTCTGCTACTTCTATGTAGTCAAATACCATCCAGGCATTAAAACTGTATCATCATCAAACAAATATACAGAGGCAGTAAGTGGATAAGTGACTGACTGGAGTCAGAGAGTGGGAGGATAAACTGGGAATGACTCTTAATGATTACAGAGTTTCTTCTTGGGTGACGGAAATGCTCTAGAATTGGTTGTGGCGATTGTTCCCAATTCTGTCAGCACACTAAAAGTCATTGCACTGTATACTTTCAATGGGTGAGCTGTACCATACGTAAATCATATCATCATGAATTTGTTTTTAAAGATCTTTATCATAGAGAAATGTTTAATACAGGAAAACATGCAAGGTTAAGGAAAATAAGTCAATCATACATGATTTTGATAGAAAATGAAAAATGTAAGTATAAATATTTGAAACAACCATGGATATACACAAAAATATTAAGTGGTTGTTCCTGGATAAGAAAGATTTATAGTGCCGAGAGTTGTTTTTGATCAACACCATTTTTTTCAATGAACATCTCTTTAGCAATAACTTTTCCAAATACAAAAATCATTTGGGAAAAGTTACTTTAAAATACTCAAATCCCCCCCCCCAAAAAAAGCTGAATGTTTTCCCTGATAAGTGGATGATGATATATAATTGGGTTGTGGGTGGGGGGAGTAAGAGATGAAAGCAGAAACTTTAGATTACGAAGAGGGAAATGGGGGGGAGGGTCGGGGGTATGAAAAATGGTGGAATGAGCGCTAACGAAAACAAGGAGAGAGAAACTCCAAATTACTAAAATTCGTGATGGGAATGGAAATATTACAACAGACACAATTGAAATACAAAACATAATAAGAAGCTACTTTGAAAATTTATACTTCAACAAAATAGAAAACATGGAAGACATCAACAGGTTCCTAGAGGCATATGAGCCACACAAACTGAATCTGGAGGACATACACAACTTAAATAGATCAATTTCAAGCAATGAAATAGAGGAAGTCATAAAAAGCCTACCAACCAAGAAAAGTCCAGGACCAGATGGATTCACAGCCGAGTTCTACAAGACCTTCAAAGAAGAGCTCATTCCAATACTCCTCAAAGTATTTCATGAAATAGAGGAGGAGGGAACCCTTCCAAACTCATTCTATGAAGCTAATATCACCCTGATACCAAAACCAGAGAAGGACACATCAAGGAAAGAAAATTTCAGACCCATATCTCTAATGAACAT
>JAJEJO010001604.1:67334-101117 GCA_020662805.1 Glaucomys volans | reverse complement strand
TACAGGTATCTCATACTTGACAAAGGAGGCAAAAACATGCAATGGAGAAAAGACAGCCTCTTCAACAAATGGTGCTGGGAAAACTGGAAATCCATATGCAGCAAAATGAAACTAAACCCATATCTCTCACCCTGCACAAAACTCAACTCAAAGTGGATCAAGGACCTAGAAATCAGACCAGAGACTCTGCACTTAATAGAAGAGAAAATAGGTCCAAATCTTCATCATGTTGGCCTAGAACCAGATTTCCTTAACATGACTCCCAAAGCGCAAGAAATAAAAGCACGAATCAATGATTGGGATAGAGTCAAACTAAAAAGCTTTTTCTCAGCAAAGGAAACAATCAGCAATGTGAGGAGAGAGCCTTCAGAGTGGGAGAAAATCTTTGCCACATACACTTCAGATAGAGCACTAATCTCCAGAATCTACCAAGTACTCAAAAATCTTTACACCAAGAACACTAATAACCCAATCAATAAATGGGCCAAGGAAATGAACAGACACTTTACAGAGGAAGATCTACAAGCAATCAACAGATTTATGAAAAAATGTTCAACATCCCTTGTTATAAGAGAAATGCAAATCAAAACCACCTTAAGATTTCATCTTACCCCAATTAGAATGTCTTTTATTAAGAACACAGGCAACAACAGGTGTTGGCGAGGATGTGGGGAAAAGGGTACACTCATACATTGCTGGTGGGAGTGCAAGTTGGTGCAGCCACTCTGGAAAGCAGTGTGGAGATTCCTTAGAAAACTTGGAATGGATCCACCATTTGACCCAGCTATCCCACTCCTAGTCTATATCCAAAGGACTTAAAATCAGATTACTACAGTGATGCAGCCACATCAATGTTCATAGCTGCTCAATTCACAATAGCTAGATTATGGAATCAACCTAGATGCCCTTCAGTAGATGAATGGATAAAGAAACTGTGGTATATATACACAATGGAATATTACTCAGCCATAAAGAAGAATAAAATTATGGCATTTGTAGGTAAATGGATGATGTTGGAGACTGTTATGCTAAGTGAGATCAGCCAATCCCAAAAATCCAAAGGCCGAATGGTCTCTCTGATAAATGAATGATGATGCATAATGCGGGGGGGAAGGGTGGCAAGAATGGAGGAAGGATAGATAGCATAGAGGGAAGGGAGGGGTGGGGGCGGGGTGGGGGGTAAAAATAAAAACAGAATGTGTGACAGATACCATTGCCCTGTGTACATGCATGAACGCACAGATGGTGTGACTCTACTTTGTGTACAACCAGTGAAACAATAGCTGTACTCCATTTGTGTTCAATGAATCAATAAGGAAATAAAAAAAAAAGAAAAGAAAATGAAAAATGGTGGAATGAGACAGATATTACCCTATGTACATGTGTGACTACATGAATGGTATGAATGGACATCATGCACAACCATAGAAATGAAAATTTGTACCCCATTTGTGTACCATGAGTCAAAATGAAATCTGCAAAAATTTAAAAATTAAAAAAAAAATACAAAATTTAAAAAAAGATTAATAAAATACTCAAATTCTTTAGTAGGGTTAAAGTGGAAGAAAAAGACAAACATTACGTGACTAATTCTACTAGACTTATTTCTAAAAATCATTTCTGACCACATTGTGCCAATTGTAGTGGTTTTTATAAATCCTATGGTAAAACACTGACTACTTATGAAGACAGGAGAGCAATGACACAGTGCGGTCCTGACCACGTACCCCCACTCCACTGCTGCCAAAAGAAATGACTACAAACTCAGTGCCTGAAATTGGCAATTACTACATTATAGTTCTGGAGCTCAGAAGCCCCAGATGGGTCTTCCTGGGCTGAGGTGAGAGTGTCGGGAAGGCTGCATTCCCTCTGGAGGCCCAAAGGGAGGATCATTTTCTTGTACTTTCCCAGCTGCCTGCCCTCCTTGGCTTGTTCCCCTCCCTCCCTACCCACCAAAACCTGGAGTGAGAGTCAAGTCCCTCTCCTATCACTGACCTGGAGTCTTCCACCTCCTTCTTCCACATTTATGGATACTTCTCATTACATTGAGTACATCTGGATTATCCAGGAAAATCTCTGCATCTGAAGGTCAACAGATTATCCATCTCATTCACTCCTGCTACCTTACTTGCCCTCTGTCATGTAAGGCAACAGTCACAGGGTCTAGGACTTAGCAGACTTCCATCTTTGGAGTCCATTATTCTACTTTTCGGAAATGATTATGATAGCAATGGACTATGTTTTCAGTAATGTTCACTGAACACTTGCTGAATGATGCAAACTACTCACATACTGAGGATAAAAAGTTAACAAAACAGAAGCGGGGTGTGGTGGTGCATGCCTGTAATCCCAGCAGCTCAGGAGGCTGAGGCAGGAGGATCACAGGGTCAAAACCAGCCTCAGGACAGGCAAGGCACTAAGCAACTCAGTGAGACCCTGTCTTTAAATAAAATACAAAACAGGGCTGGGGACATTGTTCAGTGTCCCCGAGTTCAATCCCCAGTTCCAAAAAAAAAAAAAAAAGTTAACAAAGCACAAATGATTCTTCAAGCAGCTATTATAGATGTGTTACAGTATTAATATTGCCCTTATTTTTCACTCAAATCTTTGCTGTATGTGCATACTACAGAGAAAATTGTTGGTACATGGTTACTAATGACAAATGATTGGAACCTCATAATTTAGTCACACATTCTTAAAGTGTTTACTGAATATCACCCATGGACTTGGAACCATGCTAGGTGCTAGAGATAAAATAAGCCAGAGAGAAATAGTCTCTCTTCACATGCATATCTTAAAGTGTAAGTAGTTAAAATAAGAGAACAGAAGATTTGCTACAAGTTCTTGCAAGAGAAGTTAATATGTATAAAAAACTGATCAAAATATATTATTGTGCAAAGCCTACTTTGCACCATCTGGCAGTATTTTAAAGAACATTATTTTGAATATGTGTGTTGACTTTTAATAAAGGCTTTTATTCATACACACATATAAATGTAAATATCCACTCCTTTATATAAGAATACACAATATATGCACACATTGCTAGTAAAAGCTAGATCAAACCCCTCAAGCTTCACTTAAACTTCACTGTCATAGGAATTCATTTTGAAACTCACTATTTCAGTGAGATGGAATAAGTATATTCTAATCTTAAAAGCAGAGTTTTCCATATAATATTGATCATACTTTTTATATTTTTCTCTTTACATTTCTCTAAATGTGTAGTCCTCCCTAGAGTTGGCTCAGGATTTCCTTTCTTCTGGAATTGGAACTGAGTCCTAAGTGTCATATTTTTCTAGCATTTATAAATAGCATTTTAAAACATTTTTTTTTACAAGCTATGTTCCTTTAGTTTTTCACTCAGAAGATCATTAACAAAGTAAAAAAGTAAAAATCAGGGTCAGATAGTTTTTCCCATGTGTAGAGAAAACATTCCTATTTACTGCTGAGAGTTAGGTGGGAGTTTGGAATTGAGAAGGAGGGCAACCAACTCATCTCTGTTTACCTGAGACTTTCTACTATTAATTATACAGATTAGTGGGGTTCATGAGCTATTTTGACACATGCATTCAGCAGGCACAGATCCAATCAGGGTCATAGCCATGTCCCTCTCCTATCATTCCTTTAGGTTTGGAGATTTCAAATTCCTTCCCTAAATATTCATAAAACCTACAATAGGTTATTGTGAATTATAGTCCCCCCCACTGCATTGTGCCTGGGACTTTCTAGGTTGTAATATTCTAAGTTGTTTCCAGCAAAATCCCTTAATATTGAGCAAACCAAAAAGTTGGTCATTCTAATTCAGTCCCTGCACATTGTGGGATACAGACAAAGAGCAGGGCAAAAAGTCTCTTGAGCGACCACAGCTTCCAGTAACAAAAGGAGGGTAAAATGGAAGGAGAGAGAGTTACCCCTTTCTAACTTCCCTCAAGACCCACCCCAGGAGAATTGCTTGGACCCCAGGAAAACTGCTGGAAACATTGGGGATCACTTTTTCTAGGCAGCTTTTTCTCTACATTGCAGATTCCAAGTTGAAAAAGTAAATGGGTCCTCTGCAGTCTCTGGGGATGGATAACAGGGAGGGGACCCTCTGACTATAGAACACATTAGCAGTCAGGATCTGCAGCCCCAGTACAAAAGAGACCAGACCAGTACTTATCATCCACAGGATTCATCTATAAATGCTTGCATAGGAAAGAATCCAAGTGCACAGAGTCACGCCCCAGAGACCAGAAGAGAACGTGGACATTCTCTCCTCACCTCCATTCTTGTGCCTTACCATGAGATTGCATAAGCCACATGCCACCCCTGAAACTGACACTTCTAGAATTAAACACTGAGTGAACACATTTGCCCAAGAAAAACGCAATATTATCTGAATACACTCATTGTCAGATTACACTAATGTTTAAAGATCAAGTTGTTGATAGATAAAAGATATTTTTGCTGCACATCTGAGTTGTAGCCTGAGCTTCATGTCTGATCCTTTTAAACTTACACAGCTACATAAAGCTTAAGAGTTGGAATTGTAGGACGCCCCCATCAAAAACGGCCACCCAAAGTGAGTAGATGTGGTTTGGCTATATTTCCTAGCAGTAGCGAAGTTCTCTGGTGTTTTTAGTCAGTCATCAAACATTTAAGTGCCTTCAGGGTACCTACCTAACACTATCTTTGGTTGTTGCTTTACACTGAAAAGAAACGCGAATAGCTCTTGTCCTTAATTAGTTGTTTGAATAAAATAGGGTTCATCTCCAATTTCTTACTTTGCTTGGATTCATTTAAATCAGCCTTTACCCACTGACTGAAACTCAAGGGAAAAAATCTTGCTGATTCACATGGGTGCTCAGAGGCTGCAGCATTCTGGCTGTTCAAAAGAACTTTAATAGCTCAGACCCCTTTGAAACAGCAGTGAATCCCTTTAAATCTAGAGGATTATGTTTTTCAAAGATTGGAATGGGGAAAATCCTCTTTTTAAAAAAATCCCCCTAAGACACCATAAATCCAATAGTCAGTATTTTTGCTTGATTTACTATAGTCGAGATGGTTTGTATTACCTAATCAAGATGTATGTTTACTTATGTTTGTAATGTTTTATTCACCTCTAGGAGAATATATCTTACATTGTGTCAAGTACATTTTCTTCTGATCAAAATTGTAAATTAATTTTTTAAAAACCTTTTGAAAGAGCTCCA
Source organism: Glaucomys volans (assembly GCA_020662805.1). Lineage (NCBI taxonomy): Eukaryota > Metazoa > Chordata > Mammalia > Rodentia > Sciuridae > Glaucomys > Glaucomys volans. The sequence goes on along the minus strand of JAJEJO010001604.1, from coordinate 95,922 downwards.
GTGGCAGAGGCAGAACTGTTCCCCTAACACAACCATGCTTGTGCATCCTTTCATCCATTTCTGCACAGCTTGAGTAAGATGACAATTGCAGGCAGCCAGATCACTTTAGTCACTGGGAAGAAATATGAATACTTTAATAACAGAAAGAAAAAAGTAAAAGAATTGGTATCCAGCTATTCCACCCAGAGAAATCAAACTCATGCTCACACTCCCCAAAAAGTCAATAAATGCTGACACAATGAGGAGGATGAGAAACATCAAGCAGCAATGAGGAAGGAGGGATGTCTGGAGCGCATACCCAACAAAAGCTAAGGGTTCCACATTCTGACATGGAAAATCGATTCTCACCACTAAAGGAAACTTTGGCTGGACAACACTCAACATGTCATAGTACCAAGGTCAGGATGAGATAGAATGAACTCACATAATATTTCTTTGACCCAGATGACTCTGCAGGTTCTGGCTGTGCCTTTTCCACCAGCTGGTCCAGATGCCTGGTAATGGAGGCCAATTTCAGGGCAATGGAACTAGTTTAAGGTGTGGGCCTGGAAGATTGAAAACCGGTTCATGTCTCCCCTGGTTGAACAGTATTTCAAAAGCTATGACTAAACTCTGTCCTTAAGATGAGGAAAAAAGTGTCATCTCTATATTTTGCTCACTTTATTGAGCAGAACATTTATATTATAGCCAACAGGAAATTCAAATGGGACTTGAAGTTGTTGAGTCATTCCAACACTGAGCAAACTGAAGAAATAGCCTTTAAGATTCAGGATGAAGGTTTCTGACATAATGCACTACACAGAGAATGCATTTGAGAAAAAATGGCCACCTCACTTTTAATAAGGGCAATTTTTAAGAAAATGAGATTCTTAAAAATAAAACAAAATATTTGAGGAAATATTAGGCAGGGCCTTCTGTAAAAAAAAAGATCCAACCTGAAAGAAAGTAACATACATTTTCTCTCTCTAAATTTCTAACAGTGAATATTAGGCTGTATTGCTGCAAGGCATACAATCACTCAAGCATGTAGTTAAAAGAAGTCCTCGAATCTTATCTGCCTCAAAACAGGTAATATTCAAATCATTCAGAAAGACTGTTGTCTGTCCTACTCTTAATAGGTTCCAGAAAGATTAAGAAGCAGTCATTTTAGCCTGTTCAACATATTTTATTTTTAATTTAGGGATTTTGAAACACCAGATAGCAAATATGTGGACTGTTAAGGTATTCTGAAACACTGAAATTTACATACAAATTCCCAACTTTTAGGGTTCAAATTTTAAAGTTACATTTCTAAGGATCCTTAATCTTGTGTGCTTTATTTGCTTACTTAATTTATGTGTCTTTATAGATTATCATGGAGAAATCATTCAGAACTTCTATTTATAGCTTGTATTCATACAGGGAAGTTACTATTCTGTTGTTAAAATTCCTATTCACTCTCTCCTAGGCCTAGCCTGATGCATCACAGCTAAGGTGGGACTGAGCTATGGAATCAAGCAATCAAGGACAAAACAGTATTCCAGGTTAAAGCAGAAATGAAATCATTTGAAATGTGTCAGGGCAGACAGCCAGAAGGAGGTCTTCAAACAAGGGCTCCAGAACCCGTATTAGCCCTAAGAACCCTGGGTGGCAGGGGAGAGGTTTTAGCCTATGAACCAGAGCAGAACCAAGCAAGCCTCCCTGAACATCACTGCATGTAGCAAAGATCCTGGAAAAGAAATGCTGGTTCTGTCCTGCAGCAGGGAAGGAGCTTCTAGGGAGCTAAGCCATTCAGGTCAGGCTGAAGCTGGCCATTTGGAGGCAAGCTGCCAGGGCTCCAAGTTGGTTCATCCTGGCTTTCTCAGAAGGGCTGCCTCTGTACCCAATTCCCATCCTTGTTCTTCCCTTTGCAGAGCTTTGAACTTTTTCTTTTTTCCTGAATTCTTGGCACCCTATCATCACAGGTCCTTCAAAGACCTCTCTTGTTTTTCCTGCAATCCTCATTTTCTGTTCTGTTCTCTCTAGACACCTTCCAAAGTGTTTAGATGTGTACTTTCCTTTGCATGTGATTCTTCAAAGACTGTCTTGTGTAATTTTTAATCTACATAAATGGGATTTGCTTTCTATTTCCTTCAGTCTACCTTTTCACTCAGAACTGTTTTTGAGTTCCAGCCACATAATTATTCCAAATCACTGAAGAAAACTTCAGGGTGATTTTCCACTAGGTACATCCATCACATTTTAGCCACTACTTCCTTCTGCCTGTACCTGATTACCTTCAGTTCCCACCACAACAAACCATGCAACACTGTCAGCATCAGACAGATGGATCATGACACTGTTAAATCATGTCTGTGGAATTTATGTCCAGAGGCAGAAGTCTGGATTGTATTCAATAAGACGTAATTTAACAAGGTAAGCTGTGACTGCTCCAATCAACTGCTACCAGCACCACGTGAGAGTAATATCCCTGCATCCCTGAAGAGTTAACATTGTCTCTCTAATTGTTGACAATGAAAAGGGTCAGCAAACTATGTCCTATTGCCTGACTGCCTATTTTTGTAATAAAGTTTTATTAAAATGCAATCATGTCCATTTGATCATTGTCTAGGTTGCTTTCATGCTACAAGTACTTGACTTGGTCATTATAACAGGGATAGAACTGCCTGCCTACCCCAAAATATTTACTATCTGGCCCTTTAAGAAAAAGTTTGATGACCTCTAAGTGTTATTCCATTGCTGTATTAATATTCATTTCTCTCATTAACTGAATTTAGTACCTTTTCACATTCTTGATGTCCTTTGCTTTTCCTTTTTTGCAATGTGCCTACTTATACACTTTGGGATTTCTTTTTGTTGGTGTACAAGGACAGCTATACGCTAGATAGTAATTTCTTATTAATATTACAAACTTCTCCATTCTGTCAGCTGCCTATTAGTTGCGCACATGACCATGAAACAGCAAGCCTTAATTTTGGCATTAATCAAAGTGCACGTCAACAGTTGGTGATGGTGTTTTTAAAGTTCTTCTCTAGTATTTATCTTTATTGAGGGTTTTGCTTGTTTGTTTGTTTTTTGCATTAACCAAAGTAATATTTCTCCCTTGGACTATTAATGCACTAGATTATGTCAATTTTCTAAATTTCTCAATTCCTAAAGCTTTTTATTATCCTTACTAATTAAAACAGGTCATATTAATCTTCTATCATCTTCGTGTATTCTCTCTTGGTTGTAAGCTTCTAACATAGATATATATATATCCCATGTTGTTGGGAATCCAGTAATATCTGTTAAAGTTATAAAATGAAAGACTCTCATGTCACCATGAGACTTCATTACTCTATTAGACCAACTCTGTAAATCTATATCATCTGTATTATGGAGACCAACACCTAATTTTGTGGGAGAGTACCAAAACATTGACAATACTATCAAGTACTGAGTTATCATAGGTGCCTAAAATTTAAAACTAAATTGAAAAAAAAAAAAACTCAAATATGGATAATCAGAAATAAAATTTCCTTCATGACACATATTTAGCATTTTGAAATCTAAAACATACTTCATTAGTTTTACCATGAATATTCAACCAACATGAAAAATGATAACTCAAAGTTCTTATGTCCAAAAGAATTTTACCTACTGTTCCTACTGTTCTGACCGACCATCTTCCTCAGTCTGTTGATTTCCTCCAAGTCAAACTGGGTACACCAAGAGCAAAAGGCCCTGACTTCTTCATCTCCAGTCCATTCATTTCTCTGGGTGATTTGTGGGGAATGGCTATGAAAAATGGAATAACCCATGTCCCTGGACCAAGAGGCCAAATATGATAAAAGCAGTAGATCCCCCAAATTCAGTGTTCGCTGGCCACAACACAAATCCATGTGGAACTTCGCATCTATCTGGGCTGTGTTGGGTCACTTCCACAGGACTCATAAGAAAGGGGGACCCACACAAACATGCCAAGATTCATGCTACTTGCTACATCATGATCAATACAGTCTTTTGTCTCTAACTTTATTCTATTTTTCTACCAGCATCCATAAAAAACAGTAACAGGTTAATTTATTAATTTGATAGTAAGGGAAAAAATCCAATCAGACCCAGTATCTGCAGCAATTAAATTTTCATTTAAAAATTCTGGCCAAATAAAATGTACATAAAACCTGAAAATCTATAATAAGTATGATGGTAGATCATTAGGTTTCTAGATCCTCTTTCATGCTGTAATTTTTTTTTTAATTTAAAGTTGTATTTGAAGATTCTTAAAGGATCTTTCAAGTTTAAACTATCCCCTTATTTTTTTCTTCCCTCTTCAACAACTGGGAAAAAAAGCTAAATAAAGCCTAAATCAAAACCCTGAAGGATTTCTTTCTCTGAATTTATTTGAATCACAGGGGTATATATGATAGTTGCAAAGCTCAAAATTCTACACTAAAGGAATCATTCAAGCTAGGAACATGATTCTTGAGGCAACAATACAAACTTAAAAGGTGGAAATGTCACAGGAAAAAAAAATCAATAAAAGATCATTCGTAAAATGATAGGTTTCAAGATAGGACAGGGAAACAGGAGAAATGACACTGTCGAAGGCAAATAGGTGGCTGATGCAAATTTAACAGGTGGGACAAAGCTACATGGTAGGTAAGTTAAGTCTTGCAGGGAAGAACATGTCAAGAATACATCTTCTCGGTGGGAGCTTTAGTTCAGGGGTTGGAAATGCGCAGAAAAGCATTAATATTTTTAAACCATTTCTTATCATATAAATAAATACTATGCTTACTGTTTAAGCTCATTTACTTAATATTTCGCTATAGAGCTTCTACTAGAATAGCATCTGATCTTCATCAGAGCTTAGCCAATTATGACCTGTAGGCCAAACCCAGGCCACCATTTGCCTTTGTAGATAAAACTTTATTGGGACCTATGTTTACACATTTTCTACGTCTGCTCTTACCCTGCAACATCCAAGTTGAATGGCACACCAGAGACCAGGTGGCCCAACAAACCTACGACTCTTAACAGAGAAAGTTTGTTGATGTGTGCTCTCAATGGAACTAGGTAATCAAATTGAGTCATGCCTTCCAGGGAACTTATACTCTGGGGCGAGCAGACAATGAACAAGTATTACCTAAGTATGTTTTGCATTTTCAGGTGCTGAGAGGTAAGAAAGCAATCAGGGGAGGATAATATTTTTCTATTAACCTGTAGGTATTTGCCTTATTGTATAAATACTTAATAGTAATTTCTGTTAAAATCTCACTTTTTTTTTTACATTTATTTTGATTCATTACAAACAAATGGAGTACAGCTATTGTTTCTCTGGTTGTACCCAAAGTAGAATCACACATTTGTGTAATCATACATGTACATAGGGTAATGACGTTTGTCTCGTTCTGTTATTATTCTGACCCCCCCACCCCAACTCCACCCCAAAAATCTCACTTTTAAAAGTTGAGGTTTTAAATTTTTTTTTAAATACTATACTTATGATTTATTATTTGCCCTTGTTAAACCAAATTTCAATGTAGTACATGAACTGAGAAAAACAATTTACAGTCCAAAACTATACCCAACATCAAATCCATCCAATAGGATGTCCCCCCAGTAGAATGCATGAAGGTTCTTTTATGTAAATGACTTATTAATAACTAAGAACTCAAGACATCCTAATATACACACACACAAACTTAAGTTTTGTCACAGAATTTTAGAAGTGAAAAAGCTTAGAGATGATTTTGTTGGACTGTTGTTCAAGGAAGAAGTAACCCAATCCCAGAGCAGGTAAGCCATCCTGGCTCACTAAGCTGGGCAGTGGCAGAAGCAGGCACCGGACTCAAGCTGTTGTTCTTCCTAAGGCTTCATGCTAGCACAACCACACTGGAGGCAAAGGGGCGACTCACATTCCCAGCCCCACCCAGGCCACATGCCTAAAGCAGCAGGAGCTCTGAGTTCTCATCTCTATCTTGCCATAAACTAGTTAGATGAGCCTGCCATTGTTAATTAAATGTAAGTTTCTTCACACACACTGAATTTCCTTATCAAGTGCATAGCAGAGCCTGGCATATCCATATGAACAACGAACGTCAACCACTATAATAATTGAACTTGTGAAGCAGGATGAGACTACCAACATCTAAGTCATCTGAATCTTGGACAGGCTGTAGTATTCTAGCTACCACAATCCACCAACATCTCCCTTCACTATGGCTAGAGCTTCCTCATTCTATGTCCTGACATGGTAGAGGAACTCAGTACATCTTTCCACAGACACCTCAAAGCAAACATTCTGCTTTGTCACAATGTGCTAATGAGTTACAGCATAGTTCCAAATTCACTCAAAGGGATTTTAGAAATTAATAAACTTATTTAAATGTCTACTTTGTGTTCACTGTTCCAAGGTCAGCTAATTAATAATCATTTTCAGGCTAGAGGTGTTTGGGGTATAGTAAAAGCCATTTTAAATTGTAAATATTAGCACAAAACACAGCTAAGGAATTGGATAAACTTTTTGACTCACAGTAGTATCCAGGATAATAAAAGTAAATTTTTAAAATTAATTATCATGAGAACGTCAATTACTGAAACGAGTTTTGGAAAGATAAAGTCAAATGTGCAAAAGCCAGAGACTGCACAAGGAGTGAAGCATCTGTATGTTTTAGAAAATGCACCGTGATTTTTGAAGGTGGTTTTTTTTATAGTTATGTTGCCTCTCCTTACCAGGTACTCATAAAATCAACAAACTTCAGACTCAGTAAGTGAAGGGTTTACTTATCCACTGGCCTCTGGACCTAGTACTCTTCAACAAAGAGAGAAGGATAGTTCATCTAAATGAAAAGTATTTTACACTACAAAATTTTTTGTGGGAAAGAAATTCAGCATTGCTTTTTCCTGGGGAGTCCATCATTGCTGGGTGAACTCCTGTGTTTCTAGCTAATGGGCAAAGCAGCAGCTGTCACTCCAAGTTCACACCTACCACAGCAGTTACATATTCCTCTCCAGGCTCTCAGAACTGTTCCAAGGTTGAGAACCAGGGCTTTCACCATAGCTATTTTGCAGGAAAACATTAGCAACATTTGTTATCAATAGTAATTCCAAACCCTATGTGTCTGAAAAACTCTTTAATAATGCATTGCTTCCTAATGATTTTACCAACAAGACAGGCATTGATGAATTTCAATTCGGGTCTGGAACAGCACGGTCCACAAGTCAGTATTGAACACTGCACTGGAGAATGGCTGCATTCATTAAGAGTCCAGGGAAGTCTCTCATTAGGTGAAGAATAATGGTTTTGGCAGCAATTTTTAAGGAAGGTCGAAAATCTTTTTTCCAAAAGCAAAACTTTTCTACCAAAATGGTATCCACTTTGCTCTACTATTGATTCCACTTAAAATTAACTATCCCGGGTACTGGTTCGTGGTCACAGAAATCACTGATTTTTATTTTAAAAGTAAATATTAACTGTAGAGTATGATCACCACTTAGGGAAACAAATTCCAGCATTATAAATGGACAATTGTGAAATGCATCAGTAGCAAAGGATATTATAAAATAGATCAATACTTTCACTATCGAACATTATAAAAAGAAATGGTACAAGTAATACCATCATGCGTATCAGTTTCTCTCTGAAGGTGCTATTAAAAACAAGACTGAATATTTCTCCAGGATCCTGATATTTATCAGAGCAACTTACTAATTTTCTACTATTGCTTTCTTGGTGCAGATAGCTTTACATGATCTCTGAAATGGAAAAGTTCATGATAGGACTATTTAATCACTAAACCTGATTCCTTTTGAACAGTTCATGGTAGTGAAGAAAAAATTTATTCCAGTTTTAAGTCATTCTTGGGATCTATACAAGAATCACGGTGAGTCCAGTTTTGTTAAGCACAAATATGGTTTTCAGAATAAAGAATAAGGGTGTCCTGAGTTAAATATAGTGCAACCATAAATCTATACCTCTGAACAAAAATAATTGCACTATACAAATCCAATTAGTGGATACTATTTACTTGTGTGCAACTGAAGAAGGACCGTTGGGCTAAACACGCATTTTATTCACATTATTCATTGTGCCAGGAAACTGGGAGCTTAGCAGGCGTCTCCCTCCAACTCTCTCCCTGTCCTAGGGGATGGTGAAAGATGGAAGAGCACAACAGAGTACAACAGGAATACAAATGTGTGTTCTTTTCAGCCCAAAGGAAGGGTTGGCAACTGAATAGATTGTAAATAATTTCTCCTGTTCCATATTCCATGGAGTTCAATTTGAACTTGCTCAGAGTGAACCTGAGCAGCTGCCTTCTCTGAAACAATAATGTATTTTGGAATTTAGACCACAATATCTTCAGGCACAGATTAAATGTGAAAGTGAGGTTATGTATCATTAAAATTTGTTTGTAATCTTCCTTACTCCTCACTTTGCCTTATTGCAGATAAAGGAATACAAAGTGTGTCTTCTGGCACCTTGTGAAAGACCTTGAGGAAACCACACCATTATCAGGTTTTTGTACACCAATAAAATGTTAAACAGAGCAAGAAGGAAAGGGAAAAAAGAAAGGAATGGGAACAGGCGTGTAAGGAGAAAGGAACACAAAAGTCTCACCCAAGGAGCCCAAATGAAAAGGACTGAAGCTTTAATCTGTTTTCATAGCTAACACAGCTGTGCTATAATTTGATTTTTATTCTAATGATGCCATTTAGCTATTCCTTGAATATTAAAATGAGGAAAGTATAAAATTATTGATTACTTATAAATCATTTCTATCTGGGGTTTATTTCTTAACTCATTTTTCAAAACAGGTTTTGACTAATGCATACTTTTAATAATGGAAGACAGTAAAGGAAGATGCAGAAAAAAATGAAATCATTTTACAGTCTAAACCAGTAGTGTTCTACATATTTATATTCCCTGCAGTATTTTAAAATTTTCTGATTTAAGGGCTCTCCACCAGATTCAATCAGAAACCCCAGGAATGGCCCAGCAATACTATTATTTTTAAAGTTCTTTGGGTGACTAATCCATGTAGCCGGGCTGAGAACCACTGTTGGCCATTGATTGCATCATACTAGTTTCTTTCTTAGGCCAAAAGTTTTTCACATACATCTACAAATATATTCTGGAAAATGGTTGCCAGAGGCAAAAAGTTCCAAAACTAGTGCATTGAGCCTTGATCTCATAGATATTGGTCTATTGCAGCAATTTTAATAGTTTGCTTCATAAGCATCTAAGAAATATTGACTTCAGAAGTTTTACCACAAATTCAAAAGTAGTTATTTGAAAGGATTTGTAAGAAACAACTCTGAAAACTAAACTTTGCATCTGACACATGTGTCATCGATAAATATTTTTAGAAAAGCTGGAAAAGGAGATAATGAGACTAGGATTTTAAGTCCCAGGATTTTCGCTCTACATAAAAGCACCCTTCAAACAAAGCTTCCCTGTGTTATCTTCACGGTGTCATTGGAGATGTAGCTAATCATTTCTTGACTTCTGCCCTTTCAACATCCCCCCAAACATCACTTTGAGATGATGCCTCTAGGGACTCATAAAAGTGCTTGCAGCTTCGGTGTCTTGCTCTTCTTTGTATCCTCAGTAACTCTCACACTTCCTGATAAAAGAAGCAGAAAGTGAGCAGCTCTGGAGTCAGGCTGCCTGTCCAGTCCTGGATGGGTCACTTGCTATGGTACCTGATGTTCTTTTCTGTTAGCTCCTAGCAAATGAGGATAATAGTTCCTTTGTTAGCTGGGCATGGTGGTGCACATCTGTAAACCCAGCAACTGGGGAGGCTGAGGCAAGAGGATCACAAGTTCAAGCTCAGCCTCAGCATCTTAGCGAGGCCATTAGCAACTCAGTGAGACCCTGTCTCTAAATAAAATATTTTAAAAGGGGCTGGGTATGTGGCTCAGTGTTTCAGCAAATCTGGGTTCAATTTCTTTAAAACAAAAAAATAGTTCCTTTGTTCAAGAATTGTTGCAAAAGTGAAATGAGTTTGTAATACACATGTGGTGCCTAAAATATTTCCTAGGTTATGCTAAGTGCTTGGAAAATACTAACTCATTGTTATAACTGCCTGTCATACAGGAATAGGATGAATGAACCAATGAACCAGTGGATCAAAGAATGAAGTTCTTAGTCAGGCTTTTCAGTCTTTTAAGGGCCTCCTATCAAAAAATTTATTGCTATAGGAAAGGTCATGTTCACTGACCTCCAATGGGACTTAAGGACAACTTATAAATGGCAGGATAATCCTTGATGGTTGAGGCACAGCAAGAACTAGGGACACTGAACAGGAAAGTACCAGAGATAAATTGCCTGTATTTCTGTTCTGCATGAGCCAGACCTGCAGGTGCCTGGACTGAAGCCCAGACCTTCCCATAGAACCACTCAAGAAGCATAATTTTTCAGTGCCTAAGAAATATAGGACCCAAAGACCTTAAGAAATCAGAAAAATTACAGAATTGTAATAGTCAGATTCCCAACTTTACTCCTTTCATTCCTCTTATGTACCCAAATCAGGCTGTATAACTTGTGGCAGAATTACACTTAAGATACAGCAAAATATACGAAAACAATTCTCTCCTACCCTCTATTAATTTATTGTCCAGTGTTTCACTGCAAAAACCAGTTTTGCTTAACTGCATTTAATAATGTTCATGGAAAGGAAATTGGTGAGGAAAAAAACTAATCACTTTCATATTATTCATGGGACAAAGTGTTTAAGAAGTCAATGACAAATTTTACACAAGTTATGATACTGCTACCAAAGATCATCATTACCAGGACCATCATAGGACTTACTTCAATATAACCTGAAAGTAGCAGAGGGGGCTTCATGTGGAGAAATGTGCATGTCACTGAAGGCTAAGAATAGACACCAGTATATAGAAAACTTATTCTGGTATACTTACATACCTCAAAGTGCTTCAAAGAGAATCGAATTTTAAACCCTTAGCCACAGTTGTGCAACTTATATCCTCTCCTCTCTACTCTTCTTGCATTTTGAGACTCTTCTGTTGTTTAAAATTCTTCCTCCTACTCTGGCCCTCAGTAGTTCACTTCCCCTCCCTGTGTCACTGATGTAAGTGGTCCAGCCTCCCCTGGTTCCTTCAGTTTTCCATTCCTCTTATAGGCATCCCAGTTCTTCAGTATGGCAGAAGGAAATCTTTGGGATTTGGAAAGCTAGGAAGAAGTAATTTTTAAAGAGAAGATAAAAATAAATAATTGCCATTATCACAATAACAGATCCTAACAAATATTGATAGAATTTCAAAAGTTAAGATTATATTCCAGATGAATTAAATTGCTAAGTAAGTTTGGGAGAATATCAATTAAGTTTAACACTGATTACCACTAGATGGATTTTTTTTTTTCTTTTTGGCTTGTCAATATTTTGGAATTCTCTTTTATAATAAGCTGTATCCTTCATGACTTTTGAAAAAGCACATCAGTTTTAAGCCTCAGATGATTGGGACATTTAAAGAAAGTGAATTGCTTCATTTGTCTTTCTGGGACTCTCCTGCATTTTATCATATTTTTATTCCCTTTATCGAAAAAATTATGTTTTAACTTCTTAATTTTAAAAAATTAATCCTTCACTTTTCTCTCAACATTTTGGATATGAAGAGTATGAGGAAGTGTGAATCCCTATTTCTTCTCTCCTCCTCCTTCAGAGTTTATTTTGGGTGTTTTTTTCATCTTCAAGAATAGATGGTCTATTTGTGCTTGTTAGCCAAGTTCTGATTACTTAGCAATTCCCTTAGGCTGAGTAAAGATTAGCCTTTTTTTTCCTGCAAACTTCAAGTTATACATCTTGCCTATCTGCCATTTTAATAGCATTATAGGTGGAAGAGAAGAATTGAGTGAAAACAAGACAAAGGTGGACCCAAAAATAGAAGCAGGTGACCACTGAGAAAGGTCCTTTCCTTCTGATGTTGTCCATGAAGACAAAAGTCCCAGTAAACCATCATAAAATTCTCTACATGCTTTTGACCTTACAAAAGCCCAAGAGAGGCTGAAGTTTATAAACAGATCCAGGATAATATTAAACACAAGATGAAGAACACAGAACAGAGTAGTCTTTGAATCTCTAAACAATTTGCCTTTCATTTTCTTAAATTAATGTTGGGTTCCATGTGGACCTAAGTTTTCATCCTGTCCAAAGCTGTTCCTTTATTACTGCAAAACTACACTTCCATGCAAGTTGTCAAAACTGCTGGTCCGTGCTCCACATGCTATGTGCCTGGTGTTGGTTCCCTTACAGAAGATGCACATGTACAGAGAGGGAAAATTAACTGATCATTTGACATAGGGTGTGTGTACATGTATGTGTATATGAATGGGGTATATGAATACATATATATATTTACAAATGCCATTCTAATTTTTTTTCTCAGAGCTATCTGAATATTCACTTGGGACATTTTGGCTTAACGGAAATAGCTACAGCTTCATATCACCGCTTTATGGTAAAGCAGTAAGTATGTCCGAGTAGATGTGAAACTTGTGTACTGTGGTTTATGTGGAAATAGGTAATACTTCTTCCCATGAGAAAATAGGAGCTCTGTTGTTTTGTTTTTATGTACACTACTTTACATAGAGTAGGAAGGGACATACTATGTAGAACCAAGATTAGAGGTAAGATGTCCATCATAAGGTTTCAGTTATCTAAAATATAGGGCAAGGTTTAGGAGCTCTGAGAGATAAGCCAGATCAGAACTGTATCTGGAGAAACAAATCAGGACTGAAATCACAAACCAATCCAGAGTTGGCAACATGGCCAAAGGGATAGAGAAGCGGTTGCACCTGGAATCAGCCCTGACCCACTGACTCATTGCAGGTGTACACAAAGTAAACTAAATTTTTCGACAGAGAGTGATGCTATCAAATGCAAACAGCCCTATGGAGAGACCCCATGACACAGGATGTCAAAACCTCTGTCTCTTCGAAGAAACAGCTGAGTATTTCTTGTGCCCAAAGAGTCGAGAGCAGAAGGGACTGAGATAAAACAACAGGAATTTGTTATTTTTGTTGTTGTTATTGTTGTTGTGCTTGTAATTTGAAGGGAGAAAAGATTATTAAGAACTTTGGGAAATAGGTGGGGCTACAGAATTTGCGATGGATGATGGATGCGTTAATTCATCAGGTTCCTGTAAGACCTCTCCCATCTAAGGAACTGCCAGAAACATCATTTTTAACTGCACAGATCCCACACAAATCCCAAAGAGCAACAATGTGTACATGTGGGTGAGTATAAAATTCTTAAACTGTAGTTGAACACTCAACTAACATTCAAGAATGAAGTGGGGAAGAATCAGACAATAATTGCTCAAACATTCTTTACCAATTACTGTTTTTACTTGTTACATTTTCACACATAAAATTTATGTCAAAGATGAGTCTATATACACATGGCATATATTTTTAAAGAGAAAGAAAACTGGTGAATTGACAGACTCTCTCTATCAAACATCTTCACCTGCTACACCCTTGGAAGCCAAATATGGGCCTTATGGAAGGGGCTGAATGTCACCAAAAAGATTGAGGGTTTTCTCTTTTGGGTCCAAGGTGAAAGTGTTCAAAATGCTGCACATTTATAGGAATATATAAAAGGTACATGTAAATATTGTATCCACACTAGCTGAATTCAGAAAAAAAGCAGACTGGTAGCTTCCAGAAGCTGGGAGGGAGGGGATATGGAGAGTTTGTTAATGAGTGAAGACTTCCAGTTTCACAAGATAACTTCTAGAGGTTGTCTGTACATGAGTAGAGTTAGCACTACCCCAGTTTACCCTTAGAAATGGTAAAGATGGTAAATTCTGTGAGGCATTTTTCCATAATTAAAAAACCCTTAATATTAAAGACACATGCACTTGACCCTCTATCTGTGGGTTCTGCATCCAGGTATTCAAGCAAAAAACATTCCAAAAAAAAAAAATTGTGTCTGTACTTTACATGTGCATTATTGCCTGATCAATACAATAGGACAACTATTTCCATAGCATTTACATTGTATTAGGCATTCTAAGAAATCTGCAGATGATTTGCAGTATATAAGAGGTTATACAAAGATTACATGCCAATTTTAAGACTTCATAGGACTTAAGCATCTATGGGTTTTGGTATCACAGGAGTTACTAGAACCAATCCCACACAGATCCCAAAGGATCCCATGTTCATGTGGGTGTGTGTAAAATTCTTCAACCACAGATGAACACTCAGCTACCATTCAAGAATAAAGGTGGGGGAGCTGGGGTTGTGACTCAGTGATAAAGAGCTTGCCTGGCACTTGTGAGGCACTGGGTTTGATCCTCAGCACCACACATAAATAAAATAAAGGGAAAAAAAAAACGAAGTGGGGGGGGGGAATGAGACAATAATTGCTCAAATATTCTTTCCCCATATTGTTACATTTTTCACCTCAAATTTATGTCAAACATAATATATATACACCCACAGTACATATTAAGAATAAGAGCTGGGCGCGGTGGCACACACCTGTAATCCCAGCACTTGGGAGGCTGAGGCAGGAGGATCACAAGTTCAAAGCCAGCCTCAGTAACTTAGCGAGGCCCTAAGCAACTCAGTAAGACCCTGTCTCTAAATAAAATACAAAATAGGGTTGGGGGATGTGGCTCAGTGGCCAAGTGCCCCTGAGTTCAATCCTCAGTACCATAAAGGGAAAAAAAAAAAAAAAAAAAGAATAAGAATACTGATGAACTATCTCAATCAATATTTTGGAAGACTAGCCCATTTTACCCAATCACATATCTCTTCCCAGAAGCAGCCACTATCCTTATTTTTATGTTCATTATTGCTCTACTTTTCTTTTTTCTATTTATTATTTCTATTTTCCTCAGTGTTTAAACTCATATGAATTTTATCCAGCACTTATTGTCTAGCTGTTTTCAGGTTTTTCTTTAATTTTACATAAATGAAACTCTGTTCATATTTTTGTGCAAACTTTTTCACTGTTTACTAATAATATATAGCTATAATCCATCTGTTTTCATATTACATATTATTCCACCATATGAATTTAGCACAATTTTTCCATTGTAAATATAGATGCGAATTTTACTTATTTCCAGTTTTTTGGCTCCTAAGGATGATGTTGCTGTGATCACTGACGTGTCTCCTGGTGCACATGTGTGAGTTTCACCAATCTAAAGAGCTGTGTGTCTCAGGGTATATACTCATTTTGCTTTTGCAGGAAATATAAAACTTCTTCAAAGCAGTTTTACATTTTACACTTCAGCCACAAGTATCTGCTTCTCATTTTTAAAAAGCAACATTTCTTTTTATATTATTTTTCATGCAATATAGAAGGTCTACACTGTATGGCTACAAGTAATTTATTTGTTGTAATTTTTTTTACTCTATGAATTTTCACTTATAAATTGTCATTTTCACTGCATGTACAAATTTTCCCTATTCTAGGCATATACCACTGATTTTATAGGTTGTAATTGCCATAAATATATTCTTGTGACATTATTTAAAACACAAATTTGGTTCAAAAATTTTTATGATCAGGACTTGAAAATGAGTTTTGCGAATACAGCTCATTACTATGAGAATTTTAAAAAGAAAAACCATACTATAATACCATGCTACCTTCACACAGTTTAAGTAATGGTGCCTGCTTAGGTCCCAGACTTGGGCTACACCAACCTACGTGATTGACACAGCTTAACCTAGAACACACTAAGAATTTGAGTTGTCATAACTCCACCTGTAAGTACCTGTGGATACTTCCATTTCTTTACTCATGAAATGGAAGGTTACCCAAATAATCTCAAAGCCCACTTCCATCTGGAAAATTCTCTTGTCCTATGACATCATGTCACTAGCTGACAGTAGGCTCCACCAGTCCCTCAAAGGCATTTCATGTTTTTCACTCTCTGCTGGTTTTCCCTGTGATAAATGCAGACGGGTGTGGAAATATCACTTTATGTAGAGCACACTACTCGTAAGTGTTATATCCTGAACCAGACATTTACATATCTTCCTGAACTGGAAACAACTGAGTTTTTAACCCCAGCCCCTACAAGAAATTCTCTTATCCACTGAGAAACACTGGTATGTGCCTTACAATTATATAATTAGAGTGTGCCTTGTAATTGACAAACTGCTTCCATGTGCATTATTTGTGACAGTCATGTTGATGATTCTTTGACTTGAGAATATTTAAGGCATCTCGCCCTCGCCCAAATATTAGCAGAACAAGTCAAGATGTCTTCTTCAATAACCCACAAACATAATCTCACACATGCAGTAACCGCGGTGCCTCATTCCATGGAAAGGGTCCAAAACTCAAATCACCAGCTTCCTACTGGTGATTGGCACAATAAGTCAGGCTATAGGGAAATGAAGAAGGATCAGATGCTCTTCAGCAAGTGCCAAGCTCTGCCCAGAACCACTCTGGAAGCCTCCTCCAGACAATGCGGAGGAGCCAAACTGAACATATGCTCATAGAGGGGGAGTCAGGAAACAACTAGGACATCAACAACCACATCTTGGCATGAGCTACTAACCCTTAAACAACGTTTCCAACTTCTCTCCATAGGGAAGAGGAAAGAAAGCTCCACAAAGCAGCAAAATGTACCTTCTCCAAGTCCCTGACACCTGATAGGAGTCCACACATGCTATTTCCAGTTTGGCACTGTCTCAAAACATTGGCTGTCTTGTGTTAATGTGTTTATTTGCTTTTAAAAGATGGTCTTGTTCACCCACAGGCAGTCAAAAGAGCATGCAGCCTTGTCAGCCAGATCGGCTGTAACCGTTATCATAACCTTTACTATATCTGCTGACATTCTGTTTTTGTTCCCAGTCCAGATGTCATGTATAATGGAGCATATTCTCTCATTATGTGCATTAGTGTCCGGGAATGCCAACATAATTTAATGAACTACTTGATATTTGAAGAAAGGACTATGTTTTTGTAAATTATTCAAATTTTCCATCAGCCATCTACAAACCAGGGCATTCACTGCCTACTTAATCTCTCCTGAGCTTGCCCTAGATACAATGTTCAATTATGCTAAAAATAATATGGCTTTCGATTAATCAGATCAGCTTAAGCATACCGTAAGGTAGTATATGAGGCTGTTTCACTTCTTCTGAGCAAGAACACAATCATGCTGCTAGAAACTCTATTTCGCAAATTCTAAAGATGGAGGGGGCTTATGTAGAAATAGACTCAAACCATGCAATGAAAATCCTAGAAAGCATAATCCACCAATGTTTGGACCCTCTTAAGGAACGCCTGTCTGTTCTTCTCTAGGCATCTCAAGGCCAAGTCACAAAAGGAAATACTTATTTTCCTCTTTTTATACAACTTACTCCAATCAATGTTTTGCTTTTACTGCTACTTAAAAACCATTCTTTCTAGGTGAACTAATGATCTTCCTTTTGTCAACTGAATGGTCAATGATGTGTCCTCCTCTTATTAAATATCCTTGCAGCATTTGACACAGCTGCCTTGTTCTGTTGTCCCTGCATTCATCTGTGTCACTGCTCTTTCCTTTATTTCCTAGTCCATTGGTTTATCCCCCTGTCTCCTTTACCAAATTTTCTGCCCCACGTTTCCAATTGACCCTGTCACTTCTCATTCTGGTCTCCCTAGGCAATCTGAATACATCTCAGAGCTTTAAACAGCATCCATATTTTTATGATTCCCAGATCCAAATATTCAGCACCAATCTCTCTCCTAAGCTACTGATTCAAATATCTCACTACTTCACATCTCCACTTGAATGTTCTATATCTTAAATTTAATGTATCCTGAAAACAACTGATTTTCTACCCTAAAGTCACTCTTTGCCTCATCTTCCCCAACTCAGTAAATGACACCTTCCACCCTGTTGCTCTGGTTAAAACCTTGGAATCATCTTGATTTCTCTATATTCCTCATACCTCAGACCTATCCACTAAGACCTTATAAACATTCACCAAATATACACCCCCAGAATATGACCACTTCATATTATCTCCACTGCTGGAATTTTAATTCAAGATGTCATCAGCTCTCACTTCTGCTAAATTCTGTTTCTAATCTCACCTTCTGAGACTCCATTTTCCATACAGTATAAAGCAAAAATCAGGTTAATCATTTCCTTGCTAGTAACAATTTAATATGGCTTTCCAGGGAAGTAAAATCAAATTCAGGTGCATCACTTTGTCCATAACATTCTACATGGTCTCACACTAAGTCACTAACTTTAGCCCCCACCACTTCCTACCATATCCACTACTCTACTCACTTTTTTCTTGCTTTCAAATTCAGCAGGGTCATCCCCTATCTGGCCTCTGCCTTAGCTGTTTCTTCCAACTGTGTTCTTCCTTCCAGGATCTGAAATGACCAGCTCTCTGTCTGAGCTCAGCTCAGCTCAAGGATTTCTTCCCAGTGAAGCCCTCCAGCACTAGCCTAGCTAAAATTACTCCTTATTTTTACCCCAACTTCAATGATGCTTTCTTCTTGGTCGTTTTCAAAACCTTGATGTACGCTGATCGTTCTTTTGATTACTTATTTATTGCCTGTTCTCATAAACTGAAACTGTCATTAGAATCTTCAATTTTTTCCATCTCTCTATTAGCAATTCATCCAACAGTACCCAGCCCATTATCTGGGGGCTCGACGAATGAAGAAATGAATAAAAATCTGAAAATGCTTCCAAGAGCCTCTGTTCAATTTCACAAATAGAATATTGCCAAACAGTATTATTTCCTGGAATTCTAGAAGGAGTTGTCAAAACTCTGAAAAATTCCAGAAGTCTCTGTTTTAAGAATTATACTTGAATGCCCTGTACTGATCCACTGTTGACAGTTCCCTCTTCAAAAATCCACCTCCTCCTGTTGAGGACAAGGTCAAGAGAATTTAACAGTAGGAATTATATATGAATAGTATGTTCTTTATCATATTGTTTCTCTTCTCTGCTGTCCCCAGGATCAACTTTTCATTCAACTGTATGGATTGTGGACAGCCCACCTGATTAAACCCTCAACATTAATATTCTGATTTAAAACGTTTGTTTCAAGTCATCTAGTGCAATGAGTGAAGCTGCAATAACTGGGGCTTGTTAAGTCCTTGAAGCATATGAAGAACACAACTCCATGACATACAGCATAGCAGACAAACCCAGCATCTGGAATCATACTGTCCCTTGGCCCCATCATTTCAATTTGGGCAAGTCACTTAACTGCTCCAAGCCTTTTTTCCTTCTTGAAATTAGTGATCACAGCAACAGAGTAGAGTTGTTGTCAGGATTGATGACACATTCTTTCTCAGTTCTGAGTTGGGGGCACTGGGCAGAAGCTTAGGTTGTTACCAGATTCAGGTGATTGGCACTCGTCTTTAATTCCAACTTTCTGTATATATCCCAGACTGCAGGGGCTGAAAGGTAAGCGCTGCATTCCCCAGAAACTTTTATCCAGGGTTCTGGATGTGAGTTAAATTTCACCAATGTGCAGTCTAGAATGTCTAAGTTAGTCAGGATCTTCCTTCTGCTGTTGCTGGAATAAAGGTCATGGAGACATTCCAAACTCAACTTGTACAGGAAGAGTTGTAACTGCTGACAGTCTGGCTTTACCTTCATGTAGCTAAGGCAGTATGTCCAGCACAAGTGTTCCAGTCCCAAACTTCACTCCTCCAAACCCTTCCCTATTTCATGAGCACCTAATCTTCTACATTAAACATTTCTGTCTGAGGGAGCTCCAAGATGGCGGACTAGAGGGAGGCTGCGTTCCTTATCACTCCGTAACTCAGGATTCAGAGGAAAATCTGTTTCTCTGTGAAGCAGTCTTTACTCCTCATTGATCCCCTGCTGTTTACCACATTTGTCTACCTCGATCACCCGCA
The DNA here is from genome assembly GCA_020662805.1 of Glaucomys volans. Taxonomy (NCBI): domain Eukaryota; kingdom Metazoa; phylum Chordata; class Mammalia; order Rodentia; family Sciuridae; genus Glaucomys; species Glaucomys volans. Next base: position 76,084 of record JAJEJO010001604.1, on the reverse strand, counting down.
GTCCACCAGCAGTATAGCGACTACATTTGAGTACAGATAGCTCACTGACCACCACCTGTCATCCATCACTTGCCTGTTTGCCTGCCTCTGGCCTGCCCATCGCCTGCCTTTCACTTACCCATCACCCACCAACTGAGGTTCATCTGCCGATCATCCATCAGTAGCCTGCAGAGCCTGCAGACGGTCAGTGGATCACCAGCTGCCTGTTGTTGCCTGGGAGTTCACCATTACGGTACCTGCAGGTTTGGTTACATGTGGCTGCTGCCATTTGGGGGAAAAAAAATGCCAAGAGCTGCAAGACTGCCAGCCTACTGACAGCACCCCAACTCTAGGGGCCCAACCTGACCATCTGCACCCCAGAGAGACTCAGTGCCCATGCCCTGCGCTGCATCTCCCCATTTGCCAACACATTTGGAAGCCAGTGCAGCCATCTTGGATTATCCGTGAAGGGGAAACTGTCATTAGGTGGGGAAAATCCCATCCTGAGACGCCTGCTGGAGACTGGAATCTCACTGTCAGGTACCTCTCATGCCTCAGGCTACTGAAGACTGGGAGGTTTGAATAGTATATGACTGTTATAGTGTAGATTTTTTTTTCTCCTTTGTGAAAGGTTTTAAATTTTTATTTCTTTACTTTTCTTGCTCTCTACTTTCCTTTTGTTTACCTCTTTCCTCAAGGGTTTTTTCTCATGCTAACAACCAACTTCTTTTGACTACACTTTCACTCTTCTTATGATCTACAACTTCTTCATACTCTTTTCTTACACTGTTAGCAGTTACAGCCTACACCCCTCCCCATCCTTTATTGCCCTCCATTAGAAACTGTAGTCCTCATTGCAAATCTATTTGTTATACTGCAGATAATAATTGAACTCATGCTCTCTGTTTATTATGACAATATTGTAACAATATTGTAACAAAAAGACTACTGTAATAGGCTTCATAGGGATTATTTGATTTAGAACTGCATACTGTCTGTACTGGGTGTTACTAATATTGACCCCCCCCCCCCCCGCAAAGAAGAGGTTTCAGAAAACTGTAGGGTCACTATAAGCCTATAGGGCAAAAACTATAATACCCTAGATCTGCATTGCTAGAGGGGAAGATACATGAGCAACATGAAAAAACAAGGGAGGAAAGTGTTCCAAACAAACCAAGATTCTACACTAATAGAATTCAATGACAGCATGGTAGAAGAAAAGCCAGAAAAGGAATTCAGAATATACATGATTAATATGATCAGAGAAGCAAATGATGAGTTAAGAGAGCAAATGCAGGCAATGATTGACCATTCCAAAGAGCAGCTGAAAGAGCAACTACAGGAAACAAAAGATCGCCTCAACAAAGAGATAAAGATTCTGAAAAAGAACCAAACAGAAATCCTTGAAATGAAGGAAACAATAAACCAAATTAAAAACTCAATGGAAAACATCAACAACAGACTAGATCACTTGGAAGACAGAACCTCAGACAAAGAAGACAAAATATTGAATCTTGAAAATAAAGTTGCCCAAACAGAGAAGATGGTAAGATATCATGAACAGAACCTACAAAAACTATGGGATATCATGAAAAGACCAAATTTAAGAATTATTGGGATTGAGGAAGGCACAGAGATACAAACCAACGGAATGAACACTCTATTCAATGAAATAATATCAGAAAATTTCCCAAACCTGAAGAATGAAATGGAAATTCAACTACAGGAGGCTTACAGAACATCAAATGCACAAAATTACAGCAGATCCACACCAAGACACATTATAATGAAAATGCCTAATGTACAAAATAAAGATAGGATTTTAAAGGCTGTGAGAGTAAAGAAACAGATTACATACAGAGGGAAACCAATACGGACATCAGCAGATTTCTCAGCCCAGACCCTAAAAGCTAGAAGGACCTGGAACAACACATTTCAAGCTCTGAAAGAACATGGCTGCCAACCAAGAATCCTGTATCCAGCAAAGCTAACCTTCAGATTTGGAGATGAAATAAAATCCTTCCATGACAAACAAAAGTTAAAGGAATTTACACATAGAAAGCCTGCACTACAGAACATTCTCAGCAAGATATTCCATGAGGAAGAAATGAACAACAACAATGTAAGTCACCAAAGGGAGGAACTATCCTAAAAGAAAAGCCAATTAAAGAAGAAACCAAATCAAGTTAAAAACTAAATCTAAGCCAAAATGACTGGGAACACAAATCATATCTCAATAATAACCCTGAATGGCCTAAACTCGTCAATCAAAAGACACAGACTGGCAGACTGGATTAAAAAGAAAGATCCAACAACATGTTGCCTTCAAAAGACTCATCTCATAGAAAAGGACATCCACAGACTAAAGGTGAAAGGATGGGAAAAAACCTACCACACACACAGACTCAGTAAAAAAGTGCGGGTTTCCATCCTTATAACAGATAAAGTGGTCTTCAAGCCGAAGTTAGTGAAAAGGGATAAAGAAGGACATTTAATACTGCTTAAAGGAACCATAAATCAAGAAGACATAACGATCATAAATATTTATGCCCCAAACAATGTCCCATCCATGTACATCAAACAAATCCTTCTCAATTACAGGAATCAAATAGACCACAACACATTAATTCTGGGTGACTTTAACACACCACTGTCACCACTGGACAGATCTACCAAACAAAAACTAAGCAAAGAAATCATAGAACTCAATAATACCATGAATAACTTAGACTTAACAGACATAAATAGAATATTCCATCCATCAATGAGAGAATATACTTTCTTCTCAGCAGCCCAGGGCTCCTTCTCTAAAACAGACCATATGTTATGCCACAAAGCAGCCCTTAGTAAATGCAAAAAAGTAGAGATACTACCTTGTATTCTATTGGATCATAATGGAATGAAATTAGAAATCAATGACAAAATAAAAAACAGAAACATTTCTGTCTGTAATACCGTGTTTCTCATATCCTGTATTGAAACCTGACTGGTATACACTTAACAGCAAATAGTAATTCTTATTAAGAACAACTGTACATAAGGCAATGTATGCAATCTTTGCAGACATTGATGCATTTAATCCTCTAACAATCCTATCAGGTAGGTTCAATTGTTATCCTAATTTTTCAGGTAAGGGAACTGAAGAACAATAAGATTACATTAAATTGCCCCCAAATTAAAAAATAGAGGCAGAAGTCAAATTCACTCTGGTTTTAGTGGCATACCCTTAATCGTCTCTCACAAATACAACAAGCAAGGTATCATCCAACTTAGTCTAAACTTCCAGTGCACAACTACTGAGTATAGGAAAAGAAGAAAGAAATACAAGATACCTCTGAAAAGAATTCTGTCCTACCCCCTCATTTTGAATATGAGGAAACTCAGGTTCTGAGAAGTTGTATGATGTAATCAAACTCATAAAATTCAGTAACAATGTGACCCACAAATACTGAATCTACAATAATATCTTTTCCAATTTTTAACATTTCCACTTATCAAAAAATTTAATGACATAGAGGGAAGGGAGGGGTGGAGTCGGGGTGGGGGTAAGAATAAAAGAATGAGACAGACATCATTGCCCTGTGTACATGTATGAATGCACAGATGGTACGACTTGACTTTGTGTACAACCAGAGAAACAATAGCTGTACTCCATTTATGTTCAATGAATCAAAATTAAATAAATTTTAAAAAAATTTAATGACTCGATTACTGCTGATAAGTATGTAGGGAAGTGTTAAGTCTTAGAAGCTAAGAAGATCCTAAAAATTTTTCTCTTAAGCTTATTTTGTCTTTTGTAAATAAAGGGAAACAAATTGTCTATAGAACAAAAGTGGGGGAAACTATTAGTTTTTAAAAGGTTATCTACAAGTGTTACTTCATTTTTCCAATTGCATGAAGTTTGACGTAAAGCTATTATAAGCAAAAATTTAACTTCATGTTAATTAGACAATTTCCACTTCAATTTTCTGCTTCTCCCATATGACAAAACTCATGTGAAAACTCAAAGGGTTAAGGAAGTACTGTATTTTTAAAGAGGAATTTCATGATTTTTAAAAAATTGCGTTCCCTTTTTTTTTTTTTTTTTTTTTGCCTCTCTGATAATAAGATGTGAAAATTTTGAACATCCATGGGTGAAAGTGCTACTGGGCATACATGTCCCTGTGTTTCTCTGATTCTTTGATAATTAGAATGCAGAAAACAGATTAACATTTTCATCCTAACAACCTTAGAAAAAAATTAAATCAAGTCCATAGATCTTCCCATGGCATGATAAAAGATTATTGTTTCTGCCTTGTAAAAATGACCTTGGTTTGGATTTTAAAAACTCTTAAAAATACTAGGAATTGACTTTTGGAGGTTTTATTTGTGTTGTAGTTTTTATTTATTTGCACAACTTTAATCTCCTGGATTGAAATTCCAAATCCCTGATAATTAAAAAGAGAATTTGCAATGAGATAACATTTTCTCTCTCTGCCAGACTGCCCAACGAGCAACCCGGCTGGGAAAGAGCAATCATGGAAAATGATGCACACAAGTCCCGGAATAGTAATAAAAATGCCAGCATGTGTTTATTCCTCAGCAGTAAATAAAACCCCAATTATTCACACTGTCTAAAGAGCATCTCCCTAAGGATACTGATCCTCTCCACTAGCAGCTTCAGCCTAAGTTCATACCACCACAAGGCTCCAGGTAGAAATGGGAGGGGAAGCTTCCCAAAGTCTGGAAGAGGCAAATTCCTCCAGCCTCATACTAGTCTACAAAATGCAGATAATCAGGAAATCTGGAGAATTTTGTGTTTGATTTTATTTTTAAGTAAATTGCTAGGTTTTTATAAAAGTGTTTGAGTTAAGAAAAATCAGTGATTTCCAAGATACTAATGGAGAAATTCTGGTAAGAGTTCCAAACTTTTTTGTTATTTTGTTAACTTCCCTATAATTCTCATTCTATAAGTATCCACTGTGGACTTTTTTCAAGATGGCAGAGTAATGGAAGTCATTTTCCTGGCTGCTTCAAGGCATGAAACCAAGAAAGCAGACAGGTAGCTTCTCAGCAATGTGAGTGAACAATAACAAAAAAAAAAAAAAGGTTGGGGGGGGCACTTTTCTGGAATTTAAAACTGGACATTGAAAGCAGATCAGGAATTAGGAGATCAGATATAATAAAGTAAGGAAGAAATCCCCAGCAGAACAGTGGCTTCCACGGCAGAGCCAGAAGCACCAACCACAACCATCCCTCTGTGAACAAAGTGGAGGGATAAGAGAATTAAAGGAACCTACATTTTTAGGAGGCCTGAGCAGTGTCTAAGTACATAGCATTTAGAGATCAAGGGCATTGCCCAACTAAACTGAAAGGCTCACTGTACAATATCCTTGCAGAAAAGAGGCCACCATCTTTCCAGGTAGCATGTGGAGGACAAATAAAGGAACCATTTTGCAGCTGTGACACAGGGGTCAGCAGCTAGGGAGCTGATTCCTGGCAAACCCCCGTTTGACCCAAAATACAGACCCAGTAGCAGAAACTGCATGACACAGAGTGTGCTTAAATGATCAGGAGAAAATCAAATGTGCAGAGAGATTTACACAGGGCACATCTGGTTGTGGAAACCCACCTGGCTCTACCCCTCCCCCTACAATCTGGCTGCTTGCAGGACTGGCTAGGAAAAACAAGTCAGGCTGGGAATTTGGAAGGGCAGGGGCCAAAGAGATTGAGTTTGGAGACTGAATCCAAGACCAGGAAATGTGGGGGCCTAAGGTGATGTAAGGGGCTAAAAATTTTCTCCTCTACCACACAAGTGGAACCCAGGGGAGATCCCTGGGGTGCAATCTTCTAGTGTGGACCAGCAAGTACTGGGTGCTAGAAGTACACTCATTTAAAATCTCCAGACCAACTGGTGTTCAGCGAACAGCCTGGAGCCCTCCTAAGCCTAAACTCTGCCTCCAGGAATTCTGCCTACAGGGTTACCTCTCTCATCAGCAATTCCAAAGGTGGAGCAGCACACCACTCAAATTGCTGAGAAAAGAAGCTGATAATCTTTTGAACTCCAAAAGCATTCTTTAACTTTTCTTCTGGAATTCTTTTCCTTTTTTTTTTTTTCTTTTCTTTAACTGTGACCTTAATGGTACATGGACATTTATACATACTCATATTTTTTTTCTCATTTCTAGGACTTTTTAAACCAATTGTTTTTCATAGATCAGTTTTTGAGGACTAGAATGTTTGATTAGTGTATTTTAGTTTTGTTTTTTATTCTTCTATTTTTATTCTTTAAAAATTTTATTTTATATATATTTTTTCTCTTACCTGCTTACCTTGATTCTCTTTTTCTCTTTTATTCCTCTAACAGCCAATCTCTATTGCTCTCTTTCATTCTTCCTTTAATTATTTACTTCTATCTCTCTCCTCCTCTCTCAAAACCATCACATCCTATATCACTTCTGTTCTCCCTGTCCACCATTTGAAATTGTCAAACCTTGTACAAATTTGCCATTTTTATTGTAGGCAATAACTGATCATATCATTTCTGTTTATTGTGATAATTAGCGTGGAAGACATCATACTAGGAACTATTTGGTTTAATGCTATATCTTGTCTGAATTGGTTGTTTTTATTATTTGTCTCCCCCTAAACAGTGAGATACTAGAAACTTTCAGGCACACGGTAAGTCCCCAGGGTAGAAACTCCACTGCCTCCAATCCATACTGTTAGATGGGTAAACACAAACAACATGAAAAACCAAGGGAAAAAATCACCCCAAACAAGCCAAGATACTCCAATAACAGAATCCATCCATACCACAGTGGAAGAAATGTCAGAGAAGGAGTTTCAGATGCACATAATTAAACTGATCTGTGAAGTAAGGGCAGTTGTAAGGAGTGAAATCGGAGAGAAAATACAGGAAGTGAAAGATCACTTCAATAAAGAGATAAATATTCTGGGAAAAAAAGCAGAAATACTCAAAATGAAGGAATCAATAACAAAATAAAAAATTCAATGTAAAGCATCACCATCAGACTAGATCACTTGGAAGACAGAGTTTCAAGAAATGAAGACAAAATATATAATCTTGAAAACAAAGTTGACTGTGGAGAGAAGATGTTAAAAGACCATGAACAGAACTTGCAAGAAATATGGGATAACCTGAAAAGACCAAATTTAAGATTTGTTGGGATAGATGAAGGATCAGAGAAACAAACCAAGGAATGCACAATCTTTTCAACACAACAAAATAATATCAAAACATTTGCCAAATCTCAAGAATGAAATGGAATATCAAATCAATAGGAGGTTCACAGGACCCCAAATATACAAAATTGCAACACACCTACACCAACTCACATTATTATGAAAATACCAAACATGCAGAATGGGGATAGTATTTTAAAGGCTTCCAGAAAAAAATAGTGGGTAATATTTAGAGGGAAACCAATCCAGATCTCTGCTGATCTCTCAACCCAGACCCTCAAAGCTTAGGGGGTCTTGGAATAACATATAACAAAGTCTGAAAGAAAATGGAAGCCAGTCAAGAATACTATATCCAGCAAAATTAAGCTGCAGAATTGATGATGAGATTAAAAAAAAACTTCCGTGATAAACAGAAGTTAAAGGAATTCACAAATAGAAAGCCTGCATTACAAAACATTCTCAATAAAATATTTCAAGAAAAAATGAAAAATAAAACTAAAAATCAGCAAAAGGAGGAACTCCACTAGAAGAATAGTCAGTCAAAGGAAAAATTAAATTCAAATTAAAAACTAGAAATAAATCAAAATGACAGGGAATAAAAATCATTTCTCAATAACACTGAAAGTAAATGGGAGAGGACCAGCCACTCCACTGTCCCCACCTCTCGAGCTTCCCGGGAGGCCCAAGACCAGGCCTGCTCTGGGGGGCGGGCAGATCCAGCTGGGAGGAGCCCACAGGACCAGTCGCTCCCCACAGGCCTGAGCACTGCATTATCAAGCACCTCTCAGGCAACAGACTACTGAAAAATAGGAGGTTTGAACAATACAGTAAAATTTTATTGCTGAACTTTTTTTTAAATAGTATTACGATTATTCCTATTATACCTACTGTATTCCCACTCTTTTTCTTTTATTAATATTCTTATCACTCTATCATCTTCTTATTTATCTGTTTCCTTGGAGACTCTCTCCTTCCTCATGCTGACAACCTATTTCTTTTAATCCTGCTTTCACTATTCCTACAACATAGTACCTCTATAGACTCACTTCCTATCTCAACGTTGTATTCTACACCCCTCCTCATCCTATTTTTCCACCATTTGAAATTGTCTTCCATATTGCAAATCTACTGGTTTTGCTGTAGATAATATGGTGAACCCATCTCTGGATATTATGACAACAGTTAATATCTAAATAGGATATATATGGACTAAGGATGCATATTGTTTATATGGTGTGTTGTTATTATTAATCTCTTCAAGGTGAGGTATTGAAAATCTGCAGGGACACGATAAATCCATAAAGGGAAACTGCAATACCTCTGATTCGCACTGCTAGAAGGGAAGATATAAGAGCAACATGAGAAAACAAGGGAAAAAAGTGTCCCAAACAAACCTAGATGCTATATCAATAGAACCCAATGACAACATGGTAGAAGGAATGTCAGAAAGGGAGTTCAGAATGTACATAATTAAAATGATCTGAGAAGCAAATGATGTGATGAGAGAGCAAATGCAGGCTATGAATAATCAGGTAATAAAGCAATTGCAGGAAGCAAAAAATCATTTCAATAAACAGATAGAAATT
>JAJEJO010001604.1:48650-66934 GCA_020662805.1 Glaucomys volans | reverse complement strand
AAAAACAGAAATCCTTGAAATGAAGGATACAATAAACCAAATTAAAAACTCAATGAAAAGCATAACTAACAGGCTAGATCACTTGGAAGACAGAACCTCAGACAAGGAACACAAAATATTTAATCTTGAAAACAAAGTCGACCAGAGAAGATGGTAAGGAATCATGACCAGAACCTCCAAGAAATATGGGACATCATGAAAAGACCAAATTTAAGAATTATTGGGATTGAGGAAGGCACAGGGATACAAACCAAAGGAATGAATAATCTGTTCAATGAAATAATGTCAGAAAATTTCCCAAATCTGACGAATGAGATGGAAAATCAAATACAAGAGGCTTACAGGACACCAAACACACAAAATTACAACAGATCCACACTGAGGCACATTATAATGAAAATACCTAACATTCAAAATAAAGATAGAATTTTAAAGGCTGTGAGAGAAGAGGATCAGATTATATACAGGGGGAAACCAATACAAATATCAGCAAATTTCTCAGTCCAGACACTAAAAGCAAGAAGGGCCTGGAACGACATATTTCAAGTTCTGAAAGAAAGTGGATGCCAACCAAAAATCTTATACCCAGCAAAAATTACCTTTAGATTTGATGACAAAATTAAATCCTTCCATGATAAACACAAGCTAAAGGAATTCACAGATAGAAAGGGTGCACTACAGAACATTTTCAGTAAAATATTCCACGAGGAAGAAATGAAAAACAACAATGTAACTCAACAAAGGGAGGAATTACCCTAAAGGAATAACCAATTAAAGGAGAAACCAAGTCAAGTTAAAACCCAAAAATAAGTCAAAATGACCGGGAATGCAAGTCATATCTCAATAATAATCCTGAATGTTAACGGCCTAAACTCAGCAATCAAAAGACATAGAATGGCAGACTGGATTAAGAAAAAAGACCCAACAATATGCTGCCTTCAAGAGACTCATACAAAAGGACACCCACAGACTGAAGGTGAAAGGATGGGAAAAAACATACCATGCACATGGACTCAGTACAAAAGCAGGGGTTTCCATTCTCATTTCAGATAAAGCAGACTTCAAGCCAAAGTTAGTCAGAAGGGATAAAGAAGGTCATTTCATACTGCTTAAGGGAAGCATAAGTCAGCAAGACATAACGATCATAAATATTGATGCCCCAAACAATAGCACATCCATGTATGTTAAACAAATACTTCTCAATTCCAGGAACTTAATAGACCACACACAATAATACTAGGTGACTTTATTACACCTCTCTCACTATTGGACAGATCTTCCAAACAAAAATTGAACAAAGAAAGCATAGATCTCAATAACACAATCAATAATTTAGACTTAGACATATATGCAGTATTCCATCCAGCAACAAGTGAATACACTTTTTTCTCAGCAGCACATGGATCCTTCTCTAAAATAGACCATGTTATGCCACAAAGTTACTATTAGCAAATACAAAAAGATAGAGATTATACCTTGCATTTTGTCAGATCATAATGGAATGAAATAGGAATCAATAATAAAATAAAAAACAAACTATTCCAACACCTGGAGATTAAATACTACACTATTGAATGATGGATGGATAACAGAAAACATTAGGGGGGAAATTAAAAAAATTCATAGAGGTAAACGAGAACAACGGTACAACATATCAAAATCTCTGGGACACTATGAGAGCAGTACTAAGAGGAAAATTCATTGCATGGAATGCATTCAACAAAAGAATGAAAAGTAAACAAATAAATGACCTCACATTACAGCTCAAAGCCCTAGAAAAAGAGGAACAGTTCACCACTAAAAGTAGTAGAAGACAGGAAATAATTAAAATCAGAGCTGAAATCAGTGAAATTGAAACAAAAGAAACTTTTCAAAAAATTGACAAAACAAAAAGTTGGTTTTTTGAAACAATAAACAAAATTAATAAACCCTTAGCCACACCAACAAAGAGAAGGAGAGAGAAAACTCAAATTACTAAAATTCGAGATGAAAAAAGAACTATCATGACGGACACTGTCGAAATACAAAACATAATTAGAAACTACTTTGAAAATCTATAGTCCAACAAAATAGATAATCTTGAAGACATCAATAGGTTCCTAGAGACATATGACGCACCCAAACTGAATCTGGAGGACATACACAATTTAAATAGACCAATTTCAAGCAATGAAATAGAAGAAGTCATCAAGAGCCTACCTACCAAGAAAAGTCCAGGGCCAGATGGACTTTCAGCTGAATTCTACAAGACCTTCAAAGAAGAACTCATTCCAATACCCCTCAAGTATTCCATGAGACAGAAGAGGAGGGAAAACTCCCAGACTCATTCTAATATTACCCTGATACCAAAACCAGACAAAGACACATCAAGGAAAGAAAATTTCAGACCAATATCCCTAATGAACATAGATGCAAATATCCTTAACAAAATTTTAGCAAATTGCATACAAAAACATATTTAAAAGATAGTGCACCATAATCAAGTGGGTTTCATCCCAGGGATGCAAGGTTGGTTCAACATCTGGAAATTTATAAATGTAATTCACCACATCAACAGACTTAAAGTTAAGAACCACATGATTTCAATAGATGCAGAAAAAGCATTTGATAAAATACAGCACCCCTTCATGCTCAAAACACTAGAAAAAATAGGGATAGTAGGAATATACCTCAACATTGTAAAGGCTACGGATGCTAAGCCTACAGCCAATATCATCCTAAATGGAGAAAAACTGAAAGTATTCCCTCTACAGCCAATATCATCCTAAATGGAGAAAAACTGAAAGTATTCCCTCAAGGCAGGGAAGCCCTCTTTCGCTGCTTCTATTCAACATTGTCCTTGAAATTCTAGCCAGAGCAATTAGACACACTAAAGAGATAAAAGGGATTTGAATAGGAAAAGAAGAACTTAAACTATCACTATTTGTAGATGATATGATTCTATACTTAGAGAAGCCAGAAAATTCCACCAGAAAACTTCTAGAACTCATAGATGAATTCAGTAAAGTAGCAGGATATAAAATCAACACTCATAAATCTAATGCATTCTTATTCATAAATGATGAATCCTCTGAAAGAGAAATTAGGAAAACTACCCCATTCACAATAGCCTCAAAAAAAAGAAAATACCCAGGAGTCAATTTAACAAAAGAGTTGAAAGACCTCTACAATGAGAACTACAGAACACTAAAGAAAGAAATTAAAGAAAACCTTAGAAGATGGAAAGACCTCCCATGTTCTTGGATAGACAGAATTAATATTGTCAAAATGGCCATACTACCAAAAGTGCTATACAAATTCAATGCAATTCCAATTAAAATCCCAATGACAGACCTCATAGAAATAGAGCAAGCAATCATGAAATTCATTTGGAGGAATAAGAGACCCAGAATTGCTAAAGCAATCCTTAGCAAGAAGAGCAAAGCAGGGGGTTTCACAATACCAGACCTCCAACTATACTACAGAGCAATAGTAACAAAAACAGCATGGTATTGGCACCAAAATAGACAGGTAGATCAATGGGACAGAATAGAGGACACAGAGACAAACCCACAAAAATACAGTTATGTATGTATACTTGTATACAAGTATATGTCTCATACTTGACAAAGGAGCCAAAAACATGCAATGTAGAAAAGATAGCCTCTTCAACAAATGGTGCTGGGAAAACTGGAAATCCATATGCAGCAAAATAAAACTAAACCCATATCTCTCACCTTGCACAAAACTCAATTCAGAATGGATCAAGGACCTAGGAATTAGACCAGAGACCTGCACCTAATAGAAGAAAAAGTAGGTCCAAATCTTCATCATATTGGCCTAGTACCAGACTTCCTTAACATGATTCCCAAAGCACAAGAAATAAAAGCAGGAATCAATAATTGGGATAGATTTAAACTAAAAAGCTTTTTCTCAGCAAAGGAAACAATCAGCAATGTGAAGAGAGAGCCTACAGAGTGGGAGAAAATCATTGCCACACACACTTCAGATAGAGCACTAATCTCCAGAATTTATAAAGAACTCAAAAAACTTTACACCAAGAACACAAATAACCCAATCAATAAATGGGCTAAGGAAATGAGCAGATTGATCTACAAGCAATCAACAGACATATGAAAGAATGTTCAACATCTCTAGTAATAAGAGAAATGCAAATCAAAACTACTTTAAGATATCATCTTACTGTAATTAGAATGTCTATATCAAGAATACAAGCAACAACAGGTGTTGGAGAGGATGTGGAGGAAAAGGTACGCTCATACATTGCTGGTGGGAGTGCAAATTAGTGCAGCCATTCTGGAAAGTGGTGTGGAGATTCCTCAGAAAACTCGAAATGGATCCACCATTTGACCCAGCTATCCCACACCTTGGCCTATACCTAAAGGACTTAAAATCAGATTACTACAGTGATGCAGCCACATCAATGTTCACAACTGCTCAATTCACAATAGCTAGATTGTGGAACCAACCTAGATGCCCTTCAATAGATGAATGGATAAAGAAACTGTGGTATATATACACAATGGAATATTATTCAGCCGTAAAGAATAATAAGATTATGACATTTGCAGGTAAATGGATGGAGTCAGAGAGTATCATGTTAAGTGAGATAAGCCAATCCCAAAAAACCAAAGGTGAATGATTTCTCTTATAAGTGGATGATGACACATAGCGGGGGTGGGGGGAGGTATGGGAAGAATAGAGAAGGGATGGATTGTATAGAGGAAACTGAGGGGTGGGGAGGGGATGGGGAAGGAAAGATAATAGAATGAGACAAACATCTTTACCCTATGTTTATGTATGAATAGGCAAATTGTATGATTCTACTTTGTGTGCAACCAGAAAAATGATAGTTGTACTCCATTTGTGTACAATGAACTAAAATTTAAAAAAAAAAAAAAAAGAACACAAGCAACAACAGGTGTTGGCAAGGATGTGGGGAAAAAGGTACACTCATACATTGCTTGTGGGGTTGCAAATTAGTGCAGCCATCTGGAAAGCGGTGTGGAGATTCCTCAAAAAATTTGGAATGGATCCACTATTTGACCCAGCTATCCCACTCCTTGGCCGATACCCAAAGAACTTAAAATCAGATTACTACAGTGATGCAGCCACATTAATGGGTTTTTTTTATTTGCTTATTGATTCATTGAGCACAAATGGAGTACAGCTATTGTTTCTCTCGTTGTACACAAAGTAGAATCACACCATCTGTGCATTCATACATGTACACAGGGCAATGATGTCTGTCACACATTCTGTTAATATTCTTATCCCCCCACCCCCACCCCACCCCTCCCTTCCCTCTATGCTCTCTATCCTTCCTCCATTCTTGCCACCCTTCCCCCTCGCATTATGCATCATCATTCATTTATCAGAGAGACCATTCGGCCATTTTATAGCAGCCCAATTCACTACAGCAAGATTGTGGAACCAACCTAGATGCCCTTCAATAGATGAATGGATAAAGAAACTGTGGTATATATACACAATGGAATATTATTCAGTCATAAAGGATAATAAAGTTATGACATTTGCAGGTAAATGGATGGAATTGGAGAAGATCATGTTAAGTGAAATAAGCCAATCCCAAAAAACCAAAAGCCAAATGATTTCTCTTATAAGTGGTTGATGACACATAGCGGGGGTGGAGGGAGGTATGGGAAGAATGGAGAAGGGATGGACTGTATAGAGGAAAATGAGGGGTGGGGTGGAGGCAGGGATAATAGAAAGATAATAGAATGAGACAAACATCTTTACCCTATGTATATGTATGAATATGCAAATTGTATGATTCTACTTTGTGTACAACCAGAAAAATGATAGTTGGACTCCATTTGTGTACAATGAACTAAAATTTTAAAAAAAGGTAAATGGCCTAAACTCATCCAACAGAAGACAAACTGGCTGATTAGATTAAAAAACAAGAACCAATAATATACTATCTCCAAGAGATTCACTTCATACGCAAAGACACCCACAGCCTGAACGTGCACGGATGGGAAAAAACATATCATTCACATGGATCTCATAAATAAGTAAAGGTTTCCATCCTCATATCAGATAAATTGGATTTCAAGCCAAAGTTAATTGGAAGGGACAAAGAAGGACATTTCATACTGCTTAAGGAAATTATACATCAACTGGACTTAACGATCATAAATATTTTACCCCAAACAATGGAGCATCTACATACATCAAACAAACCCTTCTAAATTTCAAGAAGCAAATAGATCACAACACAATAATACTGGGTGACTTTGACAAACCTCTCTCACCACTGGATAGATCCTCCAAACAAAAACTAAATAAAGAAGTTATAGAACTGAAAAATACCATTAATAATTTAGACTTAATCAACATATATAGAATATTTCATCCATCAATAACTGAATACACTTTCTTCTCAGCAGCACCTGAATCCTTCTCTACCATAGACCATATCTTAAGCCATAAATCAACTCTTAGAAAATACAAAAAAAAACCCCAGAGATACTACCTTGCATCCTATCAGATCAATCATAATGGAATGTAATTAGAAATGACCAATAAAATTAAAAATAGAAGTCTAATACCTGGAGACTAAATAATACAGTATTGAATGACAAATGGATAGCAGAAGAAACCAGGGATAAAATTTTAAAAAATACTTAGTGGTAAATGAGAATAGCAATAAAACATACTAAAAATCTCTGGGATACCATGAAGACAGTGCTAAGAGAAAAGTTCACTGCATTGAGCTCTTTCATTAAAAGAATACAAAGTCAACAAATAAATAACCTAACATTACATTTTGAAGTCCTAGGAAAAGAAGATCAAATTAACACCAAAAGCAGAAGACAGAAAGTAATTAAAATCAGAGCTGATATCAATGAAATTGAAAGAAACAATAAAAAAATGACAAAAAAGTTAGTTCTTTGAAAAAAAAAAATCAAAATGATAAGCCCTTCACCAAGCTAACAAAGAGAAAGAGAGAAAACTCAAATTACTAAAATTTGCAATTAAAAAGCAAATGTCACAATAGACATTACTGAAATACACTTGATAATCAGAACCTATTTTGAAAATTTGAACTAATAAAATAGAAAATCTTGATGACATTGACAAATATCTATAGACACAAAACCTACCCCAATGAATCAGGAAGACATTTCAAGAATGAAATTGAAGACACCATCAAAAGTCTATCAACAAAAAAGCCCAGGACCAACAGATTCTCAGCTGGATTTTACTAGAACTTCAAAGAAAAACAACTAACACCAATCCTCCTCAAATTATTTCATGAAATAGAAAAGGAGGGGACCCTTCCAAACTCATTCTACAAGGCTAATATTACCATGATACCAAAGCCAGACAGACACATCAAGAAAAAAAATTTTCAAAACAATATCCCTGATGAACACAGATGCTATAATTCTTAATAAAATACTGGCAAATTACATGCAAATACATAAAAAAGATAGTGCACCATGATCAAGTGGGTTTCATCCCAGGGATGCCAGGTTAGTTCAACATAGGGAAAAATTAGTAACATAATTGATCACATTAATAGACTTAAGAGAAGAATCTCATGATAATCTCAATATATGCAAAAAAAAAGCATCTGATAAAACAAAACATCCATTCATGTTTAAAACCCTATGAAAACTACTTAACACTGCATAAAGAAACTGAAGACGACCTTAAAAGATGGAAAGATCTCCCATACTAGTGGATCATCAGAATTAATATTGTCAAAATGGTCATACTACCAAAAGCACTATACAGATTTAATGCAATTCTTATTAAGGTTCCAATGACATTCTTCATAGAAATAGAAAAAGCAGTCATTTGGAAAAATAAGAGACCCAGAATAGCCAAATCAATCCTCAGTAAGAAAAGTGAAGCAGGAGGCATCACAATACCAGACCTGAAATTATACTACACAGTTATAGTAACAAAAAATAGCATGGCATTGACCCCAAAACGGACATGATGACCAATGAATGGTACAGAATAGAAGACACAGAGACACACCCACCTAAACACAGTTATCTCATACTAGACAAAGGCACCCTAAACATACATTGGAGAAAAGATAGCCTCTTCAACAAATGGTGCCAGAAAACCTGGAAATCTATGTGTACCTAAGTGAAATTAGATACCTATCTCTCAGCCTGCACAAAATTCAACTCTAAGTGGATCAAGGACATAGGCATTTGACCAGAGACCCTGTGCCTACTAGAAGAAAAAGTAGGCCCAAATCTCCATTATGTTGGCTTAGGAAGACAACTCCTCAACAAGACTTCTAAAGCTCAAGAAGTAAAATCAAGAATCAATAAACAGAATTGTATCAAACTAAAATGCTTCTTCACAGCCAAGGCAACAATCAAGAACATGAGAAGAGAGCCTACAGAATGGGACAAAATCTTTGCCAACTGCACCTCAGATAGAGCACTACTCACCAGGATACATAAAAACTCAAAAAACACCAAAATAAAAATAATAATAACCCAACCCAAAAAATGGGCAAAAGAATTGAACACTTTACAGAAGAGCAAATACCAATGTCAACAAATAAATGAAAAAATCTTCAACATCACTAGATGAAATTCAAATTAAAACTACACTGAGATTTCATCTCACTTCAGTCAGAATGGCAATTATCAAGAATACAAGTAACAAGTAATCCCACTGATTCAAATACACAATGGAATATTACTCAGCCATAAACAACAATGTGATTTTGGCATTTTTTGGTAAGTGGATGGAACAAGGCTATCATGCTAAATGAAATAAGCCAATCCCCCAAAACCAAAGGCTGCATGTTCTCTCCAATATGCGGATGCTGACTCACAGTAGTGGAGGGCAGGGAGGAGTGGAGGTTCCACTGATTGGACAGGGAGAAATCAGGGGAAGAGAAGGAGGATGGGAATGGCAAAGACAATAGAATGAATCAGACGTAAATTTCCTATGTTCATATGTAAATACACCACCAGTATAACTCCACATCATGTACAACCACAAGAATGGGAAATTATACTCCATGTATGAATGGTATGTTAAAATACATGCAACTATCATGTGCAACTAAAAAGAAAAAAATTTAAAAAGGAAAATATTTTGTTATGAATCCACTTATTACAAAAACATTCATTTATTTTTACTTTAATAAATTAACAGAAAGTTTAGGCACCAGAGCTTCTGATTACCAAAAAGGAATAAAATCCCAGCCAAAAGATATTTTTAAATAAAAATGTTGTATTGAGAAGCGCAGCTTGACCTAGAGGAAATGCCCCATTTCCATTAGACTGATTTATACTGAAAACACTTTGAAGAGCCCTGGTATGGTTTAGAGCTTCCTAAATACCTGAAAAACCTAGACTGCTAGAAAACCTAGGGGTCTGCATTTTTTTTTAAGTAATAATTAGGGAAGAAATACTCAAATCATTCCCAGAAACTAAATCACGATAAAACAGCACTCCATCTGAACAGCCGCATGCATAGTCCTTCTCTCTTATACCATTTTCTCAAAAATAAGAGGCACTCTTGAAGGCAAAAGCCCCATTTGAGTTGTAAAACATCTTTTTTAAAACTCCACACAGCTTGAACTTCTGAGAGAAGTTTTCTAGCTCTTATTGGAGAGCTAATAGGAGATAAGGATACTGCAGCTCAGCAGTCGGAAGTTGCTGTCTGATTGGACTCACTCTGGACCTGTGCTCATCTCCCCTTTGTGACAGTATTAGCCACTGGGAATGGAGTCACGTATGGGAAAGTTCATGCCAACTTTTCAGCAAGTATAATAGCTTCCTCCAAAATCTTTTTCTCTACTCTAGGAGTCACAAGGATAATCCCAGTCCTTATATTTAGCAACTTCTTCTGTTTACTGTTTGCTCACTGAAGATCAAGGGTTAACTGCTCTTGCTGTCAACAAGCAATTTCTAAGAAATTAGTTATCAGCAATAGTTACTGACTTGTTGAGTGGTTAAATCCAAAGGCAAAGGCCAATGAGCTCCATTCACACTCTACCAGCCTACTCATTAACTATATTAACAACCACTCTTTCCAATGAAAACTATAATTAACTGTGTTGGCAAATAAACCGGCAGTCAACATGGTTAAGTAATTGCAGGAAGTTAAAATGCCTGGTTACGGCTCTTCAAAAGTTACAGCCAATGATCATTAAGTTCAAATTGCTAAGAAAAAAAAAAATCTTCATTTGAGTCTTCCTACCTTTTTCAACTTCTCTTTCATGCCTTTCCTTCGGGATACAGTTCTTCTCAGCCCTAGATCTACCCTGGCTAGATCCACTTCCTGATGACTTTTAACCCCTGCACCTAAAACTTTCTTCCTCACCCACCACAAGGATACTTAACCAGATGTGAGAGGCACTCTTTTCAAACCAAATCTAACAGCCATCTCTGTTTCATATACTATTTTGTATCACTCCTTGATTGACATATCTTTTAGCCTATAGGACACCATGTATTTCTCCGATTACTGTCATCTCAATCACTGCTGATAATTCTCCTCCATTCCCCAGATACACTAAGGGAATCTCCTGAAACTCAACCCAGGAACCATGTTCTTCCCCTTTCCCAGTTGACCTATGAGGGTCATAGGTCATCTAGTCTTTGACTTGTAGTCACATGGTTCACTTCATCTTCTTTGGACTTTAAAATTCATGCTGCTCATATACATCTTGCCCCTACCTTGTAAATTCCTCAAGGGAGCATTTTTCCCAGCTTGACAAATAAGAACTTCAACTTTCACTCAACTGACATAGAATCAGAAAAACTCTGATAACCTGGAGGCATTCTCTAAATGCAGGGATCTCCTTCATTAGCTAGTCTGAACACATACCCACATGAAATGACTAATACCTCGGGTTTTCTCTCCTAGTTCTTAAATTCAGTTATCAAGGAAAATGAGATCAGTGGATTACATTTACAGGGTAAAAAATTGACAACGCTACTAGACAGCACAAATAAGTGAAGACTAGGCTACTGTGATTTAGAAAGCAAAGCTCTCAGTCTAGAACTTGACTTTTCCCTCCACTTTTTCTAGAAGTAAAAATTACAAGAATAGCATTGGAAACGTGTGGTATAATAAAATTTTTAAATAATAACTGGTAGATGTCATGGAACATTAAAAAACTTTTATTATACTCATAATTCTAGGTTTACATGATGACAGGCCGTTCATATTTGACCTTCTCTCCTCCCTGGTGGACATAGTGTATATTTCAGGTAAGATCACTGCTCTCGCCCTTGGGGAGCTTCTAGTCCAGTGGTGAGTTTTTACCTCCTTTCCTATTCAAATACTGCAAGAGATACTGGTAAAGACTAAGATTTGTTACCAAAATGAAGTTGAGAGAATTTTTATCTGATGTGGTCTAATCGTTCATGCCTATGCAAGGCTTACCATGAACTTCTAGACAAAATTTGGGTGCCCTGGCCCTTATTGAGGATCAAATCCTATTTGGGAAAAGTACTCAGTTTTAACTGAGTTTCCAGAAGAACTCCAAGGCTGAACCCAGTAATACTTAGCCCTCTGAGCATTCAAATAGATGCAGTAAATCTTCAAGTTTAAAACATGAATCTGGAGGTTGAGGGAAAATGTATATCACATCCACACAGGAAAATATAAGGCAGGTGTAAGATGTGTTGAAGGGGTACAGCGTGCCTTTCAGTTCTAAAACTAAAGTGCTTCCTTATGTTGTTGCATAATGGGGTCTTTTCAAGATGTGAAGAACTCTTGCTTAATCTTATTTTACATTTATATAGCATAATAGCTATAACGTTACAACGCCTCCCACATCCTAAATATTTTACTAAGTACACCACTGCACTGTTTTAATGCACTTCTACTTAATCCCTGTAATCAGTTTCTGATACATTCCCTTAATTATATTTGTTAATGAATATATTATTTGCTCAAATCCTTACTGAGCATGTTTCCATCCAAGGTCTATGTAATATCAGAGATCTAGACCATGGACATGATGCAAAAATGCCTCTCACTCTAGTGTTGTATAGTTTATATAAAGTACACAGTGAGGTAGGTTAGATAGGTGTTGTGTTTTACTAAAGAAAAAAAATGATACATAGGCAAAGAGATAATGACCTTAGTGATATTTAAACTCTTTTCTGACAATCAAGTGTTCTCATTCCATTTTTACAAACTTTTAAGAAATACTGTCACCCTCCCACTTTACAGAGGAAGAAGATGAAACTTGAAGAATACCATGCAGATGTTAAATGATAGAGGTGGAATTCCAACATTACCCCCATCTGCCTCTAAAACCTGCTCTCTTACTGTCTCTGGTGAGGAGTTAGAACAAACTCTTGCTTGCAATCTTCCTGTTCAATATTTAATGTTTCAAGGTTGGAAGAATTTAATGAGTCAGTCAATAACTAAGAACAATCTATCTTCATTCAATGATAAACCAAGAATTCTGCAAATATAAGTTAATGTCTCCCAATAGTAGGTAAATCTTCAAGCAAGAGTTAAAAAAGCAAAATGCTCAAGAGTTGTATATCTAACAGTTCTTTTGTAAGAACTATGCATTCTATCATAAGGGTTTCTAATAAAATTAAAATGTTAAATGTTCGAGTTTATATAAGCAGACCTGTTCTGATATAATTTCTCTATACATCTACTAAGATTTGACATTTTCTTGGGATTGTATGAAAAAGAAATGTATTTGCTGCCAAACTTTAGATTGTGTAAGTTCTTCTAGATTTTCTTAAATTCTTATGGGCAGTTTATTCTGTTTTTATCCTTGTTCACAGAAAGTCGGGATTTTGAAGATTGCTAGTTCTGAAGTGTTAAACTTGAGTTCTATTTGTGAGAATCTAAGGAAAAAAATCAAAAGGAAAAAGTCAAACTTTCTCAAATTGAATTATTGCTTTATTGCCTATTCGCCTTGAAGTTGAACTTTTGGTCTTCATATCCCCTCCACATTTTTTTTTAATTTTCACCACTTCAGACAAATTTGATCAAACAAAAACATTATGTGGCATACCAACTAAATCATTTTGTATCTTCTAAAAACCCTAGTAAGATGTGTACCAAAGAAAGGAAGTCTTAACTGTTTTCAATTAGTTTTGAAACTTTTGATCTTTTTAATATAATGCGTTAATACTCATTTTTACAGAAGGGATATTAACAGGGGTTATAATTTAGATGTGGGATGCCCCCCAAAACTCATGAGAAAATGAGTTCAGAGGAAAAATGATTCAATTGTGAGAGTTGGAACCTAATCCACTGATATGGATTAGCTGGGAGGTGACTGTAGGCAGGTACCATGTGGCTAAAAGTCGGTCACAAGGGCTCTAGGGGTGGGGGTTATATTTTGTCCCTGGTGGGCAGAGCTGCTCTGCTTCCTGTCACAGACAGAACAGCTTTCTTCTACCTTGCCCTTCCACCATGATGTTCTGCCTCACCTTGAGCTCAGAAGTTTGGAGTCAGCCAACCATGGACTGAACTCTGAAAACATTCATCAAAATAAACTCTTCCTCCTCTGTGTTGTACTTGTCAGGTCTTTTGGTCACAGGGATGAAAAAGCTGACTTACAACTGGCATTACCTCGAGTTCTTTGTTTTGTAAACAAAGAACAATAGTCAATGGCTATTGACTTTGCCATTATAGGTTTATTCCAGTGTTCAAGTTAATGTCCTCACTGCTTCTAGTTTTCCAGTGTTTAAAATGGGCAAACAATATAATTGGTGGTGTGCAGCTTGTGTTCCAGAACAGCCATTTTCAAACCTCTAAGGAGATGGGCATAGTCATACATCTATCAGCAGAGAGATCTCTGGTGGTTTGGTTTGGTTGGAAGGTTCTGGTGGTCCAGCCCATAGCCTCACACACCAGGCAGGCCCTCTACAACTAAACCACCGGTAGATCCTGTTTTTCTCATTCTGCCAACTTTGAACAATATTTATGTTTTGTAAATGATGATTCCATTTCAGGGTCAGAAAATTCAAGATTTCCACTGAAGGATTTCTGTAAGTGCAGAAAAAAAGGGGAAAATACATGTAGAAAAATTTAAAAACCTAAAGAACAAGTTAGCCAACTGATCTCAACTTAGTCAACCTCCTCAGCCTTAAATTTGTGTAATTCTTGGTGAGATTTACAAACATTATCTCCTCCGAGTCTCACCATCATCTTACAATTTTAGGTCAAATAGCAAGCAACTTCTTATGCTTATAACAGTAATTTTTGTTTCCATTCTCTTTGGGGGAAAAAATATGACTGTATACCTTTATCATCATTGCTTCCTATTCATTAAAATCTCTCTCCTCAACCACTTGACAAATTCCTACTTGTCCTTAAAGAATAAGAGCTATATTCTCTGAAGTATTCAGACTGCTCTGCCATCGAGTAAATCACCACCCCTTTGTGCCACCATTATTTTTTGAGCATCCATCTATTACAGTGCTTACTGCACAGTATTAGGATTATTTGTACCTGTGTATGTCTTGCAGTTCCACTAGGAGTTATGGGTGGGAGCTAACTCTAATTCCCTCAGGAATTAGCAGGCACTAAATCAAAATCCATAAAGTAGATGAAAACAGGCTGGGCGACAGAGAAATACAAGTTAGAAAAGAGTTTCTACCACCAAGAAATTTAACATCTGTTAACAAACAAATCTAAGTTAACATTTTCAGGAGACCAATGACTCACTTATTTCTACATACTCCATTTAATTTTGGTCAGCTCACTGTTTTCATACAACTACAAAGTTTGTGCCACAGTTAGATCTAATTCTAAGTCCTTGGGGAAGAGCATGGGAACTCTGACCTCATGATTCACTTGTCCACGTCAGGGTCCACTGGACAGTCTTCATCTGGCCTTCTCTTTGTTCTCTGTCCAAAAGATTCCTCTAGGCCAGTGATTCTGTTTGTTCCTTCCATGCCAACCTCAGTCATGAATTTTCTTTCTTCTGCATCCAAATCATGCTGACCAAGATAGAAACTAGTCTTTTTTCCCCCTAAGCTCTTCTGGGAATCAGGAGTCCAAGTTCCCATTAGGAACTCTGGGAGTCCCTGAAACCTCTCCATGCTTTCTCATATCCTCTCACTAAGGGGTAAATTATAAGCATTAAGACCTTTTATAGAGATCCGTCAGAACCTAAAGTATCCCCTAACCTCCTCTATATTCTGCATACTGCCAACTGGGAAAGAGTTGCTTAGTCTCATGTCCAGGAAGATTATCTTTTCTCTTTATTTTTACTTTTTATTTTTGCTATGGTTTGTGTCCTTCCCTACAGTCTACATTTAAGATTCCAGAGGTTTGCTCTTCTTTCCAGAGCACAAGCTCTCCCTAGGTCAATGAAGAATTTATAGTCAAACTGTCCAAATAGAGACAGCATCATGGACAACGAGCAGCAACCAAGGAGAAAGTAATATCCTGCTCCATCTCCAGTACACAAGAAAGGATGTGCAGAGGTAGTTGTGCCACTCATATGACAGTCCATACTGGCTGACATGAGGCCAAGACCAGTTGACTCCTAAGGTCTTAATTCAAAGCTCAGATTAGAAAAACAACACATTTTGTGTGTCCAGTTCCAATCAATTCTTTCCCATGGATTGAATGTTTTCCTCTCCTCACATTCATCTGAAGTTAAAACTCTAACCCTCAATGTGATGGCATTAGAAGTACAGTCACATGCCATATAATAATGTTTCAACGAGGGCTGGGGATGTAGCTCAGTTGGTAGAGTGCCTGTCTTGCAAGCACAAGACCCTGGGTTCAATCCCCAGCACCGCAAAAAAAACAAAACAAAATAATAATAATGTTTCAATGACAAATCACATACACCATAGTGGTCTGGTATGATTATAATGGAACCAAAAAATTCCTGCTGCCTAGTGACATCATGTTATAGTGTAACACATTATTCTTATTTGTGATGCTGCTGCAGACCTTCTGTGCTGACAGTTGTACGGGAGTACGGCACATACACAAATGTACCATATGCAATACTTGATAGTGGTAATAACTGTTACTGGTTTATGCATTTATTATACTTAAATAATTTTAGATTATACTCCTACTTGTAAAAAATGTTTTCTGTAAAACCATGTTGGCATCAGTCTTACACATCTCATGTCTACCAAATCTCTTGATAACATTGAGGCAAAGTCAAAGTCTGACTCCTAGGTTTGTGTGTATACATTCAATAACGTTCACATGACAACAAAATTAACTATGCATTTCTCAGAATGTAATCCCCACAATTAAATGACACAAGACTGCAGTTATGACATTAAGGTGGAACTCTCATGAAAGAGAATATTGTCCTTATGAATGGGATTCCAAAGAGCTCTCTAGCCCTTTCCATCATGTGAGGACAGTCAAAAGTGCTATGTCATGAACTGAATGTATGCCTCTCAACATTCATCTGTGAATCAAGCCCTCACCAGGCATGTTATCTGCCAGTACCTGATCCTAGACTCCCCAGACTCTAGGACTATGAGAAATATGCATTTGTTCTTGAGCCACTCAGTCTAGGATTTTCTGTAATGGTAGCCCATGCAAACTAAAACAGACTTCTTCCTACTAGAAATAGTTTTCTGCGTCCCCTGGAGCTCTGTCTATATTGACAAAGGCTACTGATTCACTTTTCTAAAACTGACCTCTAACCTGGGCTTGGCTGGACTACCAAATATGGAGATACATATATCAATATATCACCACGTCCTTGATGCATCTAATACACATCCCTTATCTAAGATCTCTTATCTCTTAGAATTTCCTGCCCTCATCCTTACTGCCTGCAGTTTTCAATATGGTGTACCTCTCCAATCCTATTCTTTTTTTTGGGTTTTTTTTTTTTTTTTTTTTGTGGTGCTGGGGATTGAACCCAGGGCCTTGTGCTTGCGAGGCAGGCACTCTACCCGCTGAGCTATATCCCCAGCCCTCCAATCCTAATCTTTTTAAAATTAAAAATAAAAAATATAAATCCAATCTCTAGTATAAGATCATATTACCTTTATCAAAAGTTATGATAATTCATATGAAGATATCTCTTTTCAGGATTGAGCATGAATTTGAATTGTTCCATCCATATTTCAAACTGATGATTGTTCTGGTAAAGTGGCATGTCATTCTCTAGATTGGCAATAACAAAAAGGTTACATAGAACTGATCTTTCTTTCATTAACATTGTATGGTTTACTAATTTTTGATGTCTTTATGTTATGGATATTTTTTAAAAATACAACAAGTGGTCTAAGGTGTATCCATTTTATAAGGAATAATTCAATATTTAAACCAAGGCATAGCACATTTCCAATTTATAGTTTATTGAAAGTAAACTAGTATCCATTTTAATTAAATCCCCATTGACATAAAATTCATTTTCATAGGTCTTTTTATCAATTTAACAGTCTCAGTTCCATAAAAAGTTTGCTTTTCAATTTTACTGAATAATTCACGTTACTAATTAGGCTTGTTATCATTAGGCAATTGGATAAAAGATCATGAATGTTTTCTAAAGGACTACCAAATTTAACATTTTAAGAAACTAAAAAAAATTCAACATTAAAGAAAAAAACTTTATTATGAAAAATTTTTTCTGATATTTGGAAATAACCATTTAAAATAAAAATATAAAAACTGTCATTATAAATACTTTAACATTATCTCTATGACTATCTTCATCACAGCATCCATGAAACCTTCCCTTAATCACAACATTAAAACATATTTAATATGTTAAAACATAACATATTAAAGCACTTAAAACATATTTTAAAAACAAACTCAGTACTTTACCCTGTACCAGATTACTAGACTTTAAAGTAAGGTTGTTTTCCTAGAGTTGTGCCCTTCTAAATATCTATTTCTTCTTGATAACACATGCAACACTTATTGTTTATTGTTAATGTGAGATACCTGCCTCAATGAGTCAAGAACTTAAAACATTTTGTTCCACTGTCTCAGATGTGGAAAACCTAGAAAAATTTAAACATAGTATTATAATATATAAGAACATAGTGATTGCACATTATCATATATATTATTATATATTATTTTTAATTGGAACATAATGTTACTAAAAATTAGCAAAACATAAGCTTTAGGTTATGGTTTCCAAACTATTTTAATGCACCTATGTCAATTTCAATGAAATATTCACTGAATTGAAAACTTGGGACTTAACCTGTTTATCAGCCTATTCGCTTGATAAGAAATAGAGGGGCTGGGGATATAGCTCAGTGGGTAGAGTGCTTGCCTCACAAGCACAGAGCCCTGGGTTCAATCCTTGGCACTGCAAAAAAAAAAAAAAAAAAAAA
>JAJEJO010001604.1:28301-48550 GCA_020662805.1 Glaucomys volans | reverse complement strand
AAAAAGAAAAAAAAGAAATAGAAACTCAGTAAGAATTTGTTACATGGAAGAAAAGCATTTTGAAAACAAAAAGAGGAGGATCAAGTGAGTCAATAGCCTTTAAAATGCCCAAAATGTAACAAGTTTTAATTTCAACACCAATGAAGACCAGAATTTATCATTTTAATAAGCACCCTCAGTAGTTCTTATTCAAGTAAAAATTTGAGACCCAGTAGCTCAGGAACAGACCCTTCACATTTCTCTAGAGACTAAGTAAGCTCTATTCTCCAAAATGAAACTTCTCTTTAACCCTCTTTAAACTAAATATATTCCAAGGGAGAGAAAAATTAGGGAAATTTATTTAGGCAAATTAATTTAGGGAAAATTAAATAACACACAGGAGAAAACTATGCACAGAAGTGAAGCCCAAAGCACATTTTTATAAAAATAAATGGTCTCTGATATGCTCAATAATTTAAAATTCTCCTATATGACAGCATAATAAGGATATCTATAAGTCTCAGTTCCATGACAGCTACAACTGATGCCCGCTTTCCTACATCCTGGGAGTTTAGCATTTATTTCAGGATTTTTTAAGTAAAATTTTTTAAACGTTGGATTAAGCTAAGCCTACATGTTTGAGACAATTCCACTGTGTATGTGTCCCTTTGATGACAGTCACATCCAAGAGTGTGAGAGAAGCACAAGAAATAAGAGTGTTCTCACTTTAACACGCAACTTTATAAAACCTGGGAGATAAACAGAGATAATCCATCTCTTTTCTTGGGCATTTTTAGAGGTCTGTAACTAGTCCCTCTATTTCCAAGATTGCATCCAGGACACGTGCTAATGAAACAGAACATGATTACCAGAGGTTAGCAACAGCTAACCTCGTCTGGTTATCATGGTAAGAGTGGAAAGTATTTAACATAGTTGCCCCTGATAACCACCTGCACTGTCCAGGTGAGATGCAGCTTGTGCCAAGGTCAGTGTGTGTGATGCAGGAAGTGAGGATGCCAATTGGTGGGGATGGTAGAGATATTACAGGCCAGAAATGCCTTAAGAACATTAGAGAAATATAAGTTAAGTAGCCCTACTCTAACAGGTGGAAAATGGAGTCTCAAACTCCAGCTCAGGTAGCTTTATCACTTATTGGGTGGGGTAAACACCTTTGGTTCAGTGACATTTTTCTTTTTCAATAAATCTTTTTAGAGTCAAAAAATTAAAACACTCCAGTACATGGCTAATGAAAATTTATTATTGAATATTCATTCCACAAGAACATTAATAAGGTATAAATTTCACAAAATATCAGCAGTTCATATCTCCCACAAGGGTCAGAGTAATATCACCAACCAAAGGACAATCAGAAGACTTAAATCAGTAGAAGTATTTTAATAAAGCTATACCCCAAAGATGATTCGATGCCTTTAGCAACAGAGGAATTTACATAGCAATCTGTGCAGCCTGACTTTTCATTTAGATCGAATGCTACCCTGTAAGTTAACTGGCTTATTTTTATTCCCAAGTATTCTTCTGCAAGATTAAAAAAGGAAGCAATAATTTTTAATGTGTTAGTTCCATTAGAAAGCATACCTTTGCAAACAATTCAATCATGCCAGTTAATAACAGTATCATCACAGGTCTTTGCAGATGGAATCACGTTTAAATGAAGTCACACTGGATTAGGATGGGCTCTAGCCTAATAACTGGTATCCTTATAAGATGAGGGAAATTTGGACACACAAAAAGAGATGTCGATATATGATTACACAACCTGTGTAAGTCTACATCATGTACAACCAGAAGAATGAGAAGTTATCACTCCATATGTGATGTGTCAAAATGCTTTCTACTCTTATGTATGACTAATTAGAACAATTTTTTTAAAGATGCAGACACACAGGGAGGACAATGTAACAACAGAGTCAGAGATTGGAGTTAGGCTGCCATGAGATGGGAGTGCCAGAGATGGTCAGCAGTCACCAAAATCTGAGAAAGACACATGGATCAGATCTTCCCTCTGAACCTCCAAAAGGAATCCACCTTGCCAAGACCCTACTTAGGACTTCCCGCTTTCCGAAGCGATTATCAACTTCTGTTGCTCTAAGCCAGCCAGCTATTGATGCTCTTTGTTTTGTGGCCGAGGAAACAGCCACATCTGTTTGGCTACCACTACCTGTGGCTACTATCATGCTATACAGTGGCAAAGTTGATGACCTGAAAATAGAGACCACATGGCATAGAAAATCTAAAATATTTACTCTTTCACTATTTGGTTCTTTGCAGAAAAAGTTTGCTAACTCCTCAGGTAGAATATCTGAATCACAACATGTTTTTAGTGAAGCTGATGTTTAATACAAAAATACCTTAGCAGGGATGTACTTGCAAACCCTTGCTGACTATCATCAAGCCAATTAGTAATCACTGCATCGCTGGAGAATTGCTCTGTATATCAAGTGTCTGACAATGGTATTCCATTTTTAAATGCATCAGTGATCTAAATTTTGGTTTTCTTTAAAATTAGTTGGAAATCATTCATCAAAGCATTAATGTTGAGAAACTTCAGCTTTTGAAGTTCTAGTTAACTACAATTATTTTTTAAAATGTTATGGAGAATTTAAATTAGCTGGATTTAAGAAAGGACTGAAAAAGTTAAATGAAAGCTCAAATAATGTACATAATTAAGAAAATTTATAAGTTGTTCATTAGAGGAGTCTTTTGATGGGCTTCTGTTTTAGTCAGCTTTTTTGCTACTGTGATTAAAATTTTGACAAGAACAATTTTAGTGGAGTGATATTTTATTTGGGGACTCATGGTTCCAGAGCTTAATCCATTCCTCAGAGCTTAAGGTAAAGGTGAACATCATGGCAGATAAGTGTGGCGGAGGGAAGCAGCTCAATGATGATCAGAAAGAACAGCCTCCATTGCCAGATACAAAATTTGTACCCCCAAGCTCTGCCCTCAGGGACCCACCTCCTCCAGCCACATCCTACCTGCCTTCGGTTACCACTCAGTTAATCCCCATCAGGGTATTAATTCACTGATTAGATTAAAGCTCTTATGACCCAAACATTTCTCCTCTGAACCTTCTTGCACTTTCTCACACATGAGCTTTTGGAGGACACCTCACGTCCAAACCATAACTACATCTTACTTTTAGTTTCAAATTTTTGATTTATGCAATGTGGGAAGAAATTATATTCACAACTTTACAACATTTAATTTAGAAAAAATATTTAATAGGGACTTTTTAAATGAGATTGGTCACATGAAATATTTGCAAAAAAGTAAATATTTTGACTAAAATAGTTATATTAATATAAAATATTGTTCAGAAGATCCCTCATTAGAATTGAGGCTAACATTACTCTATACCTATAGAGCAAATCTGTGTAAGAGTAAAATCTACAGAGAAGAATCTATTAAAGTTGTCAATGTTAGGAGACTTATTAACATAAAGGGTAGCTTTATATGGTATTGCAATGTTAGGAGAAAATTTTTTCAAGTCAATTTTGAGGAAAAAGCCAATTTTTCAGAAATTATAGCACTGACAGATTTATCTGAGAAACTGATGAACTACAGAAGAATCAACTGCTCATGCAACTTTTAATATTCAGATTATGAATACGAATTTATGTACCCAAATGTGTATTTGTTTTCGAAAAGTCTTGCTTTTGACAATGGTTTTGAATTGAACTACAGTAGAGTTTCAAATAACAGTTTTATTTTATTTTTCTCAAATTACATATTTTTAATTATTTTAGAACTCCATTTACTCTAAAAAATGTCTGTTTCCTCAATAAATGCTATGTATGAATGATGGCATGTGTATTTCTTAACTACAAAATAAGTCAAAACTAGATGACTTCTCAGCTTCCTTCCAGGTCTCATATTTTATTGATGCTCAGCTAAACTCCTCACTTGATAGATGAGGAAACTGAGGCCCAGAAGGGCAAAAGAATTTTCCTAAAGTCAAACTACAAGAAGGAGGGCACTGAGGCCCAAGTGCCAGAACTTTCAGATAAGGACACTCTGTGCTGTACCCAATTATATATATGAAATGTCTAACCATCTGTCCATCCAAACTCACAGTTAAAACCAGACTTGGCTCCAGTAACTCAATACTTCCATTTGATCACAAGTCTCAGAATTGTCAAAGGAAGTCATTTTTTGTTTCAGCTAACCTATTCTGAAGGGTTTTGGAAAAATTATTAACATTGTTTTCTTCCCCAAACTTATATTGCATTACTTCTCGATTTGGAAACCCCACGTTTTAGAGAAAATGTTTTAATAATGTGCTCAGCTAAGTCATCTGACAGAGGTCAACACATCTGTCTGGGATTCTGTGCACATAGTTAGAAATACATTTATCTCCACAAGTCCAGCTTTAGTGAATCGTATAGATGAACTAATTTAAATCATTTCTAACCTAAGAAATTATCAGGTTCATATCTTCTTTCTGCTCAGTCTAACCTTGCATTTCAGGAAATTAATACTGAGTGAATTTAATAAAATAATCATTGCTGGGGCTATGGCTCAGTGGTAGAGCACTTGCCTAGCATGTGTGAGGCACTGGGTTCAATTCTCAGCACCACATAAAACTAAACAAAATAAAGGCATTTTTTCCATCTACAACTAAAAATTTTTTTAAATAATAAGTATTGTGATTATTATCAAACTCATGTTAAAGGTTTTTTTTGTGGGGGAGGTATTTCAATAGAAGCACATACTTCATCTTTCTCCAATAATTATTTTAAGTCCACTATTCTTACCCAAAATTTTAGTAATCTGCAGAGATAAATAAGACAAGGGGAAAAACAAATTTTAAAGGCAATAAATAAATTTAAAGAGAAAATATCTACATAGTCTATTTTAAAGCTCTAGTTTTTATACTTATTTTTATTATACTCATTATGGTTATCTTTTGTTATACAGCAAATTTTAAAACAAAATGGTTTAGAAAAACCTTTTATTTAAAACTCTGTTCTGTGGGTTCACAATTCAGGCAGCATTCAGATCAGCAATTCTCTGTTCCGTGTAGAACTGAGTAGGATCCAGCTGGGAGATGGGCTGATCAGGAGGTCCAAGGTGGCCTTACCCACATGTGTGTCTGGCACTTTGAGGTGCATAGTTAGAAGATGGCTCAGTTTGGATTGTTGACCTGACTATCTAAATGTGTTCCCTCCAATACTGAAGAGCTCAGGGGCCTTCAATATAAGAATTTTTTTTTTTTTTTTTTGTCTGTGGGGCTCCCAGAGATAATGTTCCAAGAGGGTCAGGTGAACTTCTTAAGATTTCATCTGCCCTATTCTCAAAAGGCTTAGTCCTTCACTTATGCCATATTCTGTCCAAACAGGTCACTAAAGCCAGCCCAGACTAAGAATACTCACAGTAGCAGCAAAGAATTGTGGCTATCTTTATCTTCTCATACCTCCCTATTCTTAAGTATTTGAGGTAGCTTATTTACTTTAAGTGATAAAGATATTTAAAGATGTGTTTTAGAAATCAGAAATTGAGAAAATATGACCTTTACCTACCTTTTTGACTTTTCTTGTGTATGTCACTGATTAATGCCACCCATACAATCATGGAATAGTGTACAGATGTGAGCATTCTGGTCTTTTTCTTGATTTCAGAAGCAAAATGTATCATGCTTGATTTAAGATTCTCTTGAGTACTCTTATTAGGTGAAGAAAGTTTACTTCTATTCCTAGTTTTCTAAACTTTTTACTATCAGAAAAGATACTGAATTATTTTAAATATTGTTACTAAGCATATTAGGATTCCATGATTTTTTATCATTTTTTCCTTGAACATGATATATAACATTGATTCCATTTCTAATATCACATCACATTAAATTCCTGAAATAAATCCAATATGGTCCTAATCTATTTATGTCCTACTAAAATCTCTATTTGAGTTCTAATATTTCATTTAGGATTTTTACATCTATTTTTATGATGAATTGGCCTGTATTATTCCTGTTTTCCAACACACTCGTCAGCATTTGCTAGAGTTTATTCAGGTCTGAAAGTGGGGGCAGGGAGAATTGGGCTTATATCTCTTTTTTTCCATCCCTTTCTTTTCTTTCTCTTCATGACCAATCCTGAACATTCAGTACTAAAATCATTAAGTAAAATGAAATAAGGAAAATATCCCTGGTGACTTAAAGAAGGCTGCTAGAGTTTCAGCAGGTTGAAAAAGGCATCCAGAGAGCAGAGATCCAGCAGGAGGTGTCAGAATGAGTATAGAGAGGCAGTGGTCTGGGTAGGAGGGTTGCCCAGCAGCATGTCCAAGCTCTAATGTGGTCATGAAGTAATGCTTCTGGAGAGGTATGTCAACCTGAGAGCCACAGACGGAAGAAGACATCCACACAGTATGTGGGGGACAGGAGAGGGAATGAGAATAGCCTAACATGGAGAGTGACAGAGCATTGCTTTAGGGAGAAGATCCACACATGGAGTAGCCCAGCACAGGTTGCAGACCCAGCAGAGTGAAGACTACAAGCAAGCTATTTATAGGGAGGCAGAGCTCAGGCAGACAAGAATCACCCACGCACAGTGGCCTGATATGTACCGGCACCCAAGCAGCATGAGGATACATAGGTGAAGGGGTTGCCAGCCATGTTGGGTAGTGAGTGTATATGGGAACCACCGGTACAATGTGCTCTTGTTCCAATGGAATAAGGAAGGCAACCAAGTGTAGGGCAGGGTGGTGGCAAAAATGGGATTTAATCACAAACACATGTCTCAAGGTTTTCATTATCTGAGAAGTTACAAATATGGAAAGGGAGAGACCCTCTGAGTTAGACTGGATTAGATATATTCATATCAGTGTGAAATTATGATTTTGCAAATAGAGATGAGGAAATAGAAATGTGTGTGTATCTCCATGAAAAACACAGATATGTACAAAAACTTGTATGTACACTTTTCTAAACAAAATCTGTAATGCATTAAATTTTAGTCTTTTTTCATCCAAACCCTTAAGACTATAAAGTTTCTAAGTACTACTTTAGCAGTACCCTACATGGGTATTTTATTTTGTATGTGAATGGTATGTACACACATGCAAAATAAAATATATTCTACTTCTTAGTTCTATGTATAATCTAGTTTCTATTAAGATTTCTTGGATCCTGAATTATTTAGAATTATTTTCATATTTTTCATATTTTTTTGTAATTTCTATGTATGTGGGAGCCTGAATTAGTGAGGACAACGGCTAAGTTATTATTAATAAGGTCCAAAACTAAAGGGGCTCTAGAAGGGGTGCAGTATATTTCCCTCAGAGGTGGGTGGGCAGACTATACTGAGAGCCTGCTCCACTCTATCAATTGTCTATCTTGCTGCCTCTTCAGCCCCCAGGATGCTGCCCCTCCCTTGCCAACAGAGCTGATGCTCCATAGGATATCTGCATCCTGGATGGGGGTCAAGAGGAAAACAAATTAAGAGTCATTTCTTCTTTACGACATTTCACCAGGAAGTTGCACCAAGTACTTGTACTCCAAAATATCTTCTCCAGACCTAGTTGCAAAGCAGACAGAACCATTGTGTTTCTACTCAAACCTCAAGTTCCAGTCCTCAAAGGAAGAAAGGGCAATAGCTAGTGGAGGATAATAAGCATCATTTCTGCCTTGGGAGTTTTTAGTTATCTTTATGTTAGACATTTTAACTCAATTACGCTGTGGTAAGAAAATGTGGTTATGCATAATCTGAGTCTTCTGAAACGTGTTCATGGCAAATGGTCTCCTAAATGGTCAATTTAAGTCAGTGTTTCCTGTGTGCCTGAGAAGGATGTGTAATCTCCACTTGTTTTGTATAGAGTTCTGTATGTATCTACTAGATCAATACTGCTAATTGTGTTCAAATCTTTTATATTCTGATGTGTTGCCTGCTTAAACAATTACAGAGACATTTTGCATTCGCCTCCCACTATGGTAGTGAAATTGTTTCTCTGTGCTCTTGTCCATGTTTGCTTTCCTTGTTTTTGAAGTTATTCCGTGCATGAACTGAGTTAGAGTTACAGTTTCCCAGGGTTCTTAATGTGAAGTGTGATCCTCCATCAACAATTTAAGAAGACTGAATTGTGTGATACTTGCGTAGCCTACACCAGCTTTCTCTTCATTAATGTATCTTTCTGTACAAACTTTTCTATATGCTGATGTTTTAATTGTGCCTTCTGTAATCAAAAGAGCTATATTTCGTGTTTAATTCAGACTGCTAATTAAAACTTTAAATGAGTTACTCTATTTACATCTAAGGGAATTACTAATACATGCACTCATTTCTGAATACCTTATATTGTGCTCGTTTCTTGCCTTTTCTATAAATTTTTTCACATTCCTTTCCATCCTTTGGTTTGAGGTCTGCTCTTCATTGTTTCCAACATTTCTACTCTTTTAGAGGCACCCTAATTCAGTGACCATACATGCATTTTAAGAATTTAGAATCCATATTTTTATCCCTTCTCCTATATTATTTGACCACCTCTCACAGCTTTAACGCTGGATTCTCTCCCAAATTCTACTTCTGCTCATATTTGAGTCTTAAATTTTCAAGTCACAAATTAGACATTTTATAGTGTTTGTTTATACTTAAGATTTATTAATTTTCTACCCATTCTCTTTTTGCACTTCTAATTTACATCCTAGCATTGTTTATTTGCTCGTTTCTAGAATCAATGTATTTCTTCCTCAAGTACATTTTAGATGATTAAAATTTGGCATGAATTTTATTTGTCCAAAAACAAAATTACACTTACTGGGTATGCATATTCCCCCCTCAGGCCTTCAAAGATGTTTTGTGGCATGCTGTGACTTGTACTGCTATTGAAGAGTCTGCACCCACTCTAACTTCCCTTTAGAAGTTTCTTTCCTTTGGCTGCTTAGCTCTTTTAATCATTCATCTTTCATAATTTTAGAAAATTCTCAATCCTTAACATTTTCTGTCCCTCTCTTCTCTTCAATCTCTCCAAAGTAGAAAACTACTAGAAGAGAACGAAAAATGCTTCAGGATATTGGAATGGGCTGGGATTTTTTTTTTTTTTTATTAGGATGCCAAAACCACAAAAAACATAAGCAAAAATAGACAAATGGGATTACATCCCACTACAAGGCATCAGCCCTGCAAAGCAAACAGAGTACACAGAACCTACAGACTGGGAAAAAATACTTGCAACTGTTATGGTTTGGATGTGAGGTATCCCCCAAAAGCTCATGTGAGAAAATCCAAGAAGGTCTAAAGGAGAAATGATTGGGTTATGAGAGCCTTAACCCAATCAGTGAAGTAATCCTTGTATGGGAATTAACCAGCTGGTAACTGAGTGTGGGTAGTCTATAGGTGGATGCCTTTGACGTATATATTGTATCTGGCGAGTAGAGTCTCTCTCTCTCTCATGAGAGAGATCATGATGTGAGCTGCTTCCCTCTGCCACACTCTTCCACCATGATGTTCAACCTTACCTCAAGCCCTGAGGAATGGAGCGGATGTCTATGGACTGAGACCTCTGAAACCGTGAGCCCTCAAATACACTTTTCCTACTCTACAATCATTCTGGTTAGGACTTTAAGTCACAGCAGCAAAAAAGCTGACTAAAATATCAACTATTCATCTGACAGAGGATTCATTTCCAAATATGTGAGGAACACAAAAAGTTATAACAAGTAATCCAATAAACACATGGAGAAATGTTCTGAATACACTTCTCCACAGAACTTCATCACTTCTTTCCATTTTTAAACCATTTTGTTCATTTTCTTTTGTTGTATCTAAATTTCTACTCAAACCATCCAATTTTCATTTCTATTATTAAATTTTTATCTTTAAAGTCAAAACAATCATTTTATCACAATTCTTTTTTTTTACAGTCTCATCATTGATCACATCTTAGGCTTACCTTTTCTCATTTCTTTAGACACAGTTAACATTCAAAATGTGTATGAATTCTGTGCGCATATATCAATAAACATCATTTGTACATATGTATTCTCATATCTGCAAACTTCAGTTTTCATTCATGGGTTGCTATTTCAACTAATTCAGGAATTTATTTGCCATAATAGAATCCATTAGACTCACCATACTTCTGCTGGAACCAGTGCATGACCTCCTCTTCACTGATTCTGCTTTGTTCCCATGAAGCCTGTCCTGAGCTACTTCTCTATGATGTTAAAACCTGGCCTACCCAGCACCACATACAAGTCCAGGCTATAGATACTAATGCTTGGATGGTATTTGATGCCCAGATGAAGTATTCCTGGATCCAAAGACAAAAGTTGCCAGTATCTGAAATTTTTTTTATTTTTTATTCATATTCCCATAGCTTTAGACCCTTCTCCAGAATTTCTTCTGCCTTGACCCCACAAACTATGCAATGGACAACAATCCTTTCATTTCTCCTGACACCAAAGGATTTGACAGTATTATCTAGCCATCTAGCTTTGGAAAGCACGAGTCTGGCCTGTGAGCTGTTCTAGCACCTTGGCTGACTAAATCAGTCTGTCTCCTCTCTCCCCCACAATGACGTTGAGAAAGAGCTGGCAGACACAAAATTCTCATGAGGGGTTCTTCTTTTCACCTCAATCCTGTGCCATGATGGCAAACAGGTAGAGAACTACCTGAGATCTAGTTTTAAAGTACATTCCTCAAGAAGTATTTTGTTGTAGGTTTCCTTAGGCATTTGAGACAATAACCAGCTTGTTTCAAGATCATTCTCCAAGAATATTCTCACATTTCTACACATTCTGGGCTGATAGGTGAACTTATTAAAGAAAAAAAAAAAGAGTGAACATGACTTGGGACTTACAGATAGTACATTTCTCCAACAAGATTTATATACTTCTACCCATAACCATTTGCTCACATTTCAAAGTATTCTCTCTCCCTGCCTCTGCCTCCCCTAGGCATATAGGATGGGCCTATATGCCAGCCATTCTATAAGCTCTGATTCTCATATTCTGTGGGTTCCTTTTCTATGGCACAACTGTACTTCAAGGGAACACTGAGCTACCACCATCTTGCAACTGAAGAGACTGTGGTTTGGAGAACCAGTGCTGAAGGCTGTTCCCATATAGTCTGTTCTTGAACCAAGAGTCCTCCTGTTACCTGTTGGATTCACATCTAAAAATTTGTGGCAAGTTAACATTAGAAGTCTCCCATCTGAAAGAAGTCCAGGACCTGAAGGTTTCACTGCTACATTCTAAAAACATTTCAAAAGAAACCAATCCCAATTCTTCTACACTATTCCAAAAAATTGAAATGAAGTAACTGTCAAACTTTTCACAAGACCAGAATCACCCTGCTACCAAAACCTGACATATATACAACAAAAAGAAAACTAGAGACCTATTATATCACTGATGAACATAGGTTTTTCTCAATACTAATAAATGGAATTTGAAAGCATATGAAAAAGGTCATACACCATGATTAAGTGGAATTCATCTCAGGGATGCAAAAATAGTTCAATATATACAAAATCAATTATAATACATCAACAGAACGAAAAAATTATATTACCATTTCAATAGATACCAAAAAGTCACTAAATTCCAACATTGCTTCATGATAAAAATTCAAAACATAATAGGTATAAAATGAACCCCTCAAATACTCAAGGTTGTGGCATATGAAAAACCTACAACCAATATCAAACTAAGTGGGGAAAAATTTAAACTATTTCCTCTAAGATAGAAACAAACCAAGAATGTCCACTTTCACCACTTATTTAATATATTACTGGAAGTCTTAGCAAAAGTGATTAGGCAAGAAAAAGAAAGGGCATCCAAACTGGCAAGAAAAAATTTGTAATATGCATATTTGCTTATGACATTTTACACAGAGAAAAATCTTAATAGTCCATCAAAAAGCTGCTCCAACAGATAAATTCAAAGAAGTTGAAAGTGATAAAAATTGATATATAAAAATCAGCATTTTTAGACACTAATGAACTTGCTGAATGATTAATAAAGCAATCTCATTCACAATAGCTACAAAAATTTGCATATTGTACTTAACCAAGGAAGTAAAAGATTTCTATAAGGAAAATTCTCAAACACTGATGAAAGAAGTTACAGGAGACAGAAGAATTGGATAAGAATTACTGTTGTTAAAATGACTATACTCCCCAAAGCAATCTATAGATTCAATGTAATTCCTTTTTAAATACCAAGAATTCTTTCACACTAATAGAGAAAACAATCCTAAAATTGTATGGAACCACCAATGACCCAGAATAGTCAGAGTAATCCTGAACAAAATAACAAAAAAGCTGGAAGCATCACAATTCTTGACTTCAAAAGTTAATACAAAGTTACACTGACCAAAAGAGTCATGGTATTAGCATGAAAACAGACACGTGGACCAAGGGAACAGAAGGGCAAACTCAGAAATTAATCCCCTCATCTAGCCAACTAATTTTTGACAAAGCCACCAGGAACCCACAGTGAAGAAAAGATAGACCCTTTGATTAATTGTGCTGATTTGGATATGTTTATGCAAAAAGCATGCAACTGTATGCTTCCTCTTACCTACACAAAAATCGACTCAAAAGGGAATAAAAGACCTACTTGTTAAAACTGAAACTATAAAATTACAAGAAAACAAAGGAAAACCTTCAAGATACTGGTGCAAAGATTTTCTAGATAGGACCCCAAAAGTACAGGCAACTAAAGTAAAAATATACAAATGAGATTATGCTGAACTAAAAAGCTTTTGCCCAACAAAGAAAATAATCAAAAAAAATTAAGAGACAAACTATAAAAAAGTCAAATATTTGTGAATTATTCATCCAACAAGGAATTAATACTCAGACCATGTAAGAAATTCAAAAATAACCAAAAATACTCCATTTTAAAAAATGCATTAAAGAACTAAATACAGTTTTCAAAAAGACATCAATGACCAATATGTATATGAAAAAAACTCAGTCTTACTAATCACCAGGAAAATAAAAATTGAAACCACACTGAGTTATCATCTCCCTTTTGATGGATTAATAATTTGAATGAATTCATGGGTGATAATTGTAGGCAGGTAGGGTGTGGCTGGACAAGGTTGGTCCCTGAGGACTTGCCCTGGGAATTATGCATCTGTGGCTCCTTGCTCTCATGATCTTTCTGTTCCCTGGTTGTCAGAACTGAGCAGCTTTCCTCTGCCATACTCTTCAGCCATGATGTGCTGCCTCACCTTGGACCCAGAGCTACAGAGTGGGCCAAACATGGACTGAACTTAAAAAACCATGAGCCAAAATAGAATTTTCCTCCTCTCCATTGTTCTCTTCAGGTCTTTTGGTCACAACAACATTAACCTAACACAATATACAAAATAGGTGAAATCATTATACCAAAAAGATACTTGCACTCCCAGGTTTATAGTAGCACTATTCACAACAGCTAAACTATGGAATCAACCAAAAAGCCCATCAGTGGATGAATGGCTATAGAAAAGGTACACATGAACAATGGAATATGATTCAGCTGTTAAAAAAAAATGAAATCCTGTCATTTGCAGCAACATGAATGGAACTAGAGATAATATGTTAAGTGAAATAAGCCAGAAACAGGAAATACAAATACCACATGTTCTCACTCTTTTGTGGGAAGTGACAAGTCAATCTTGTAGAACAGAATGGAATGGTGGTCTCCACTAGACTAGAAAAGATCAGTGTGAGATTCCCAACACATAAATTATTAACGTTTACCCTGATTTGATTATTACATGTGGTATCACATACCAAATGACCATAAAGTACCCCATACAGATGTAAAATAATTTCTCAAAATTTTTAAAAATGTCCTTACAGTATCTCCCCAATTTCAGTAGTATTAACCACCATTTATATTTTCCAGTTTTCTTTCATTTAAAAACAGAACCATATATGCACACTCTAACTGTTCTACTGTATTTCTCTGACTTCTGAGCTTCCCTGAGATGCATTATGTTTCTTCAGTGACTCACTAAAAACTCAGATCTGGTTTTCAAATATCCTAAAAAGCAGGAAACCTGCAAGCAGAAAAAGGTGGAAAAGCCCACTCCCCTGGGCCTTTGGTACAGATAGATGCAGGCAGATGTCTGCCCTCTGCCAAAGAATCTAGAAGAATCCTTCATGCACTTTGCTCTCATACTCTCAAATGTCTGATGCTGGAAAGACTTGTCTCATCTGTCATCATCCTTGGCCTCTTAAGAATCAAGAAAATAAATAGTAACTTTAAAAAAGAATAGCTTTATTAAATTACTACTACAAAGAATGGCAAACTATAATTCCTGATGTTATTTTCTCCTTTTATGGTTGGACATAGTTAGCAGGCAGTCATTATGTATGCATATTTAAGTGATTCTGTCAATCCAGTGTCTAATTGGTTGAGCTGGGTTTTTAAGAATATAGTCTCCTGGATGAAATTAGAAAAATTGAATCAGGGAAACCATGGGACTCCAGAGTTCTCAACAAACAATGGCTTTGCAACTCCAAATGTATGGCTAACCCATCAGAAAGAAAACTCTGCACATGGACTCCGAGAACCCAAACGCTCACCTGAGCAGCCATCTGGCTCAGGAAAAGTACAAAAGTTGCTATTCAAAGAGGAGTTCTGAGCTGGGTGCGGTGGCGCACGCCTGCAATCCAAGTGACTTGGGAGGCTGAGTCAGGAGGATCGTGAGTTCAAAGCCAGCCTCAGCAACTTAGCAAGGCCCTAAGCAACTCAGTGAGACCCTGTCTCTAAATAAAATACAAAATAGGGCTGGGGATGTGGCTCAGTGACCAAGTGTCCCTGAGTTCAATCCCTGGTTCAAAAAAAACAAAGAGGAGTTCTGAGCCAAATGAGGGTCACCCCAAACCAGGTACCCTCAACTTTGCTCCTTCTCATTCAAACCTAAGATCAAAAGACTTTACAGAAACCCTCCCCAATCGTTTACTCTAAGGTACAACTCCCTACCTCTCGACTATCCTATGGTAGGACATACAATACAGAATTATCCTCTTTTAGATCCTTCAGAGGATCTTTTAAATTTTCCACTTTTGAATTATCTTGTTTGCCTCTGTACATCATTGTTTCCTACTTGAACATATATACCTGGGTGAACTCGTCTGCCTCAGTTCCTAAACCAAAGCACATTGCTCAGGTTTTAGAAATATTTATTGGCAGGCATGGTGGAACACACCTGTAATCCCAGGCATCTGAGGCAGAAGGATTGCAAGTTCCAAACCAGCCTCAGCAACTTAGCAAGGTCCCTAGTGACTTAGCAAAACTGTGTCTCAAAATAAAACATAAAAAGTGCAGGGGATGTGGCTCGATGGTTAAGCGCCGGCTGGGTTCATTCCCTGATACCAAA
Source organism: Glaucomys volans (assembly GCA_020662805.1). Taxonomy (NCBI): domain Eukaryota; kingdom Metazoa; phylum Chordata; class Mammalia; order Rodentia; family Sciuridae; genus Glaucomys; species Glaucomys volans. The sequence goes on along the minus strand of JAJEJO010001604.1, from coordinate 33,236 downwards.
AAATACATATTTTTGCTAAGATTGAGTTATTTCTCTCATGATTTCTACCACTTGGCCCTAAAAACCTCAATATTCAAGAAATAGTTAAATAAAACCTTGGATTATATCATATCTCTATTTCAAACACCCTTTTAGATTTGACCACATGTACTTAGCAAGAGTCACTGCTCACAGGGCTTCTCTCTTCCTTCTTTCACTATCTTGAAATCTGTTCTGAATTGATTGTAATTTGATTAAATTACATCCCAAAGTGCTTTCTTTAGATAGAATTCATGGCTCATGATAAATCCTTACATATCCAAAAATGTTATAGATTTTTCCTCATGAATGAATGATAAGATTCATGAACACAAGATTCTTGGGCTATGAGACTCACTTTTCCAGGGACTTTTTCCAGTGGACTAGACCACAATGGAAAAGTCAAAGAAACCAGTGTATAGATGTTTTTTCACTGTCTTCTCACTTTTCACATTACAGATAAAGCAAAACCCAATGTTAGATTATGTTTGCTTCCATATGTAATGTTTCTGTAAAGATGATACTCCTTTTCTCTTTGGCATTGGAAGTCAGGAATTTCACTTAGAATGGCCATGCTGACTCTTGGTGAGTATAAAAGGACAGATGAGGTGGAAGTGGACATTCAGATATGCGATGCTCTAGCTACAGGGTCCACCATCTACGACCATCAGACCAGGCCTCGTCGTCTCCAGGATGGAGAGCTGGGGGTGCTGGCACACTGGGGGAGCAGACTTTGGACAAGCTACCCTATTTTAATACAGTCACCTAGTTTTGAAAGTGGGAATCAGCAATGTCTTCAGGAAGTTGCTATCAGGACCTGAAATTTGCCGAAGTACATAATAATGCACAATGCAAGCAACAATTTAACTGTAATTCAACTCGTTCTGAATTAGCTGCACCAGCTCCAGGCAAAAACATTTGTTTAGTGAGCAGAGCAGTTCAAGGATAGATAAATAAAATTTAAACTATACTGAGGATAGGATATAAAAAGTAGTGAGAACATTACACTGAAATTATTGAAAGCCTTTTCCTGACTACTGCCTTCAGTTTTGATTACCTCAACCCATAAAGGACCTAGCAAAATATTTTCCAAGCAGAAAGTAAAATACACTGAAGTACAGTAGTGTTCAGCATTACAGAATATTAGAAATGGTGTTAAGAAAAGCCTTCTAAAAAGACAAAGTGGATTCATAATAAATAATTTGTAGTTTAAGAAAAAAATAAAGAAAACTAGTTTTCTAGATAAGATTCCAAGTGGAATTAAATCATAAAACAGTACCTTTAAAAATTAAGTTTTTATATGAAGTATCCATTACGTACTATAGAAGATTAAAAGGCAATAATTGTGAAGTGTTTTAATTTAAGAGTTATATATATAGTTGCTATAGCAACAATTTTTCAAAAGGGCTTATCAATGTATAATAAACATAATAAATATAACACTGATAATGTAGTCACTTTTCTGATGCTCACGGTAAAAATAAACAAAAACCCCAAATATGTGTTTCTACCCCAAATTTCATTGGCATATGCGTATGTAACTAGAGCATTTCTTCTAATTCAAATTACCTGACTCTCCAGATAATATTATTTCACAAGAAAAAAAGTGTATTCATTTACATTGCCCCATGTTCCTAGCTTGTCACTAAACTCATTTTGTAATCTAACAACACCAAACATTTATTTGGCTTTTGCCACTTATATTAAAAATGGGAACATTCTGACTCTACTCAAGTATTAATAGGCTTCATCCTCTATTTCTCAAGCATTTTAATAGCTTGTTGTGACATTCTTAGAGAAAATGCACTTTAAAAAAATGTATTATCGGTGACTCAACCACAAAGTCTCTCTATTAAAGCCATTACCAAACCAATACTATTATGGAAAATGAAAGAGAATGTTTAAAATGTAGTTCTTAGCAGTACTACTGCTGAGTTTTAGAGGATGCTGAATATGAAAAGATAAAGTTTTCTTTATTAATGCAGATGAGTCAAACTGGAAAGAAAAAATTACCTAGGTGATTTATTGCCTGCCCCTCCTCCTGCTTCATTTCCTTGTATCACTTCCAGAGTTTTTCCCTGATGGAATTAGAGAAGCCCCGAGTGAATTAGCTAAGAATGTATACATAGTCAAAGAGCAAAAACCTTCTGGGATAGACAGAGTTAGAGATGAAATCCATGTCTCTACTCCAGATTTTGCATTTAGAAGATGCAAAAAAGAAAACCACTAAAATCTTTAAGAACAACCCACCAGATAATTGGGAGGCAAGCATATAAACAGGGTCAGTTTCAAGAGTCACATGCTTAAGTGCAAAGACTTGGCTGCCAAATTCTTCCCTCCCAGGAAATACATTATGAATTGCAGAGAACGAATTGCTTAGAAAAAGAGTCTCTAACAAGCCCATGATAGAAGTCATTAGTGTTTAACTTCTCCCTCTTCCCAGATAAGAGGTTGACTGAGAAATCCTGCTTGAAAACTCCCAAGCTCCAGAGAACCAGTAAGGAAGATTTCAAGTAATGAGGCCTGTGTACCCTGCCTACAGGAGGAGGTATAATACTGAAAAATGGTTGTGAAAGGCTCCCCAGACTTCCATTTCCACCATTATGACAGACCCCACACCCTGAAGACCTCCTCCTGACTGTCCTGGCTGAAACAGCTAAAATACTGGATAAAATATTTGAAACACGTTTTGTAAAAAGGTTTGCCAAGCTGGCAGAGAAACCATCTGTTAGGTGCCAAAAATTAAGAGTAAATGGGAGGTGTGTGAAGGCCACAGGGACTCCCTACTACAAAGGGTCCTGCCAAGTGCTGGACCTCTAACTTCCCTCCTGATGGCCTCTCAGCACAAGAGGGCAGATTCAAGCCCAAGGCTCACTGTGGTGAACAGTTTCACAGATGAGTATCAAGTTTCCAGGAAAAGCTGGAATTCCAAAGGTTTTTTGTTCCCTCTGAAAAGTCACCAAAAACTATGAAAAGGAATGTATTCCTCCTGCCAGTATAACCACTCACTTAGTTGCTTACAATACAAATTCATTCTCCTACAAATCCAGAAGCCAGAACTCTAAAGTCAAGGTCTTGGCAAGGCTGAATTCCACCTGGAAGCTCTAGGGAACAATTTGTGGCCTTGCTTGCTATGGACTGAAATGCACCCCCCACAGAATGGTGATTGTATTTAGAGATAACATCTTTAGTCTGCAAGTAGGTTAAGTGAAGTCATCATGGTGAGCCCTTCCTTATCTGCGAGGGCATGTGGCTTCACAAGAGAAGGAAGAGACAAAGGAAAGAACCATGTGTAAGGAAGGACCATCTGAGGACTTAACCAGGAAGGTGGCCATGTGCAAGCCAGGAACCTCTACCTGAAGTGGACCATTCTGGCACCACCATCGTGGTACTTCTAGTCTTCCAAACTGTGAGAAAATAAATTTCTTTGCTTAAATCTGTGGTATTTTATTATGGCAGCCCAAGTAACCTAAGACATTGCTTTTCTCAACTTCTTAAGACCTACTGTATTTCTTAGCTTGTGACCCATCCCTCTTATAAGGACCCTTGTGATTTTCCTGGGCCTATCCAGATAATCTGGGATAAGATCAAGATCTTAACCAGATCACATCTGCAACATTCTTTTGCAACATTAATATGTTCTGGGGACTAGGATGTGGACTTTGGGGGCTTGGGGGTATTATTTAGCTTGCCACAAAGTATTGAAGAAGAAATTGTCTAGTTGTGACAAAAAACTGTGTAAGATGGTGGAAATTAAGATCATTAATCGCGTGCACACACACACACTCACAAAAAAAAAAAAAAAAACCTTAGTTCTCTTATTGAGCTACCAAGACTGCCATGTTGCATTAACAAAACTCAATTGGGGGGATCTGGCCGGGAGCAGAGGTGGTTGCCGGCTCTAGGGGGGAGTTTGGGCCCTTCAGCGCCATTTTGCTGCTTCCCTGGCAGAAAGAGACCATCTTCGGCTGCCTGGGTCCTCAGAGCTGGGCTCAGGTCTTCCGGAAGGGCCATGCTGCGACTCCTGATGAGACCTGGCCTGGAGCAGAGGCGGTCGCCAGCTCCAGCAGGGAGTTTGGGCCCTTCGGCGCTATTTTGCAGCTTCGCTGGCAGAGAGTGACCACCTGCCACTGACTGAGCCCCCAGCAAGGAGCTCAGGCCTGCCTGGGCTCTCAAGCCCAGTGTCTCCATCACTGAGCACAGTTCTGTGCCCTTACCCCAACTCGGTCTAGTGCCCAGGTCCACACCATGGCCCGGGGTCTAGCACCTTGCTGTATCTGATTGTCCATCAACACCAGATTGTCTCTACCCAGAAGCATTGATCATTCCCAACCTGGAGGTAGTGGGACAGCAGCTATCTTGGGTCACCACTTGAACAAGCACCTCTCAAACATCAGGTAAGTTACTGGAAATCTGCAGGGACACTTTAAGTCTTTACAGGGAAATTGCAATCCCTCTGATTTGCACTACTAGAGGGGAAGATACACGAGCAAAATGAGAAAACACGGGAAGAAAGTGTGCCAAACAAACCTAGATGATACATCAAGAGAACCCAAAGACAGCATGGTAGAAGGAATGACAGAAATGGAGTTCAGAATGTTCATAATTAAAATGATCCGAGAAGAGAATGTGACAAGAGAGCAAATTCAGGCTATGAATAATCAGCTAATAGAGCAATTGCAGGAAGCAAAAAAAATCATTTCAACAAAGAGATAGAAGTTCTGAGAAAAAAACAAACAGAAATCCTTGAAGGAAACAAGGAAACGAAGGAAACAATAAGCCAAGTGAAAAACTAAATAGAAAACATTAACAGAATAGATCACTTGGAAGACAGAACCTCAGACAATGAAGACAAAATATTTAATCTTGAAAACAAAGTCGAACAAACAGAGAAGATGGTTAGGAATCATGAACGAA
>JAJEJO010001604.1:0-22539 GCA_020662805.1 Glaucomys volans | reverse complement strand
AAAAAAAAAAAAAAAAAAAAAGAAAGTGAGACCTGAAAAACAAAACAAAACAAAACTCAATTGGTATACTACAGGTACTGATCAATCAGAATGGATTTGCCAACGAATAAATCTGCACTACTCACAATCATGTGGAATTATATCATCAGCCCTGCTTCCACCCATATGCTCTTAAGTCACATCTAAAACACACAGACACATAAATATTGACAAGAAAAAAGTGGAAGAAGATATACCAAATAAGAAAGTTGGTAAGTGACGAGAAAAAAAAAAAAATCATTCCCATAGCTATAGAGTCACTATGTAATCCAAGTTACAGAATTGAGATTTTTAATGTTTGCATTTCATTTCTTGCTCTTGCCTGCAGCAAAACCATTCATCCTAGACAGGTCCGATTGCTGCTGGTAGTTTGGCAAAAAAAAAATATGGGGACTTAGGAGAAAAATACCTACTGCTTTATTGATACACCCGTGGGTATTGTCACTTATTATTCTTGTTAGTCGATTTAGTTTATAAGAGGAATCCATTCAAATTTTTTAAATTAAGCTGCCATCATGTTCCTATTACATCCCTCTTTAAATTCCTTGTTTCCTACTTCACAGCCAGGTCAACTTTTCCCATTGCTGCAGCATCTCATTTGCTCCTCACCAAGTCTCTGCCTTTCTGTGGTATCTTGCCAAGCTCTGTGAGCTATGACTTTGATCAGAATGTGTTCCTAGTGGTAGGATTTGAGGCAGACAGTCGGAAAGGTATTGGTCCTATTGAATCAGGTATCTTTGTTCCACAATTCATATGCCTGCCGAAAGAAAAACAATGACACATTGTATCCTGCTCTAAATAATTAGCTAAAGATAAATTGAAATCTAAGAACTGGAAAGCAAAGAACAATTTACCCTGCTTACAGTTTCAATAAAGAGGAAAAATGTTTGTGTAGATGCCAGAAATTATGCTGTAAGTTTTATTGTAATGCAAGCAGCCAACCCTGGGTAGTTAACATAATAAAGGAAAAAGAATAAATCCCTGTCCTGTTATTGTCTTTCAGATCCTAGAGATCTGCAAAAATTGTATTGGGGGGAGAACATCAGTCAAATGACTTCTCCGTGGAAACACTAATGCTCAAGAAATGTTGGGAAGCTCTAGAACCATCTTGTTCCTGTTTTCTACATCAATCATATATTACACTACAAACAAAAATCCAATTCATTTCTCATGTGTAACAAAGTCCAATTTTTTCTTTTAACTTTTTGAATTATCATGCTGAAAGAAACAACTTTTCTAAAACTTCTTTTGGAAACAATCCTTGTTTCACTTTTAGAGGATGAGTATTAGAAAAAACAATAAATGCACAAATTAACCTATAATGGCAGAGCAGATCAGTGGAATGGGGTCAGAGAGGCAATGAGGAGCAGCAGAGGGGGCACGGGAATGCAATGTGGCAATGGTTTCACGTGTTCCTGTGTCCAAACTTCCAGTGTTACACTTGGAATTTGTACAGTTTATTGCATGTCAATTATAGCACCATAAAGCTATTTTTTAAAAAAAATAATAGAATTAGAAAAACACTACTTTTATTTCCTAACAAAATAATATCAAACAATGACTGTTAATAGAAGACTTCAGTGCCTTCAGTACCTGAAACTACTCAACTTCAGTATCACTAAAAGTGGGACAATCAGACACCGTGGCCTCTTTAGGAAACACCTGGTATCATCTGACTATTCTTGAGAAAAATTTTTTAGAAGTATCTAAATATAATCAAGCCTCTACACTAGAGCTCTTTTATTTGTGAAATAGAAAAACAAGTTAAATGCCAGAAGGACAGAGACAAATCCAGAATGCGGCACATTCTACACAATGTGACCCAGTTTCTGCACAGATCAAAGACATGAAAAGAAGAGGCCGCAAGAGTCTGCTCTAGATTCAACACAAAGGCTAAGGGACTTTAAGTGCAACCAGTGGAATTTCTGGGAAGCTAATAAGTTGTGGTAAGGCCCTGCTTGCCCAGTCTTCAGGACAGCTGACACTATTGCTTGTTTTGTTAAGTATGCTATATATAATGTTGTGGTAATAAGCTGTCCTCATTGAGATGCATTAAGAAAGACAGGAATAACACGATATGTGGGATTTCCCTTAACATACTCCCAAAGTGTATTTTTTAAAAAGGAAAATCAAAACAAAATGATAAATGAATGTGGCAGTATTCATGATCTTGATTCATCAACTACAGCCAGCTGATGGATCTGAATTAATATTACTTTTGTGTTCGTTTGAAATGACCAGTTGTTTTCAAATTGATTTCTTCATGAAACAGAATTCACCATTATGTCAATAATTCACTATTATGTAAACTGAATAATTCACCATTATTCAGTTTCTGAAAGCTTACAGAAATATATAAATATATAGCCAACTAAATGACTGTGTTGAAATTTTGACCAACGTACTATTTAAGAATACTTATATTGTCATTACCATATCCAATTGGTGTGCCTATCTCAAAACATTTATAGTGTGAGCACAGAATGCAGATTTTTTAGAAGCTCAGTAGACACTGTCCATAATGAGCAAAAAGCATAGTACCTCAAAAAAACAAAAAATATTCAGGGGCTGGGGCTGTAGCTCAGTGGTAGACCTGCTTGCCTAGCATGTGTGAGGCACTGGGTTCGATTCTTAGCACCACATAAAAATAAATAAAATAAAGGCATGCTGTCCATCTACAACTACATGTGCACTTGTGTTTGATATGTCAAAATACACTGTCACGTATAACTAAAAAATTTTTTTAATTTCTTTAATAAATTAGAAATGATCAAAAAAAATGAACTTCAAGTTTGTCAATAGTAACATCTGCTCCTAGTTTCCAAGTTCCTACTAGATGCCACACATTGTTCTAGGCCCCTTCAAGTATTATTTCCAATTCATTCTACAATATTAAAAGTTGCCATTATCATCATATTACAGCAGTGAAAAGAGAGGCTCAGGGAAAAAACTTGCTCAAGGGCACAGTTTTCTGGTTTCTCTGATACAAAGACCAGAATGTTCCAGAGTAAGGATTCTGACAAACTTGAACATGCACATGTTGACTATGCAGATTATGATTCTTTCCAAATAACCATGACCAGTATGCAGACACCACTGTAAAACCTTCAATTCATTTCAATATGTTTTAAAATTTGTGCAAAAAATTCCTGTACAGCAGCAAAAGAAAGTCTGTAAAGGATGTATTTGTGAGGTGCCTTTTCAGCCTGTCCATGCAGGATTCAAACCCCAAACACTACTTACAACCTAGGACCTTTGGCAAGTCAATTCATCTCAGTCCCCACTGGGCAGTATTGTGATGTAAACATTAATAAATGTTTATTGTAAGGATGAAATAAAATGAAATATGAGAAGCTTGTAATACCCAGGACATAGCTTGGATTCTAAATATTAACATCCTTACCCACCATTTATCATTTGTGTATGAAAGGACAATTCCAATGCTGACCTTCATCACTATTAGCCAAAACTAATATATATTACACAATACATTGATTTTTGGGGGGGCCTGGGGTAAGATGGTCCTAAAAGTCTCCATATAAAATTGTTTTAACCTAAACATGATACACAAGTTGGGGTTGTACTGCTGTTCTCAAGAGTTGCTGACTATGGACAGAAACATACCTTCCACAAATGTCACTTAGGCAGCTGTGTTAGGAAGGACTGTGACATCTACCCTGTTTGGAATCGCCTTGTGCCCTAACCAACCAGCAAAGCCTTCGGCTAAGTCAAACTGCAACACGTTGGTTATATCCAATGAGAGACAACATACTCCAAAAAACTAAAATCTGACATCATTTGGATGAAGACTTAAAAAATTAACTACTTTTAAATATGCTACCATATGCATACCTCAACTTTGGTAGGGTTGAGGTCTGGTATCTCAAGATACACCACTTTGATTGTTAGATCCGGAAAGAAAATTAAGATGTATCTTCATAGAAAAAATATCTGTGAGCTGTATTTAGTAGTAACCTACTATGATGCTCGATTTGGTCAAAGAGTTAAAAGTAAATCACTTTAAAATAAATCTAGGACAGCTACTTCTCTCATCTCTAAAGTAGTACTCATGTTCAAAAGATACTAAATTTTCCACTTTTAATTAGCTGCCATTTTGAAGTCAACCTCTAAACAGCATAAAAGGGATCAACTCACAGGAATCCAAGTGTGACAAAAATCAAGACTTTGAAACACAAAATGCCACCTTTTGCACTTTTGCAATTCCCAGTCCTGGCTGTCATTTTTGGAATGGTAGACTGACAGATGAAAGACAATTACAAATTCCCCTTCCACTCTTCATAAAGCTTCTCCATTTTCACAGCTCCAATAAGCTGGCCACCAGAGGTTTAGTATAGGAAAATTAAGACCTGTTATATGCACTGAGTAGATCTTAGGAGTTTTTTATAGGGTGCCCAAGAGACTTGGATACATTATATAGCTCCAACAGCTGCCAATATTTATATTTGAAGTCATTACTCACCAGGGATTGAGACAACTCAAGAAGATGAGAAAACTTCCTGAATTTCAGACAATGTGGGATAAAAAGTGTGTATGGCATATAGACTGATACCCCAGAGTAAGTTGAAGTCCCTGTGGACTTTCGCAGACTTAGAAAATAAAAGCCAATCACATGTAGGACCCAAGTTCTACCCAGTAGCAAGTAATATTGAGACAAGACTACAGTGCCACAGAACTATTAAGTATATTTGGGGCAAATTTTTTGCAAACCATATTTGATGAAGAAAGAGAAATTTCAAAAACTTTCATGATTTATTCATTCCATGAAATAGTGGTTGTCAACTTCTATGTATGTAAAATTCATGGTGGATTCATATTACAAAATTTGAATCTTGGAAGTCAGCCTAATAGGTCCTGCTTTAGTAGACCTTGAAAAAGGACCTTGGGAATCTGAATTTTTAATAGGCACTGCAAGTAATTATAATGAACATGATCTGAGAATTCTATTTTCAAAACAGGAGAAAAAGGAACAAACACAAATAACTCTGTGTGAAAGTAAAATACAGATAAAACCCTAAATTTCAAATATATGTGGAAGAACTACCAAAGCCAATAGTGATTAAGCAATATGTTTGATGAAGTGGGATGGGGAGCAAAAGCAGAGCTCAGAAATAGCTGTCACAGTCCACAGCTTGAAACTGGAGGACAGACACTGAGGTGCAAAAATCTGAAGTCCTTTATTGCAAAGGAGGATCAGGTTATACAGGTAAACATCTGGAGCTTAGTTGGACTAGATGTGGCTCTGAGAAGCAGAAATGGCAGAGTCCCTCACATAAGCTCCATTTCTAAGTAGTGGCTGCTGGGGGAAAAAAGAAACTTTCAATAGTGGTGCAAAGTTCACCAACTGCGTATGTGACTTGAGAAACTTTACAACAAATTCACACAAAAATGTTAAAGGAGAAAAATTCCATCCAGTCTAGAATCCAATCTTGACTCCTCCCCAACCTGATCATCTTGCAAAAGCTAGTATGGGAAATAGTCACCTCTTTCCAAGATGAGAAATCAAAAAGAAAGTAAAACAGGGTTATTAAAAAGTATCACAAGAAAAAACAAGACAAAGAAAAAACTTTCACCCAAAACCTTTGGCCATGAAGGCAAACAAAAATTGTCCTCTAAACTTATACCATGAATTTTTAAACTGAGGAAAGTAATCACCCCTATTAAATAATATCACACTGCAGGTCAAAGAGTTCACAGTAAAGATGGAGGAAAACGTAGGAAGAAATGAAACATGACCAGCAGAGGCAGAGAGTGGGAATGGGTGATGGGGGCATTCGTAAAAACAGGAAATGAAAACTAAGGATTTGCAGGGAGATTTCACACAGCTCAAAATACAGAAAGGGAAACACAGTAGGAAAGACAAAGTAAAATTAAATGAATGCAAAGTTTTTTTTAAAAAAAAATTACAAAGTGATAATTACTGAGAAAAGGTGTATGCATAATTTGCTATCCAAAAGGTGATAATAAAATAGGGCAGAACACTGATTTATAGAAAAGGGAAAAAAATCCTGAAATGAAAAGAAGGAAAAAAAAAATTGAAACTATACATAAAAGGGACATCATATCCTAAGGAAAATTAACTCAGAATAGTAAAGAACAAGAATAGTCCAGCAAGGTTTGAATACTTCAAAGATAAGAATTACTTGAGCAGTCATGCAAAAAGTGGTCAAGTTAGGAATGAGGATAATTAAAATCAGTCTTCTCCCCAGAGCTAATCAACTTCAGAAGACAAAGAAAATTCATACCAATTCCTGATGCATCAAAGCATGAATCTAGAATTTTGTGTAAATTTGCCAATTTTATATAAAAGATCCATTTTATAGGTCATTTCAATAGGTGTTTTTGTGTTCTTAATAAGAGGGCAAGGTGACATCACCTTCAAAATATCACAAGCTTCTCAAAACCTGGATCAGATTCCAGCAACACAAACAACCCATCTCCCATTCCAACATCTGTTGCACACGCCGGCTACCGCTACCAGCATAAGGCCTCTCTTCTGACCCCCAAGCATCTTGTGAGAGCCCTACTGGTGAAGGAACCTGGGAAACAGTCTGCAGGGGCTCCCACAGAAAGGAGCCAAAGTGGTACAGCATTGCCTGGGAAGAGCACAGAATTAGGTCTGCTCCCCACAAAACAGCACAGGCCCCATGAGATTTCCTTCCTCTTACTGCTTCCTTATCATTAACCAAAGTAGCATTATCAAGTCAAGATAAATTTTAAAAGTTGTATCTCAAAATTATATGCCCTTTGATATCAAACTCATAAATCCATGAGTAAGATTCATTGGGAGTATCAGCAATAACCATAAAAATATCAGTGAAGCCTTCATTGTTTTAAAACTTAGAGCATGTGACCATTATGGTGAACAAGTGGAATACAGAAGGATGCTATCAAAGATCAACTATATCCACCTCCAACTGCCCCTGAAAACACACCTGGCCCTCCTGTCCCCCTGAACCAGAGCAAAACCACATGCAAAATCCAAAACTATTCTGGTTAATCCTGACTAACAAAAAGTTACATTTGATCCAGAGGACATTCTCAGTCCAGAATTCACATTACCCAGTCTCACAGAGTCAAAACTGAAAACTTCCTTGAAAGGTAAGCTTCTTTCTAAACACACTTAGTTCCAATTTGAGTCAGAAAACCATGGCAAAGGGAGCAGCAACATCAAGCCTTTTTGCAAGGCTTGGCTTCTTCCTCTCCTCAGAACCAATGGTGTTCTCCAGAGTTATCACTGGAGCAGGAGAAGGGCTCAGTCCCACAAGAGCATTCTTTCACTTTAAATGCCAATTTCAAATAGTAGGTCCCAGTTTACCCCACTTTTATCTGACTTGCTTATCAATCAGAGCTTCCCATAACCCCCTCCTCAAGCTTGGCAATTTGCTGTAATGACTCATAAAACTCACAGGAACATTTCACTATTACTGTTTTGAAGATATTACCAAAAAACTATATATAAAGAACCAGATAATGAGGAACATAGAGCAAGGTCCAAATCCAGGAGCTTCTTGCCCCTCCCAAAGTTTGGGGCACCCACCAGGCACATAGATGTGTCTATCAGGAAGCTTGCCTAAACTCTTCATTTAGAGTTTTTACAAAGTTTCCACAGGTAGGGCAATTTAAATCATGCTGTATTTTAACAACCATGCCCTATCCTAAGCTTTCCAGGGAACTCAGCCACCTGTCATTTCACTAACATACAAAAAGATACTATTTTCACACTGGAGATTCTAAGGGTCTTAGAAGCTCTTGCACTAGCACTCAGAACTAAGACCAAATACTCTAACAAAATTTGCTAACACCCCTGTCACTCAAAAAATTACAAGGATTTTAGGGGCTCTTTCAGGAACTAGGGGACAGAGACCAAATATGTATTTCTTATTTTTAATCACACTGGCACAGCTACCTCTGGGATTAAATAGTGTTTAAAGCTGCCATTCTCTCATGGAGCACAGTATAACTTATTTGGAGACTTTCTCTGATCTCTAGCATCTCACCTGCTTTTCCAATATATAAGTATTGCCCCTCTGGTGTTTATGATGTCACTTGCCTTCTTAGACAGCATCCCTTTAAAAATGACCCTAGGCCAGTACCTTTGTCATGACAGAATGGTGCTATGTAGGTCTGTTTACTATGTAAGTACTATTATATTCCAAAACAGAATGTCAGATTTTGTTGAGACAGATTTGCTGAAGGTTTACTTTTAAGATTCCCAGATGCTCTAAGGCTTTTAGTTTGGTGGGAATGAGGCAAGATGCTAATGAAGGTCACCAGGGGCAGGAGGCGGTAGGGTCTTTGGGGCAGAAGCTAAGGGAAGGAGGAAGCCTCCCTCATCAATGTAGAACTTCAAGGAAGGCCTCCAGGACCCTCAGCAGAATTTATACATATGCCCCACTGACAGACCTCAGCTTCCAAAAGGCCCCCGGGAGACAGCAAGTTATTCAGAAAAGCAGGGTCAGGATCCAGTTATGCAAGATGCTCCTGCCCCCCAATTTTCCTTCTCCATACCCAACCCACATACACTACCTTCACAGACACAAGAGAAATCAGAAGTGAGGGGAGCAAATTATGTTCCTAAATAGGCAATACCCACCTCCCAACTCCACACACTGAGGTTGGAGGAGAAAGAACAAAGCAGCTTCTCTGCATTCTTGCTCCCCAAGCATATGAGAATAGGGATGTAGGTGATATTAATCCAACACCCATGACATTATATACCAGGGCACTAAATAATTTTATCCTCACACAATACAATGAGGTATCTACTAGTGTCCCTATGTAAAGGACAAGAAACCAAAGACAGTTTGCCCAAATTTACCTATCTAGTAACTCCCCACAGAACTCCCACATTTTCTAGCTCTGGCTCAGGAGTCCTTGTTCTTAAACACTATCCTATGTTAAAGGAAAAATAAAGCTCTAAACAAGCAGGATTAGACTTTTATTAACTAAAAAATGAATGGGAAGCAAGCAGACTTGCCCAAGATGTCCCTAGATAGGAAGGAGAACTGATAGACACTTAGGGGTTGTGAATGAAAAGGAATAAAAGAACTTTGTACTGAATAGACACTCAGCCTAAACAGTAATGGGGCAAAATGGGGATCACCAACACCTCCTTTATTCTTCCTGACCACAAAATTGCAGTCTAATTGTTTTAGTCAGCTTTTGCTTTGCTGTGATGAAAAGATTGACAAGAACAACACAGAGGAAGAGAAGTTTATTTGGGGCTCATCATTTCAGAGGTCTCAGTTCACAGATGGCAGACTTCATCGCTCTGGGCCAGAGGTGAGGCAAACACCATGATGGAAAGGTGTGGCAGTGGAAGGCAGCTCAGCACATGACACAGAGAGCTCTCCTCACCAGGGACAAAATAAACCCAAAGGCACACCCCCAGTGACCTACCTTCTCCAGCCACACCCTATCTGCTAATAGTTACTGCCCAGTTGATCATTATCCGTGTATTAAAGCACTGATGAGGTTTAAACGCTCACAACCCAACATTTCACCTCTGAAAATTTTTGCATTGTCTCCCACGAGATTTTGGAGGATACTACATATCCAAACCATAACAATTTGAATCATCAAACACAGTCCTAAACTTGAGCCAAAGCCAACCTCCATGGTGCCAACTGCTGCCTCTTCTTCCACCTGTTCTGCAGTCCCCTTTTTTCTAAGACATTTATTCCTATCCTAAGTCCACTATTTTAAATTCTATCTGACTCCAACCTACTGTGTAGACTTCAACTGATTACCTTTCTGCTTTCTCTGAATCCCCATTCTCTCCATTCCCTGTCTAATTGCAAGGCTTTGTCTTCCCCCAGAGTGCTCTATCACCTGCAATCCTCAGCCCTATCATTTCTGCATCTCCAATTTCCTTTTGTTTTCAACTCAAAAAATTCTGAATCTACTATCCATCAGTCTACCAATATACAATCAATGTAGAACTTGAAGTTAAGACAAATTTGGAAGTCAGAAAAGATGACTCATTCTAAATTTCTGTTCTGAAATCAACAGGATGTGTGAGCACTACCTAAGAGCTCCCATAAGACCCCCAAGACCCAATGTCAGACAGACATAATTCCCTAGGCTAGATGGAAGCGAATTTTCCCTGAATACTTGATGTGTCTTAGAGCATCTCTTTAATACATAAAAGCCCCTCGAAATTCTCAGGTTATATTAGCACAGGAAATATTGTCTTTAATGGATCTTACCCAACCCACTATCATGAACATGACCACATTCAAACAAGGACATCCTATTTCCTTTTTTTAGTAAAAGTATGTACAATTTCTAGGAAAATATGTACAAGTTCTGACTTGTTTAATTCAGCTTGAATCAGAGAAAAGATCATCTTCTCAGAAAGAGACCCCCTTGAGCTACTACTGAAATTGGCTTCTGTTTCAAAATCATTCTTCTGAGATGCTCAGTACCCACACTCCCCCCTCCAATATCCTTTGTTATGGCTCAAGCCTGAAATCAGTATGTGGTTCCTAATTCAGGACATGCTTGGGGTGTCTGAATTTACATAAACACTCCAGGAAATCTCTCCTGTTAGGACAGGTACTGACCTCATGGCGTATTTTCATTAATGCAACACTAAAGAAGCTTTCCTGTGGTGAGATGCAGCCCTGTCCATTAGAAAGCAGGTCATTTGGCTGCCCTACTGAGCTCCCCTATAATCAGTCAGGGAGCAGAAATGACTCAGCACACAACATGGACTAAAATGGTCTAGGAATCTGTTTTCCAAGGCAAATGCCAGTACCCTGATAGCTATGAAGCCAGAATTGGACAGGCAGTTAGTGTAGAAATCAGGGAATCTGGTCAAATCGAGGAATGGAGGCCATCAGAGTCTGAGAAGTTGGAGACCCCTCCCCCCCAATATTGGAATGTCAGTGCCTCCAGAGCCCTTTGATCACCAAGGTTACCTGCTTAACTGCCCCTCCCCAAAACTGCAAGCAGGGAGTTGCTAATTAATACCTCCTGGTCCCCCACCTGAATCTCCATGTGGCCCTTCCCTCTGCCATTTGCATCCCACCTTTTTGCTGTGTCACCACCACCGCCCTATGGGCAGAAAGGAAAGATAGATAAAGGTCAGAGGAAGGGGCAGAACAAAGAAAACCCTAACATATAAAAGATGTAGGGTGCACTCACTTCTCAGGGGGATTCTAGAACATCAGTCATGGCCCTCCCCCTTCTCCCTCCCAGGAGAAGTTTGGGTTACTACTTTTATTTTTATTTATTTATTTATTTATTTATTTTTGAACCAGGGATTGAACTCAGGGACACTCGACCACTGAGCCACATCCCCAGCCCTATTTTGTATTTTATTTAGAGACAGGGTCTCACTGAGTTGCTTAGGGCCTTGCTAAGTTGCTGAGCCTGGCTTTGAACTCCCAATCCTCCTGACTCAGCCTCCCAAGTCGCTTGGATTACAGGCGTGAGCCACCACGCCCGGCTGTGTTACGACTTTTAAATAAAACCTGCTTAACATGCTTGCCTTGGTGTGCTTCTCTGGTGTTATACTTCAACACCTGAGGAAGCAGAACTCGTCACCAGTATACGGTGGTATCAGCTACGCACGTAGACTCTCCACAGTGCCTACAGATAAGCACATCCCAACCTCATTACAGAGCTATCGACCGCAGCCAAGCACTTGAAATGTGCTATGTGTCGGATAAATCGGGTATTTCACTTTCCAAATACTAAGTCAAATATGCTTCGTCATAAATAAAGCAGACATTAAAATAAACAAATTGTCAATATCACCTTAATTGTACCACACAGTAAATATTGAACACTGCATCTGGCAGCTCTCTAACAGTAATTAGGGTTGCCAATTTAGCAGAGAATGCTAGTTTGAAATTTTGCTATATAACTATCATTTCTTAGGCTTCAATGGGGGAGAGGAGCACACCCTACTGTGCCTGTGAGCAAGTGTCAGTGACAAACATCTTTTGTCTTTATGTGGGCACAGCTGGCCCTAAGCTATTAAAACTAAGTTCTCAAGTACACTGGCTGTCTCCATTTAATTTTTATGGCATGTGGTGGATTGCTCCCTCTATCTTAAGCTATCCAAGACAACTCATCTGGCAAGATTTTTGCCAGTAAGACATAACTCAGTTATGACATGTAAGGTGTGAAAATTTAAATGTCCACATAAAAGGAGTCTTTATACCAGTGGATCTTAAATATTGACAAACATGGATTCATATCTTAATTCTCTAAAAACAGTCCTTTTTTTTTTTTTTTTACTTAAAATTATGTATGCCAGTCAAGAGGAAGGAATTTGGGGGGCAAAAAGTATCTGTTTGGTTTCTTCATCCATTTTTTAATTTTGTTCTTTTTTTTTTTTTTGGCTACTGAGTTATATGAGTTCCTTATATACTTTGTATATTTACTGGTTTATAGGTATTTTCTCCTATAGACTGCTTTTTCATTTTGTTGACTATTTGCTGTGCTGCATCTCTGTAGATAGATGTAATCTCACTTGCTTATTTCTACTTTGGTCACTTGTTCCTATAGTATCACATCCAGAAAGTCTTTCCCAAGACCAAGGTCATAGAGCTTTTCCCCCATTTTCTTCCAGATGTTTTAGTTTCCATTCTTACATGAAATGTTTAATTCATGTTAAAGTGACTGTGTATGGTGGAAGGTCCCAATTTCAACCTTTTGCATGTGGATACCCAGTTTTACCATTTTTATTTCAGTACCATACTGTCTGCTTATTATAGCTTGGTAATATAATTTGAAATCAGAAGATGAGGGCTTCACCTTTGTTGTTCTTGCTTAGATTGCTTTGACTACTTGAGATCTTTTGTAGTTTCAGATGAATTTTAGGATTTTTCGATTCTGTGAAAAACTGCCACTTGCATTTTGATAGGGATCATACTGGTCTATAGTTCACTTTAGCTAGTATGGAAATATAAATGGCCAAAGGTATTTGAATAGTCATCTGACCTCACTTATCATTAGGGATATGCAAATGAGGACAATGAGGTATCACCTCCTTGTTAGAATGGCTATTAAAAGGTCAGAAGACAGCAAGTATTAAGGCCACAAAGAGGAAACATATGCAGTCAGTGAGAACGTAAATAGATGCAGCCATTATGAAAAAGACTATGGAGGTTACTCAGTTATAAATACAACCAATATAATCCAGTAATCCTACTTCTTGATACATATCCAAAGGAAATAAAATCACTGCCTCAAAGAGATATCTGTACTTCTGTGTTCATTTTAACATTGTTCATAATAGGCAAGATCTGAAACAGACTAAAGAACCTATTGATTGATAAGGAAATTATGGTGTACATATACACAATATTCAGCCTTTAAAAAAGGAGGCCATTTTAAACAATGAACCTGGAGAACATCATAGATGAAATAAGCCAGACACATCAAGACAAATACTGCATCACCTCATTTACATATGGAATATATCCCTATTTTCATGTGAAAAAGTGGAGACTGCATGAGGTTATTGATAGGCTAACAAGTCTCATGGTAAGAGCTAAAAGATATTATTTTGAGGTAAATATGCAGTGTGTATGAAGAAAGATTAACTTATTGTTTTCACTGATGGTCACTACATTTCCACTAATATTACCAAGTAAACAATGAAATAATTTTCCACTGAAACTTATCTGTTTGGATCAAGTAAATAAACCACATTTAAATGAAGGAAAACTTATTCAATGAATTCTGAGGCTCACTTCAAGATTCCAGTTATATATTTTTATCTACTTGTTTTTTTCTCAACTCATTTGTAATTTAATGATCTAAATAGGTAATAGACTCTTAGACCACACTAAGCATCATCATCCACAGCAAAAGAAACCAGTCCCTGGACAGCGTCTCCACAAGGTCTCCCAAGAGAGGACTGAAACACATTGCTCCAGCTCCCCGCAGCTTTAGAAAGGTCTGTGAGAACAGGTATGTAAACTCCTGCTGCCACCACCGGGTCAGGTCACAATCCTTCCATCTCTCTTACACACAGAGGCTTCCATGTGAGTTTGCACACTTAAAGAAAATGTCTAAAGGCAAAATGGTGCATAAGTTCTCAGGTGGTATCAATGGCTTGCTAAGCATGGCCCTTCTATCATTCCACCCTTTGTTTTCTCTCTTTATCCCATCTCCTCTCATCTCCTTAGAGTGGATCAAGGTATTTATACTTAGAGACAATGAAATATCTGACACTAAAAAACCAGGATGATTTCTTACACCATCTTACTACCCACCAGAATGACGTGACTCACACGTCACGTCATTTAGATTTGGAAATCTAAAGTCAGATTTCCAAAGTGAAAAAATTCAAAGGTAAATCAATGATCCAGACCTGAAACACTTGAACAAAGGTCCAGTCACTGAACCAACCAACATTTTGCCTCCCTGACTCAGTTTGCCTCTTAACTCTTTTCTTTCTGAGCCACTTTCTTCTGTAGTTACCTTTGATTCCAGGAACCGTAAGTCTGATTGATGAACATCTTTATGGCAAGGAACTGAAACTACCCCCAAAGAACCAGTGGGTCTCACAAAGCAGATTGCCCCATGATGAGATGGCCCCCCTAAGCAGGATCAACTACCCCATAATGGAACCAAGGCTGCCCTTCTCAGAAGGTGCAGTCATCTTAGGAGGAACCAAATTACCCCTCAAGCAATGATGACCTTCCCAGAACTTCCTGAGATAATGACCAATCAGTCTATGGCCTGACCAGCTGTATAAACCTCCCAACCATGCATGCATGCTCCCAACCCTAGTCTTCTTCTATAAATTCTTAAAGTTTCTATCAGCCCCTTTGAAGACAAATCATTGGCCACTGTTCTTCTCAGTATGGCCACACAGATAAAAAGCTCCTTTCCTGCCCTTTACCACTGCTCAGCTCTTTGGTTGATTTATCAGAATAACCTGGTTTCATATGACCGTCAGAGCCAGGGTCTTTGTCCTAGGACTCTGGTAATATAGTCAAGAAACTCATGTTAAATATTCAAAGGACGAAGATTTTAAAGTCATTCTATTTTCCTTTGTATTATTAAAAATATGTTAAATTGCTGACACATAGTAAGATACTTATGTTTGACATTCAAATTTTCTAAAAACTTCTCTTTCAAACAGAATTGTACTAGAGTGCTTAAATATCATTTCAAAGAAAGAGCATGGCTGTGTTAGTAGCAATATCATACTATATAGGAATGCTAGGAAATATACACAAAGAGCTTGAAATTTTTTTCTACAGCACTTTGTATACAATGAAGTGTCTGAGAGAGAAATGATTTAAAAGGTGTAAGAGGAAGTTGCAAGTTTATTAAAAGAGCCTTTCATCATGTTAAAAAAAATTTGACCACTCAGCAGGGATGGCTTTGACAATTTGTACCACGAACAAACCAAAGCCCAATATAAACAGTAAATTGAAACTAGAAACTATACCAGGTTAGTCATAAACCACTAACAAACCTCAAACTAGGAATCTCCAATTCTAACCAACCAAAATTGTTTGTCTTGATTCTGCCATCACCTTGTGAAATTTCCTCCACCCACTCCTGGGGGAGGTATAGCTGCTTTTGGACGGGTGTTGCACTGATTTACTAACAGCTGAATGCTGAAACTCTTGAAAATTTAAGTGTGCTTGTTTGTCTTCTTTTCTAAACAGGTAGAACACACAAGTAGGTTTCAATTGTAATGTGTGATGTTTTGAACAAAAATGCCAAAAATTCTGAGTAGGAAACGCAAAACACATCCACAATTATACCACATATAAGCTTACAAAGCTAAACACTATATTAGAAATGTTAGCTAAAGTTTGTTACTAAACTCAGATGCAATACATAGGATTTCAGATCATGACTATTTTCTAAAACAAAAAAAAATTCATAGAACAAGAAAATTTCTACGGTAAACTTTTAAAGAGCTCTAAAATGAAGAAGCAGCAATGAAAATCCTATTCCTAAAGACCAGAATATTTAAAATAGAATTTATGAATGACATATGCATAGACACTTGCATCACTTGAGGACAGGGTACATTCTGAGAGTTGTATCATTAGGTGACTTCCTCTTTGTGTCATCATAATGTGCTTACAAACTAAGACAACTGTGACATCACTTAGTGATACAATCTTATGCAACTGCTGTTGCATATGCTGCTTTCCACCCAAATTTTGGTAAACATGGCAGGCATAACTATGCTTAGCAAGTCCAGGAATGGATGGATCGAGGTTCCATGCACCATGGAAACACCTTGTCCTTCCTGCATGTGCTGGTTATACTTTCATGGGCTTTCCCAACGGCAAGGAAGACATTCACGTGAACTGCAAACCCCAAGGATGATCAGTTGGTAGCCCCTGCAGAGTCTGAGCACCTTGTCCAGTTCGGATCCAGGGTTCTGGTTTAGCCAGCCAGGAGTCAGAGGTGGACCTGTTCCATTTAAACCACGTGAACCAAGGGTAAGCAAGGTGTCATAGTTTAGATATGAGGTGTCCCCCAAAAGCTCATGTGTGAAACAATGTAAGAAAAGAATATGCAGAGGTGAAATGTTTACCTGATAAGAGCCTAAACCTATTCAGTGGATTAATCCACTGATCTGGATTAATAGGATGGTAACTACCGGTGGGGCAGAAGGAATCAGATCACTGGGGACATGCCTTTGGGGTTTTTCCCTGATGAGCAGAGCTCTCTTGCTGGTTGCCATGTCCTGATTCACTTCCCTTCTGCCTTGATGTGCTGCCTTGCCTCGTCCTGGAGCTATGGAATCGGCCAATCATGTATTGAATGTTGGAACTGAACCAAAATAAACTTTTCCTCCCTTCCATTGTTCTTATCAGGTCTTTTGGTCACAGCCATGAAAAAGTGGACTCGAATACAAGGTACGATCTTTCACAGAGGAGCCAGGTCCTGCTACCATCAAATAAGCAAAAATATCTGACTCTCCCTACAATTCTTGGATATCAAGCAATAAGATGCAAAGTGTCAGATGACTGAACCAATCTCCTACATCTGTCAAGACAAAACAAAACCTTCGTTCAGCCACAGAATAGTAGAATATAGTTAAGTCTGGTCTTTTGGATTTGGGGTTTTTGTTTTTTGGTTTTTTGTTAACAGCCTTGAGATGTAGTTTATGTACCACACAATTCATCCACTTAAACAATTCAATGGGTTTTAGTATATTTATAGAGTTGTACAGCCACCACAATCAATGTTAGACCATTTAAACCATCTCAAGAAGAAATCCTGTTCCCATTAGAAATCATTCCCCATCCCCCCACTTTCCAGTTGCTGCAACCACTAATCAGTTTTTATTGTTGCTGATATACAAAAAACTGCATACACATCATGTACACAACTTGATGAGTCAGGAGACACACACACACCCATGAAATTATCACTGTAATCAAGGTAATACACATATTCATCACTTCTAAAAAAGTCTTTGTGCTTTATTTTTTCATGTTTCTGGGGGGAGTATTTTTAGTAAAAACACTTCACATGAGCTCTGTCATCCCAAGAAAAATCTTAAGTACACAATATAGTATTGTTAACCTCAGGCACAGATCTCTAGAAGTTACTCATATGTCAAAACTGAAGCTTTATAACCATTCAACAGGGTCTCAGGTCTCCTGCCCCAGCCCATGATAAACACCCTTCTACTCTGCATTTGCAAGTTTGATTATTTTAAATACCTCTGATAAGTGGGAAATACAAACCTCACCTTCTCATACACCACCCAAAGGCACTGATTTAGGGAGGTTCTTCAATTCACTGCTGTGAAGTGAATGACCTACCCACAAGAATTAAATCTGACAAGAAATGAACTACAGAATTGAATTGGCTAGCAATTACACATTACAATTGTCCAAAGATTTTTTTTTCCTGTAACTGTAAGTTACATAATTTAACCTCTGTTGTTACTTACCTTTTTACCTGTTTTAAGACAAGCACTGTGCTAGACCCACTATTTTTTCTTCTTATAATGCTGTTTAGTACAGTATCTTGGAGCTACTTACTATTTAATAAATATTTATTGATCTGTCATATTCTTTAATATTCCAGGAGAATTATGTTTTTCCTTTTTGGGTTCTCATCATTAAGCACACAAATAAGAGAAAACACCTAGGGAAAGGAGCAGGCTTCTTCTGTGTAGTCATACCCACATTTTTAAGAATTACTTAGATTTTACCCAGAAAACTAAAATGATTTCTTCCTCTTCAATTCATCCATTTGTTGCATAGAAGTTTGATGGTTGCTTACAATACAAATGCAAAAATTGAATTTTGAAGACAAGTCATGCTTGCTTTCTTTTGTTGATAGGTGACTTTATAGCATTTGAATCAAAAAGCAAATTGTAGTTATTTGCTGTAAGTAGCTTCCATTAAGATAGCACAACTATAAAACATTTTGTCTTTCATTTTAGTCAAACCCCTTTAAAATATATACCTAGCACTGAATAACAGTTTTATTATTTAGCAAATTCTTTGTACACTGTTTTTCAGATGCTTCATTATGTTTTTCTAAAACTAATTGTTACCATTTCCTCTTTTGAATTTATCATGTGAGATCTAACACTCTGCCTTCAGGAGATCAGGTTCAGACCAATAAGTATGTCTAATTCTAAAACATTTGTAGAAATTGAGGCTACATTGAGTGATCAAATGTATTATTAATACATTTTTCCCAAAATCAGAAAACCTTAATAGCAAGGAAATAAAATACCTGTGAGTCTATACTCCGAGTACAGGTGGAATTTCTCATGCCAATCTATCAATAAGACACCACAGCTGCCTGGAATGTTCATAATATATTAACATGGGTCTCAGTGCAACACCCATATGGAGCATATGAACGAGAGATCTGCCTCAGAGCTTCCCCTGTACCATTCTGAAATCTTTCTATAAGTTAGTCCTCAATTCAAGGCCTTGGATGTGGGGAAGACAAAGAGAACCTCCTTGCAGGAAGAACTACGAAGGGAGCTTAAATGCATGAAGTACTTGATACCTTCTATTTAGGGCAACTCTGTCCCTTTCTTTATATCCATAAAAAGAAATCAGGAATAGTCAAAGCACAAGAATGGGGGGTAGCAGTCAGTAAAACAAAGTACCACTAAGATGCCACATGAGAAATGGCAGTATCATACTAAACTTTACTACAAATTTTAAATTTATTTCCAATAAAGTAGTATCTATTTATATAGATAAGTAGGCATAAATATTTAAAAATACTTTTTGGTATGTCCCAGGAAACATTTTTTTACATCTAGGCTCTCCATTTCTTCCCTTTACCAAATTGTTTCCCTTATAGCCCAGTGCATTGTTCTGCACCAATAAGTTAAGCAGTTGACAAATGCAATTGGGTTATTAAGACTCTTATTTTCCCTTGATAACATTAGTTTCCAACCCATGACTACTTAAGGTGTTTAAATAAGTTTGTTAGAATTCTAAGAGTCGTGACTGGGGGTGTAGTTCAGTTGGTAGAGTGCTTGCCTCGCATGCATAAGGCCCTGGGTTCAATCCCCAGCACTGCCAAAGGAAAAAAAAAAAATTCTAAAAGTCATAACCTATGAATCATATTCTTATTTCCTAAACATCAGTCAGTACAAATGAGTTAAATACTGAAGTCACTTTTAATTCACCAGCAAATGCTTCCAGTGAACAGCCAAATACCATGGAAAAATGATCAATTCTACTCTTCAATACTGATCTGAGTAAAAAATCAAATACAATCTTCTCCTGACTTATTTCTTAATATTAAAGGAATACAGCTTATTACAGCAGAGCATTCTGATTGTCAAAAGGCAAAAGGAACCAATTCATAGATTTGAAGCACATTCTATTCCATATGACTTTTCCCATGATTCCTAAATTTGGAGAAGCCTTTTCACTTAGGTGGTTTCTAACACCTTTGAAAAGTTGATGCATAAGGAAATGTCCTAAGAAGGCTTTTAAAGTTTTAACATCAAATACTTAGCCTTTACCTCTATTTGATGCCACCAGAATATAAATGAAATCTGAAATTTATTCACTGTGGTCCAGGAACTCTGGTAATATACATTGTATGTAAATAGATGTAGCACAGACTATGTGGCCTACAAAACCTAAAATATTATGTGACCCTTTACAGAAAGTTTGCCAATTCCTGTACCAAATTAAAGTGAAAGACTTCTTTTAAAAAAATTTTTTAGTTGTTGATGGATCTTTATTTATTATTCATATGTGATGTTAAGAATTGAACCCAGTGCCTCACACATGCTGGGCAGGTGATCCACCACTGAGCCACAACCCCAGCCCTGAAGTCGTGGACTTTTAAATGTCTCTCTCTGCTCCATTGTTCATTGAATGTTGGATTATTGGGTTAGTAGGTATTCAAAAGTTTCAGCATTTAAATTCTGTACCTTAAATATTTCTAAGAATCAACAATCTCCTATAAACTCAAATGTACACATTGTGCTCGCTCTCTCCCTCCCCCTCTCCCACGCCACCCCCCCACACACACACGGTTTGCACACAGCCTCTTCTCTTCTGCAGGTGAGCCTACGTTTTAGGTACCCTATGCAGATCTCACCTGACTATCCTAAGGAAGGTATGCTACCACAGGAGCTATCCCAGGTATTTCCAATTATTTATGTAAATTAGCCAATCAGCATTTCAAAGTCTCTTTTTCATCCACATAGCTAGCAAATGCAGCTTTCAATTTTAGTTACTAATTTCACTTGAAGAGTACAGATTAGACCAATCCACATTTTTCCCATGGGAGGAGATTTCTGGGCCAGCAAGCCCTTAGAAAACAAGCAGCCAACAGTAAAACAGAAAGAAACCTCCAAGGACTGAGACAGAACATTGAGAAGGAAAATTTGGAATTGTTGTTTTTCATCTTTCCATGTTGCCATAACTGAGAAGTTGAGAAACTCCTAGAGCTATCTGCCCATCCATCTTTCTGCTTCTCTTTCTTCCTTATTTTCTCTTTGTATTCTGGAAGAAGATGGTAGAACCAGCTATAAGACAGGAACGAAAGCAATGGAGAAATTGGTTTTATTCCTCCTCTGCTTCCACCCTGACCCCACCCTATCACAAATGCTGACACGGCATTTCAGTGTGGGATAAATGATACATTCAGCATAATGCAGCATCGCACAAAGCTGCAAAATCTAGCAGAGCCTTCAGCCACATGCTTCATGCAGTCTCACTCATACAAGTACTGAAGACTAACCCAGGAACAATTAGGTCGCAACCAAAAGGAATCATACTGTTTTCAGACTGGGATGTTAATAAATATGTAAATTCTGAAACTATAGCTCAAGGTTGTCAGTATTTGGTTTACAGCTTGGGTTATGGCAGGAAGAAAACAGGTAAAAGGGGGTATAGGAATAAAGAGTGTTTTAGATAAACTACTCAAAGTGCAGCAAGATTTTCAAGAGAAAGGACCTCTGCCTGAAGCAACAAGGAAGTCTTTGGGGACCTTAGATGAGTTTCTTTTCACATAGCCAGGGAGAAGTCAGGTATGCACACTCTTGGGAAATATAATAAAAATAGGATCTTCCAATCCAAAGGACAAAGATAAAATAACAAAGCTCTCGAGTACACAGACCCAAGGCTCCTTCTCATTCATCTCTCATTGTTCTTTCTTATCCCTCTAAAAATACAGTAGCCCTAACAAAAAAGCAGAAATTAGGAAAAAAAAAAAAATAACCAGAGAGGAAGTAAGGCAGGATGGAAGGAAGATGGAGGAAATGCAGGGAGAGCAGGAGGAGGAGGAATATGACCAACACTGAGGGAAACTCAAGTGAAAGGGAGCTGGCTGGAAGGCAGGTACTGGGAAAGGGAGAGATAAGGCCGGAGAGGCATGAAAGAGTAGCAAGAAAAGGACAAAATCAAGGAACACATGGAGGGATCACAGCAAACAAGAGAACCTATGACTGAAGAACCAATGACGAATCATCACCAGAAGAAGCCAGGTTTGGGGGCATGGGCAAAGCTGAAAGATCAATGCCAAGGCCAATCTAGTCAGTGTCATGGACACAAGAAACATGAGACTGCCTGTATGTTATTTAAAAATTAAAGGAGGAAAACAATACATTAACTTTTAAGAATCGAGTCTCTGGAGGGAGGGGAGGATTAGGGTCAGCTGAAAGTGTAGGTACAAGTTGTGGAAACCCTGGCAGGGTAAGGAAGAAAGACTCTTTCAACCTAACTGGCTGATCAAGGACAGATGAAGAAACAGGCACATGTTGAAATCTGTTTTTTTGTTTTTAGCCTGCTACAAGGTACAAAGTCTATTTACTAATCATTCCACCTGCATTCGAACAAAAATGAAAAATTTGCATTGTCTGTTACTCAGTGCCCAACACAAAATAGTTTCATTAAATATTTATTGATAGAATGAACTCATCTCTTTTATTAATGCTGTGAAATAGATATCTTGGGTTAAAGGACATTTGAAATCCCATCATTGTCGCTGCAACTATATCTAAGACTATATACACATACACACACACATACA